>OX608081.1:26011305-26061305 GCA_951509765.1 Sphenella marginata | reverse complement strand
AGGCCACATGAAGTAATTCGTCAGCGCTAAAGCGCCAAAGTAAAAAAAAAAACACGACCAACAAATGCAATGGCGAGTGGTAAATTCGATTATGTTATTACCGCTTTTTTACTTCAATGGACAAAACTAAAAGCAGCAATAACAAAAGCAACAACAAAAACACAAAGCATGCTATCATTTGTGCCAACAATAATGATGGATTAAATAAAAATCAATTTGCTGGGCAATTTTTGGTTTTCTTTTTTTAAAAAAGTGCAAATAATCATTACATATATGGGTGTGTATGAGTGTGTGTAAACATGTGTGTGTAAAGGCATAGTTAGTGTTGCACAAATTTAATTAATCTAGCGACTCCATACGCACTACGCTGCTGCTTTGTGTGCTGCATGCATTAAGTGGCGCTGCACTTTTGATTGGCATTGCCAGACAGTAGTAATGAATGACACAAGGGACAGCGTGTTGTTTTTGTTATTGTAACATTTTATATTTACCACAAATCCACGCTGTATCTAGTACGTAAAAGCTATGCAATGCTATACCATTTAGGCGCGAAGAGGGGGGCGGAGGAATAAAAATCTAAATAAATAAAATCGAAAAGCAAAAAGTGGGCTTATATGAACTTGGTTCTCTTTTACATTCGCTAGTAACTCAATTCTTTTGACAGCGTAATTTCTTCTCACAATGGACTTAAAGCAGGAGAGACCGAGAAGCTTTTCCTCTCCTCCTTGATGTTTCCATTTGGCTTGAGCTGTCGCGACTTTGATAGCGTAGAGCCAACATCAACTGTAGTCGAAAAAATCGATAACTCATTAATCGATTTTTTTATGTTAAGCGAAAAATCGATTTTTAAAGGGCACTATAACACTATATATATATATATACATATGTCTACATATGAAATATTTACCAAAACATTTTACAGTTACCAAACATTAGGCTTGAATCAAGATTGAATAGCAAAAAAAGTGTTTAAAATTTTGTAATTTTCTGAAATTCTAGCCATTTGAAATCTTTTTCGAAATGGCAATTCGAACGATTTCATTGTGGGTACTCTGTAAATCGTTCGATTTTAATTGAAATCGAAATTGCTTTGAGATTTTTTTACTTTTTCTCAATTGTAAATTTTTTTGCATTAGTATTTTTTTATAACATATTCAGTTATTAATTTGGAGATTACTTCATAAAATGCAAAAAAAGAAAATACACAAATTTACAAATCAGCAAAAAGTATCATTCTCATAATCGAAATTTGCCATTAATATAAAAAAATAGTCGATTAAATTAAAAATCGATTATTTATTCACAACGCTAACGCCCCACATCCTTCAAGGTAGTTGTGCTTGGTATTGGTTTAATTGATTATGTTGCCACCATTTTGAAAACTTTAAAGCAAATACTACACACAATTACGTATGCGATTATACAAAACTACCACATGCAAATGTGTGTGTGTGGGCGTGTAGATAGAGCCTTATTTTTTCTAGCCTTGTATATGTGGGTGTGTGTGTGTGTGGATTTTAAACGTATTATTGGCATTTAAGCCATTGACCACTTTATTTAACCAATGTTTGCATATTCGCGTTTAAACACATATTTATCCATACACTTACACATACGCATACACACATATACAAACAAATATATTTGTATACATACTCGTATATGTACATGAAGCATGTAGAAAACCATTGAATTGGTCCCAAAAAGGTGGCTTACCAGCGGGAATGCGGCAAAAAATGTTGAACGTAACTTTACAATATTTAAATAAACAGCGCTAAACACTTTTTACACATACACACACATACATACATAGACATATATGTATGTACACTATTAAAATCGCTATAGCCGTTTGTGTAGTTGTATGTAATTACGTGCATTAAAATGATTTCCTGTCGCCATCCAATGAATTTCAATCAATTCGTTAGTGCTTTAATGGTTCTGTCCGTGTGTGTGTGTGTGCCAGCAGAAATAACAACAAATTGCAAAAACGCACAGGTGCTTACTTAAATACAAATTTATGAAAATGCTAAACGCGGTAGTGATTTAAAAGAGTAGAGGGGTAGAAGGGGAGGAGTATGGCGGAGATTTTAGAAATCAATAGTTTATGACAGACCTGTTACGTAATGATTAATAAGCATAATGATTACCGGTTGGATTGATTACTTTTTGGAAAAGCATAGTAGTAATTGATTACCTACCCACTGTTTTCGTTATTCTAAAAAACAATCGCGATTTTTTATGAAAATCGAAAATAATCATAACTAATTAAAAGTAGTTTTCTTTGATTAATTTTGATTTTTTTTAATTTTTTTTTATTACTTTTAATTATTTTTGATTATTTTTAATAATCGTGAAGAAATCATGATTTTTTTTTTACTTTTTTTTATCCTAATAAAACAATAATTCCCCTTTTCCTGAAAACAATTAAAATAATCATTATCGGTTAAAAAAAAAACCGTTTAATAAACTGATCACTAATTACTAATCAAATTTAAGAAGTCTGATTTATGAATATCGTGGAAATTCAAAGTTTAATTAGCTCAATGTTTAGAAATCCTAAAATTCACTTAATAACTAAAAAAAAATTTTTAAGCATTTTTAAAATTTTATGTTTGATTGTTGAGTCGTTCAATTTTTCCTCGTAAACCGCCATGAAAATATCAAAGTCTCATGGAAAAAAAATTTTTTTTAATAACTAACTTTGCAAAACGGTTAACGTCATTGAATTCAGCGGATCCAAATTAAATAGAACGTTCGTCTGTTCGATGAAAAAAATTTTAAAAAACTAAAAAAATTGTTATTATCAAAAAATATAAATTTTGATTTTAATGAAATGTTTGAAACAGTAGTAACCTAAACAACGACTGAGCGTAAAATCACCATATTTCAAAATATTTGAAAAAATGCTCTTTTTCAGAAATTTATTAAAAAATCTCCTAACTCAGAATTTCTTTCAATAATGCACTAGTTCAAAATTTAATTCTCTGATATCCCGGCTGAAAATCGATCGATTTTTCTTCAAATAATTTTTGAAAAATGGTATTGTGAAAATTTTCTGAAGCAGGAGTTTTTTTCAAAAAACTTCTTTATTAGGGCGCCTCCATCTTGTTATAAATGAAAATGAATGTTTGTGTGTCTTTTATAGGTATCCAAAGTATTCACACCGAATTTGATGAAATTTTCACAGTATATTCTTGGAATTACGGGTTAAAGCATAGGCTACACATATTTTTGAAAGAGTGGGTAGCGCCACGCCCCCGTTCTATATAAATTTTCAATTCGTCAAAGCTCTTTACATATCTGGTCTAAATAAATGATTTTTAAATATGTGTATCCTTTAATCAAGATTTGTATAATTTTGAAAAATGGGCGGTGCCGCGCCCACATTTTTTGTGTTTTATTTGTGCTTCAATAACTTCCAAAATTAATGGTCGATCTCTATGTAACTTTCACGATATGTTTGGAATATTTGTAGGTACGACATAGGCTATATATAGTTTTGGAAACGTGGGTGGTGCCACGCCCACAATTATTTTTTTCTTTGTGCTTCACTTTTAGTATTTGATAAGAACGGGAGTAGGAATATAAATTATAGATATAGAGGCGATGTTAGAGAAAAATGAAAAGGGTAAGGAAGAGTAACGGTATGTGGCGGTGGGCTGAGAAAGAGAAAGGATTATATAAGGATAAATGTGAAAGAAGCGCCAATTGAGGCAGGAAAACCTCATACATACTTTGTTAAATGGAGGCAAGTTAAATTATAGGCAGAACAACGTCTGCCGGGTCTGCTAGTACAAACTTATACTTAATACAAACACTAATAGAATAATTTGAATGCATTAATTTATTAATAATTTATCTATATATATGCATGTATGTATATACATATGTATGTGTGGAATTTTTTTTTTTATTAATATATTTCTAAGAATTAAATTATGATTTTAAAAAGCATTTAAATTAATGTTGAAAGCAGTCAATGCATTTGAATGCAAATTAATTGCATTAAATTCGTTTGTCGATTTTGCGATTTGTGTGATATTTTGCATTTTTTTATAATTTGGATGTGTATGTGTGTGTGTTTGAATATTTGATAATGAATAAATGGCAAATTGGCAATTTAACATTTTGCTATTTAATATGAATTTGTCAAAGCATTTTTAATAATTTATTTCGGTTATATTATTTATTATAAATACATAAAATAGATAAAGAAATGCGAATACATACATACATACATACCCAATAAGCTTTGTAGAAATATTCTCTAAAGGTTGCTTAAGTCATAAGTTAAAGGGGCGTATTAAGAATTCTTGGAAAATGTTTGCTACTGCGTGAATTATCGCTAACAAAGCGCACTTCGCTTACTTTTTTTTGTAAATTATCAGCAATTTCTCTCACGTCTAAAATGGCAGCCTTCACAAAAATGCTAACTGGGTGTATGCATATTAAAATTTTTTTTTTTATTTATCAACCACTTTGGGTATACTAATTTAGAGCGGACAACTTGTAATTAAATTAACTACAAATTAAATATTATAAATGAGTTAGTCAAGTGAAATTAAACAGAAAGCACATTATTTAAAATTTCACAAAAGAAAAATTTCAAAATAAAAGCAAATTTAATTATTGTTTGCAATATGATCGACTATGTACTTAAACAACCAAATATTTGACTGTGGACTTTTTGATTAAATCTTTCATTATGAGACGACATGATTTCAGGTTTATAATGGATGAAGATAAACATCTAAATTAGAAAATTTAGCATTCTTTATTAGAAAGTAGGCGGTGCCACACCTACCTCCACAAAAGTCAAGAAATTAGTTTTTGTTCGAGGTTTGTTTGAAGAGCCAATTACTGGTGTCAAGTCTCGTTGAGATAACTAGCCTGGCTACAGAAATATCGCCTTATAAATTATATAAGCAAATTGTTCAGAGTTAAAAAGTGGGCGTGGCGCTAGAACGATATTATCCATTTCAACAATAACCAGTCACCATCGTAAGAGCTATACATATTTTCATTAAATATCGTTATGACAACTCAAGCATTATTCGAGTTACCCAATACAAATTATGTGGTAAATCCATTATCAAAAACGGAGGGCCACGCCCATTTTTTTAATATTATATGTTTGTTTTTTTTGTGGCTTCGAAAGAAAAAGAGTTAGCATAATACCAAAAAATAATTGCCTACCAAATGTATCCATGATTCCTCTGAAAATCTTTGCCAAATAAAAAAGCAGTGCTATGGATTCATATAAAAAATAAAAAACAATTTAAAAAAATTTCAAATAAAATTTTTGAAAAAAAAAATGTTCAAAAAAACACTTTTGACAAAACTTTAAATTTTAATTAAAAAAAATAAAAATTAAAAAAAAATTTTATTGTAATCAAAAGAAACGAAAATTAAAAAAAATTTCAAAAAGTTTTTAAAAAAAGATTTTAATTGTAATCAAAAGAAATAAAAATTAAAAAAAATTTCAAACAACATTTTAAACAAAGTTTTTAAAACTCATTTTTGAAAATTATTTTATAGTCTTAGATAGATAAGACTAGATATTTTATAAAATAAAATTTTTCCAAAATATTTTGAATAAATGCGCTATTTTAAAATTTATTTTCAAAATTCGATTCAAAAATGCCCAATCTCAAATGTATGAAATAGTGAGGTAGGACGATTTTGAGACTCATTTTGAAAAAGAGTGCTTCTGAAGCAGAGCTTTTTTAAGTCAAATTATTATATTTCGTTTTTATAAAAAATTTTTGAAATAGGTGATCTTCCAATGTACAAAAAAACTGAGCGTTGAAAAAAGTTTTCTAAACATTTTGTTTTTAAAAACTTTTTTGCGATTTTAAGTTCAAATAGAAATACAAACGCTATCTTATTTCCAAAAATTGCATTTTCTAAATGATTTGAGTTTCTAAATTCAGAAAAACGTTGAAACTTTCAGCACAAAATTTCCAAATCGTTTTTAAACATATTTCAAACTTCTGAAGTATGCTGCTAAAGAGCTGGCGGAACGCCTCTTCGATTTGCTTAATATTTAACAACGAGATAAGATATTCTCAAAAAACTCGATTAAGGTGCCGGTTATCATATTCTCACTCTCATTCCTTCAACAGATTTCCCTGCTCTCTCATGCACCGAACGTTTTCTGAAAAGTTTACTTCAACGCTCAATCTCAGCTCCCCGTCTCCACCACCATTTCCAAAAAGTAAATTCTGTATCCTTACCTTCGCTTTACCGGAGTCGCGCTTTCTCGCTTGAAACACCTTAGACCCCTCATCCCCCTCTTAATCCAACTAATGTAAAATAACTATTTTTAGTCGAAAAATAATTTGAGCTCATCCAAACCACATAATTACTGAGAAATTTGTTTGTTGGACTTAATATTTTGTAGTGAAACTCATGAATGTTGCGCGCTACGACGTGCTTATGATGTGCTTATGAAACTTTTAAGCCAATCCCATTCATAAAGCCACCACAAAATCAATATATTCTCTATTTAAACAACACAACACGGCGGCACATCTACGTAAAACTAATTAATAATTTCCGAATGAGCTATTAATTAAGCCTAATTACAATCTAACATTGATGGTTTTGAAAAAATATACATATACAACACATATAATGTAAATAATAATATTCAAATAAAATAAAATTTTAACGTTAAACGCCCGCATCGATGAAATGGTCAGTCGTTACAACGCCCTTGGTTGGTCTATCCGCTGGTGAGGGTGTGACAGGCTGTAGTTGGCTATGTTTTAAACCATTTTCACCTTTAATAATAAACTAGCACAGCGTACTTACACATGTGGCAAACAATGTAGGTTGACAGGCTAGCCCGCTGGTTTTATTAAAGCGAAACTCATAGATACATACAATTTCATATCACATCAGACCGTGTCATATCACATCGCGTTTATTTTATTTTAACAAAACAAGTTCTTTTCTTACATATAAAATTTCACTTCATTTCGTATTATATCTTGCCAAATCATACAAAAAAATAGCAAAAAAAAATTTAATTTCGTTTCATATCACAACTTTTTATATGACATCACATCATTTCATCCCACATCATATGATAAAATATCGCGTATTAACTTAGAAAATTTGTAATTTATAAAAACATACAAATTTGAAAAGCATAAAAATTGCCGAACATTTTAAATTGCAGACTTTAATTTAAATAAATAATAAATAGTAATACAAAATTAAACTATTATTTGGACCAAAAGTTAAAAAAAAAAAACACCCAAAACATGCAGCATGTGATTTTTTCATATTTTTCATATTTCATTCTGACAGAAAAGAAAAAGCTTAAAATTTTTTTTTTGATTTTTCTCAAGTCAGAATAATAGTACAAAACAAATTTGTTCAACTAAGTTGGAATTCAGCACTGTTTTAAAAAAAAAGTTGGTCGTTTACAGCCATCAATACTTTGCTGACGAAGGGACCCTCGTTCTGATAGCCTTATGGTTTACAGAACGGCTACAATTTTTCTAGAAATAAAAACTATAATTTTGATAAAAATAGCTATTTTCGGACAAAAACAAATTTATTTCCTATGGTGTGATCTTCGTGTGATATAATATCATATGATTTTCACTTTACATCATTGGTTCTACAAGTCATATATGAATCATCCCAAATGGTATATCACTAATTTCTTTTAAAATAATATCACGTGACTTCATTGTATATCATATCGCCTCATTTTGTGTCATGAGATATAATATCACATGAAATATATTATTTGATATCACATTAATTTCTACTGATAATGTCACATGATGCTTTAAAAGCGATTGTGTTTGATACATGCCTCTGTGGACCCATTTTTATACCCTTCACGAGCATGAAATGTTAGTAAAATTTGGTCCGATGCTTGTAAGTGTGAGAAGAAGAAATATACCCTCCAATAGGTATAAAGAAACGAACGGGCCAATGAGTTGAGTCAATTTAGCCACGCCCATATATCTGTTAGAAAATAAATTAGTCACGCTTAGAGTTAACAAAATATTAAATTCCTTCTTTTACCTTTAATTTCAGGCGCTGGCAATACACATTGGGGTTACGGCTCAGCATCCGCCTACTCACCCTACTTAGCTAGCAGTGGACTGTCGTCATGCACAACCCCAACATCGGCACAATTTAACAATCCAGCTTTGGGCTTCACCTGCTCCTCCAACGATCAGACAAATAATCAAGATTTTACTGGAAGCGCAAATCGTGATTGTGTGCCCAGTAAGTAAATTTTGCAAGCTAACAATAGCTTATCAGTAGTCCACTGAGTCCCTTTTGTGGCTCGTCTAGTATTTGATGGCGATTTCTAACTCATTTTTCATACTTCAAGCACTCTCATATTTATCTTCTTCATTTCTTGTCTCTACTTGCAGTGCTGCCCGATTCCACAGCAACCGATTTGGATCAGCATTTGAGTAATCTCGTGGGCTCTACCACCGGACAAATGACACATCACAGCTTGCTCGGCTCGAGCGGTCAATCGGCAATTTCGTCCACCGTCAATGGTGGTGTTGGTACGAACTCCATACTCGTGCCACGTTATCATCACACCAACACCAATAATGATTACAATGTACACTCCAGCCAAAATGGACCACGTAGCTTGAGTGACTCCTCACAAGCCGAATCGCCGGTACAAGAAGATTTACTCTCAACCAACACACCCAATTTGGGCGCTGGCACGGGCACTGGCGGTGGTGCCAATGGTTCCAACAACGGCAATGGTAGTGCGAATGGTAGCGCTGGTGGTGGTGGCAGCGGCTCTAACTCATCTACGGCAAATAATTCGCTTGTCGGCACTAATCAAAACTTTCCCGGACTCGTTAATCAAACACAAAATCCCGCCGTTTATGGTGGTGGTAGTGGTGGTGGTGTGGGTGTCGGCGTCGGTGTAGGTGGCGGCGGTGCAGGTGCGTCTGGTGCTGGTTGTAATGGTTCACTCTATCCTGTGCTGCCCGCCAGTCTACTCTACTCACAACTCTACACGGCGGCCAATCAAACTCATGGCTTTCATTCGCATGCGCTAACACCCTCCCACGCTTCACCCAATTCCTCGGTACATGGTGCTGAGCTACAAAGTGTTATGGATCATATTAATAATGTTGGTGTAGGTGTGGGTGTACGTCAACAGCATAATATAATGGGTGGTGGTGGTGTGACGCATCCGGGTGATTTGACTCTGATCGGTAATTGTGGCGCTTCGGTGCGTAATATCGAGGATGGTGGTAATACACAACGGCAAGTGGCTGCTTTGGCGGCGCATCGTGGACATCATGCACCAACTGATAATGGTGGTAGTGTGTGGCGGCCATATTGAGGTCAGGTGCTCTGGTGCGGCTCGGCAGTGCTATAGTGCTACGAGAACCTGGAGAGCGAGCGTGAGAACGCCGGCGGCACCAGTGAACCGACTAAATATTGGTATGGCTGAGATGGGAGCGGGAATTAGGGCAAGGTAAATACTTTGCAGGTTCGGTAATGAATTGGGGGCTAAAGTGCAATAGCGTTTTTTGTGTGTGGTGAATTTGGTGAGTTGGTGAATATACATACATACATAAATCACCATTTTGTAAATAAATTTGTAAATAGTTTGCATAGTTAAATGGATGGCGACGCACAGTGTGGTATTTGGCAGGAACTTGTATAAAAATCTATGGGTATACTATTGTTGTTCGTCTGTCTGTATGTTTGTACGCCCATCACTTAAAAACTACTTCATAGAATTTATTGTAACTTTCACCAATGTGTTGCTAAATTTTCACTTAAAAGTTTACAACCTCCTTTACAGCTAAAAAAATATTTTATTCTGCTGTGCACAGTGGTAGCAAATCTTATTTGACATACAGGCAAATTTTCTTATAAGAATATCTGAAAAATATCAAAAGTTTTGAAAACGTTTCTGCGATGTTTTTGCCTTCAGATAATTAGAAATTTTCATCTAATTTTTAAAAATATATTTTTTTTTATTTAAAGATTTGAGGTTAACATTTGAAAAAATCCCAAAATACTCCACTGCGCGTTTGTCGAAGAAAATTTTTTTTAAATATAAGCAAATGTGTCAATATTTTAATGAACAACAAAACTAGTCGAATTTGTTTTTGAAAATGTTAGAAATTAAAATATATAGTAAGTATGATTTTTAAAATATTATTTAGTTGAAATAAAAACTTATTAACTATAAAATATTTAAATATATATGTATACATACATACATAAGTCTCCAAGAGTCCTTAGCAAATTATAAATTAAAATAAGATACAAATTATAATTTTAATTACTAAAATTGAAGTAATTAAATATAGTAGTCAAGTACTAAAAAATGTTATATTGTAAATGTAAAGCAAAAAAAAAAAAAACAAAAAAAAATAAGTGTATCAATTAATAGGTAGGCTTGCACAAATACAAGGGTGACCCTAAAATATTTCAACAAACAAAAAAGTTATCCTTTAATATGCACTTCCGTTTAAACGTTGGTAAAAATCGTTTGCCTTCATTAAATTCTTTACAACCCTGGGGTTTATCACCACTGATGACAAAAGTCATTTCAACTTGTCCCAAGGTTATATCAAAAATAATGCCACTAACATTTCCAACTGCCAGCTCTCTCGAACCTTTAGATATTACAGGAAACATCACGAAATTATGCAGAAAATTATCTAAAATTACTTAAAAGATATAGAAAATACCATGGAAATATCTTAGAAAATTTAAAACAAGATTAGTTAGCTACCGAACACACTCGGAACTCCTCCAAAATATTCCAGCTGTACCGAAATTATTCACAACTATTCGTGAAACTCCGATGGTATTATCCCGAAAATTTACTTAAAAAGATTCTATTGCTAAAACTATTACGGAATGAGCTTGAAACAGCCTTTACTTTATTACAAAACCAACCCTAACTAAACCAAAAAAAATTATCCAACACATCATCATCATTAAAAGCTGATCTCCAATATTTCCAGCTGAACCGATATCATTTATGAATGTTTTTAAAACTGACATTGAATTATTCCAAAAATTTTCTGAAAAAATCTAAAGTAAAGTACCTTGAAAATATTTTGGAACACTTCTGAAAACAGATCACAAAACATACATATGTAAGTGCGAGGCCTACTCTAGATCAGAAATCGTAACAAGTGGAGTAGTCCAATAAATATTGGACAAGCAAAACAACAACAAAAAATTTAAAACGTAGAGAAGTTATCAAAATCTTGGAACACCTCTCCCAAAAAAAACTAAAAACATGGAGACAGTGTACAAAAATACAAAAGCAAATTTAATAAAAAAAAGGCCTCCATGTATTCTCAAACATTTTCTTAAAATAAAACTGAATTTTCTATAAATAATTTCTAAATGCATAAACTTTCTCGAAAACCTCCGGAACTAGCAGCAAAGTGATGGCAAACTGATAATGCAATATAAAGTAAATATTAGGCGATACCATAACATACACCTTCACCAAGAAAAATAATAACCTTTCATAACCTCAATTTTCAAACAGAGACTTCCCTTCTATCAATTTTACTCATATTAGTTTCCCAGAAACCGGAGTCCACTACATAGTCCGTTCTGCTAAAAAGTTTTGCTTAAGAATTTCTCCATTTTTGTGAAAAAGGATAAGGTGAGTTAAATTTTGAGGTTAAGTTTTGAGAAAGATATTCTTTGTAAACATCAAAAAAAAAACTATGGGTCACCCTCATTTCCCTACAATCGTATGTGTGTATGCATGTTTTTAAATGTTTAGTAGCTTACCCAGTGGGGCAAAGGAAGTGCATTGGGAATGCAAGAAATGGGTAAAACATAAGCAAGCGGAAGGGTAATAAAACAGGTAACAAATTAAAAAAAAACAAGTAAGGAAAGGGCTGTCTTCGGCTGTGCCGAAGTCTTTATACCTTTCATGAATATGCACAACTTTTATCAGTGTCCGCTCCTTACTTACAATTACTTACAAACTCTCCAAAACTGTTAATTTAAAAATATATAGCCAAACCACATATATCGGAGCAATCGGTAATATGGGAGCTATATGTTATGTAAGTCCGATCTGTATGATTTTCACTACACACATCACTCATATAATAAGTACCAAACCTGCAAAATTCTACGTTTCTAGCTTTCTATTTGAAAAATTTATAGCCCGAAACCCATTTATCGAAACTATCGATTATATGGGAGCTATATGTTATGTTGGTCCGATCCAGGTGATTTTCACTACACACATTACTTACATATATAGTATGTACTAAACCTGCGAAATTTCGCTCTAATAGCTTTTTAATTGCAAGAGTTAGAGGCCAAAACCCGTTTATCGGAACAATCGATTGTATGGGAGCTATGCGTTGTATCGGTCCGATCTTGCTGGTTCCGACAAATGATTAATCCTATGCAAAATGGCGCCTGCTTGCAAAATTTCATCGAGATATCTCTAAAATTGAGGGACTAGTTTGCGTTCAAACAGACGGACGGACAGACGGACAGACGGACAGACGGACGGACGGACGGACGGACGGACGGACAGACGGACATGGCTAAATCAACTCAGCTCGTCGCCCTGATCATTTCGGTATACTTAATGGTGGGTCTATCTCTTCTTCTTCTCATACTTAAAAACATCGGACCAAAGTTATAATACCATTTCATGCTCATGAAAGGTATAAAAACATGTCACTTTAATTGCTCTAATAATTTATTGTAAATAAATTTCGTGTAAACTTGTGAGTTACTTATTGAGTTGGCGCGTTGCCATATAAACTTTTTAATATAATTAAAATAAAAATTAAATGCATTCTCCGCTTTCCTACTGGGTCACTCACAGTAATGTAGCAAAACTAAGTTCCTAAGTCCGTTGCAGATCATTTTAGGTTTGTCAAAGCTTTCTTGTGTTTTGTAATTGTTATACAATTTTAAATATACTGTTGTAAGTATTTTGATTAAAAATAAAATAATTTAAAATAATATTTCTTAAAAATGTGCAATATGTTATTCAAACACCTTTTTAAAGCACGACTATTATAGAATTTTTGTTACCAAGAAATAAAAGAAAAATAATAATTTCTTATGTTTAACATCAAACAATTTTCACAATTTCTTGTTTCAATATAGATCAGCAGAGCTCCAGAATAACAGCTCAAAGAAAAATTCAAAAACAATGTTTACTGAGAGAAACTTTTATTTTCCCTCCTCTAACAAGAGTTAGCAGGATTTTTTTATTTTTTTTTATTAAATTAGAGTTATACTGGCGCTCTGGTGTGCACACTTGAATAAAACTAATGATTGTAGTAAAACAAAAAAAATACAATCATACATAACTTAGTATATGTTAAATAAATATGTATGTCTGTATGCATTTGAATGGCAGCAAAGCCTTAAATTAATAGAAAAATTTTAAATGTAAATAAATATCATTTAAGAGCACAAAAGCCACACAAACTCAACAATGTATGTATGTGTGTGTGTGTGTCTTTGTGTAAATGTAATATAAAATTAACTTGATTACGATAACAATAGGCATTTTTTTGCAAAAACAAAAAACCAAAAATATTTAATAAAGTACTATTTTAACAACTAAACCATATAACTTAGACACACAGAAATAGTGAAAGATATAAAACAATTTGCTGTCCAAATCGTTTTCAGAAATGTAAACTTTGTGGCGTGTAAAGCAACCAACCGCTGTAGGCCACATCTGCTTACTAAAGTTGGTTAGTCAAGTTCACGTTTTCGTAAAAATTAAGTGTGGTGAAAAACCGAAAAAATAGCAAGTGTCTAACGATTTTAAAGTAATTACATACATACGTGCATAAGTAAAGAAAGTTAAAGAAAACTTACGCCATGGTAATTAAATAATTATATTATGGAAATAAAAATTTAAATTGTAAACAAATACATGTACAAGAAATGTGTTTTATTTGAAGATCTTTGGAAAAGTGTATTTTTTTTTTTTTTTGACAACTGACAGGTAAGGTGCTTCGGCTACAGCAATCGGACATCATACGATCAAGCACTTTGACGAAGGTTTCATGTGTTAAGGCGACGGCTTCATCCAATGGCTCTTGTTACAATTTATCTGTTGCATGTGAGCTTGTTTCCGTTTAAAAAATTTTGTCTAAGCTTTAGAGAAGGCGAGTTGTTTTTTAAGTTATTATTATTTTTTATTTTATTTTATTATTTGGCTCAGGTGCTATGTGACCGTTTTGCTCAAATTGTATTTATTCATTTGGTTCAGGTTCTGACGACCATGTTTGCCTAAAATGTTCTTTGGAGAACGAGAGAGTATATATGTATTATTGGTGGCGAGCACTGTTGGCTCTGAGGCATGGCGCGATTGGCTTCCTCATTTTCGCTTGGAAAAATCACACTTTGGCTTTCCAAAATATAAACTATATCTTCGAAATATTTTATAAGCTGATTGCGAATTACAATAGCATGCAATGCAAATAAAATAAACGAATGAAATAACTGTAGCTTATGTATGTATGTCGCTTAAACAAATTTAGAATTTTTACTTGACAAAAAAAAATTGTTCAACTTTTTATGATGGACAACAGTGTTTAAAAATTGTAGGAAGCAAAGTTTGTATTTGTTTGTTTATTTATTAGTTTTATAATTTCAGTATATAGTATAAAAACAAAATAAATTTTGCAGTTGGGAGTAATAAAGTTTTAAAAAAAAATAATTTTTAATTTTCTTTTTTGAATTTTTTTTTTTTAAATTTAGAATTTTACTTGACAAAAAAAATTATTCAACTTTTTATGGTGGACAAAAGGTGTTTAAAAATTGCAGAAAACAATTTTTTTTTTCGTATTATTTTTTAAATTTCAGTAGATATATGTACATGTGTATAAAAAAAGAAATTCGCAATTGGGATAAAAACATTTATTTTCTTGGGATAAAAAATTGTGAGATAGAAAAATTTTGGGAAGAAAAAATTTCGTGAAAAACAACTTTGTGAAAAACAATTTTGAGAAAAAATTTTTTTTTTCATATTTTCTTTTTTTGAAATTTTTTTTTTTTTCAACGCACCTTAGTATTAGCGGCTTTACATTTTAGCGGCAGCGCCGAGAGCTACCACGGTTTGCTTCCGCTCCGTAAGCATTACATTCTATTGACTTATGCTCTCAGAGAGCAGGTATGTATGTGAGACGAACGCCGAATTCATTGGAGACTGGTAGGTACTGATCAGAGTCGATTTTAGGTTATCCAATCGTGCGAACATGGAAGCATGCTGTCCGTGGATGGCAACGTTATCTATCGGGTTGAGCGTTTCTCGAAGGAGTGTCATCTTGTACCTTGGTGGATATTTTTGTGCTTAAACCTGTTGCTGGATAAGACCATGTTTTGGGGTCAATCAGCTTAAAACTTGGCGAAGTCTCATTGTGTAGTCTGAATATTCCGGCTATTGCGGAATATTGCTTTCATGGGGGATTTCCGAAATACGCTCATCTACATTTGTGAACGACAGTACTAGGTCACGAAGTCTCTCTCTCAACACAAATCCGAAGCCGAATCCGAATTTATTTGCATGATCGCTCCTGTAGATGTCGCAAAATGTAATGGAAGTATATCCTTCCCCCGTCCATCGCAATTCTTGTGAGGCGGTGATGTCAGCCTTAACCTTCACGAAGACATCAAAATTCTATTCGGCAATCCTTAAGCGGGAGAGCTTAGATTGTAGCATATAACCAATGTATAAAAATTCATAGAAATGTGGAAACCATGACTCTCATTTAGTTTAAAAATGGAAAAGCTGGTAACCCTCTAAAAACATGCTTAGTGGCAGCACTTAAATAATATTGACAATTTCTCCTAAAAGTTTATCCAGTAGCTAAAGGCATTTCTTATTCGCTAATTTATTAAACAAAATATAAAAATAGTAGGTGGCAACCCTAAGTGCTTACACTAAAAAAGAAATATTTTTGTGTAAATACGAAAAAATTACTTTCGCTCTATCCAAACATATATTCGCGTTTCTTGCTTAATGTAAAAAAATAAAATGAAATAGGTGGCAGCCCTGTTATAATGTTATAAGTTGCTGGAGGAATTTTTTAGGTATCCATAAGTAATTAAAAATCTAGCAAGCTACTCATACTTGCTCATGAAATTCTAGTATTTTTAAGCGTAAAGTGTGAAAATCAACCCACCCTAAGCTTCAGTTTTTGGAACAAACACTGAGTAAGTTAGGGAAGGTTGATTTTAAATACTTTTTGATTGGTTTCCTATTGGGAACTTGGGCTAAGAATGACAATAGTCGCCCCCTACCCAGCAACTTACCAATTACTTATTTGGATTGCGAGAGCAAATTCACGTACTTTTGCTCTAGGAAGCCAATCCACACAAAAAGGCCGTATGTTTCTGTTTTAGGTACTCTTCCTTAGCTCGAAATTTAACATTCACATACCAACTCATCCTCTATGGAACTCCACAATCCTTTTCGAAGCAATAGAAAGTAGACATAGCATCAGTGACACGTTATTTATGAGGCCAAGTTGAAATTAAAAGTTCCAATTTGTAAACGCAACCAAAGAATAAAAACTCGACTGATGTGTAGCAATATTTTAGCAAAACAACACCAATGGGCAATGGTAAAAAGGGCAACAACAACAACGTATGTAATTGCGTTCTCTAATAAAGCGGAACGATGAGAAAACCACGAAAAAAAAACGACTGAAAAAACGACTAAAAACGCTGAAACAGTGAGCTGACTAAGTAACAAAGTAAAAATCTTCTAAAAAACAAACAGAGAAAGACAAAATTAACAAAATAAAAAATTCAGCAAAAAATAAAATCCAACAAAGCTTCTACAAAAGTTTTTCTTTTCGATACGAAATCGTCGAATTGCGGGCAATATTCAATGAGAAGGAGGAAAGAAAATTTGTCTCGTGGCGCAAATATAGAAGTTCCCACATCGGTAGATATCTCGGTGTATGTGTATGGAGCTCGAGTATGGCGCATCACAGCGCAAAGTAATTTTCTGCTCAATTTATTTCACATTGTGGCGTCCAATTAAGCTAAACCAAAGAAAAACGACAAAAGGTGGGTGACATTGTAACTGTTAGGACGCCAAAGATAGAGACAAACATGTGAATCTACATTGAATTCAGCCGGCAGCCAGCAGCTACCGGATAGTGGACATGTGTAGCAAACGATTCGACCGGGCGACCACACCAAGCGAAACGGAACAAATGAGCATAGCTGCGGGCCACAGATTTCAAATGAATGAATTGCGAAGCACACACAAGTAATGAGCATGAAAGGTGAGTAGGTTAAACTCCGTTGAGGTGGAATTGATGGTGGATAACAGTGTTGCCAGAAGAAGAAAAACAATAACTCGTTATTTTCAGGGAATAGGAGTCTAGATAGGAAGAAGAAGAAAAATAAAAATAAAAAAAGGACCAAAATCAAAAGAAAAACAAAAACGAAAAAGAAAAATAAACAGATAGATTAAAATAAGAATAAAAATAAAAATAGAAACAAAAACAAAAACAAAAATAAAAGAGGAAAAAGGAAAAAGAAAGGAAAAGGAAAAAAGTGAACAGAAAAAATAAAGAAAGGCATATAAATATAAAAATAAAAATGAAAGCGAAAACAAAATTATGAATGGAAAGAAAGAAAAAGGAAAGGAAAAATAAAACAGGAAACAAAAAATAAAATAAAAAATAGCAAGGTTAAGGAAAAAGGAGAAAAAGGAAAAAGAAAAAATATAGATACATAAAGACACAAAAAAAAGAAATAGAAATGAAGAGAAAAAAATAAAAAGAAGAAGAAAAAAATAAAAATAAAAATAAAAAGAGGAACAAAAAAGAAAACGAAAAAGAAAGAAAAGAAAAAAACGAGAAATAAAAATAAAACGAAAGAGGAAAAAAGGAAATTAAAAATATAAATAAAGAGAAAAAGGAAAATAAGAAGAAGAAGAAGAAGAAAATGAAATATAGGAAGAAAAATAAAGAGAAATAAAAGGATTACCTAAACAGGAAAGAGGAGATCAAGAGAAAGTGGGATATAAAAACAAAAAAAGAGGACGTGGAAAGGGGAGAAAAGAAAGATGAAGAGATAGTGGGAGATTCAGATAAAATACAAAAGATGAGTAAAGAAGAGGCCCAGATAGGTGAGTGAGAATTTAGTTTGTTACACCTTTCCTTTTTTTGAACTGATAGATATAAAAATGTTCAATTTGGGTATTGTTAGCGCATATTTTGGTTATTTTTGAAAACTTTTCAAATGCAAATAAATCTCAACTTTTGGCAACTCTAAAGCTCCACATAAATAATGCCATGTGTGCAATATAGTTGTTGGTATGATGGTATGTACATATATTTATAGACAAAGATATGCAGTTCAATATGGCGACAACACAAAAGTGACACTTTTAATGAAACAAATGAAGGAGCGGAGCCGGGAAATAGAACGAGGTAATTTGGAGCACGAATGTCTATAAAAATAGAAAAGTTAAAATTGGAGAAGGTTTTGGAAATCAAAACTCTGCTTCCTTCAAGAGGTCGCCGTTGCCAACCAAATACAATTTAAAGTACCGAGAGATCCCAGATTTTATGTTATAGAGCGAAATCAATCGGATTAATTTAAATTAAATAAAATAAAATAACACTAAATCGGGGATATACAATTAATCGATTAATCGGGCAGGCCTATTAAATTAGATTTGATTAATTAAATAAGCAGAGAATAAAATCAGAAAACAATCGAATTTAATTATAACCTTTGATTTAAAAATTATTAATTGATTACATAAAATTTATTAGTTATCCCTTGACTAATGAGACTAGTTATAAAAAATTATGATCTTTTCAATCACTTTGAGTTCAATAATTTTGTTGTTTGGGTGAACAGGAAATTATCTAGTCCCAATATTTCAGAATCTAATTTCTGAGTATCTAAAACTAATATTAAAATTTTTTTAATCGACTAATCACGCATTGTAATTTTAAATAAAAATTGGGAATTGAAATTTAATACATGTTCATATATTTGGACCAATTTTAAGGTAGTAATTAACTAAAAAAGATTCTGATAAACTTGATCTTAAATAGATACTTCAGTTCAAGAAATTGTCCAAAAACAAAAATAGCTCGCTAAATTAATAAAGAAGTTAATACAGTTATGCAGGACCACACATAAGTATGTTTTGTAATAAATTTTGTAAGAAAATAAAACGAGTAATTCCAAAAAAAAAAAAAATTAAAAAAACTACAAAGCAAGTTGCTACTTTTCGCATTCTTCAAATCTGCATATTAAGAATTTTTAATTAATCCTTTTTGTCTGCAAAATGCCGAAGATGTTTTGCATTTCAAATAAGCAAATTTAAGATGCTCCCTCCCTTACTAAATATCTTCACTCCAAACGACTCACACGCACATAAACTGACGCTCGACTATGAGCATTGGCAGGTTTAAGCCTTCCTTTAATCATCGCCTACAAGTGATCCCCTCTCTTCAACTGCACAAAACGTATCTTCTTATGATTTAAGTGTCCCAACTGAAATAAAGTTGAAAATATGTATGCAGCCAGCTACTAAAGCACACCATATAAAAGTTCTCAGAAGAAGCGCTTGAGTTCGGTGAAAATTTTTGGAAATTTACAAACAATAAAAAGCCTAATTAAAAATTCTACACATTACTTTCACTAACCTTCGAATATTCCATTCCACTGACTGCTCAAGCTAATATAAATGCTTGGTTGCATATGTAACCATATACATATGTTTGTATGTATGTATACATTTATCTTTCTTCATTTATGTAGATGTGTATCTTAACCCTTGCTTATAAGATACTTGCCTGCCTTCTTCAAAAGTAGCTAAGCTCAAATGGTGAAATCTTCGGCACTTAGTAACCACTTGAGAACAACTTTGTTTTTGACAAACATGATATAAATATAAATACAAAGATTTAACAATATTGCATTAGGGTTCTCGCTTTTTTATAACCTTCACAGCGCTCTAGTTATTAGTACAGAACAATGCGTTAAGGACTATTATTCTTTTTTGGGTAATATTTTAATTTTATTTTATTTTTACTATTCTATTTTACTTCATTTTTTTCTTATTTTTTATCTTTTATATTTTATTTTATTTATCTTTATCTTTATCTTTATTTTTATCTTTATCTTAATCTTAATCTTTATTTTACTTTATTACATTTTAGTTTAATTTATTTTAAGTTATTTTATTTTATTTTATTTTATTTTATTTTATTTCATTTTATTTTAATTTTCGATATTTGGCGACCTTTTTTTTTTAGTTTATTAAACTTTTTATTTTGCCAGCTTGAGGTCCGATGTTCTTTTGCATAAAATTAAAACACAATGTTTTGATTTCTGACCAATATATTTCGGTTATGCTCGATAACCGTCCTCAGGGTTCACTACAAAACAGCCATAAATAGCACAAAACAATATAATTTGCAATAAACAATAATTAGTTACTTAAATATTATTACATACATTTTTCACACGTCTTCCCTGTTCTACGTGGAGTTGTTAACTATTTTTGTTTGTTATTAAATGTCTGTATGAGAGCGCGCAGTTTGCTATTTTATTTTATTTTATTTTATTTTATTTTATTTTATTTTATTTTATTTTATTTTATTTTATTTTATTTTATTTTATTTTATTTTATTTTATTTTATTTTATTTTATTTTTTATTTTATTTTATTTTACTTCACTTCGTTTCATTTCATTTTATTTTATTTTAAAGAACCAGCCTAATATTGCAGTAAATTTGTAAATTCTTACATACATACATATGTACATCCATGTAGCAAGTTTTGGTGTCGAAAGGACTCTTTAACAAATTTGGAGTTATTCACGTAAGTATGTGTAAGAGTGTGAGTTATTTCTTGTTCGACATTTTAACACGTTTCAATTAGTTGAAATTTTCGCGCAACTCATACTATTGCAACATATGTACATATACTATATCTGATTGTGTATATTTTAATAATTAAAGTGGGTTTTTGAAAGTTTTGCTCCAGCTGCTTTATTGGGTCATATAACCTTTGAATTCCTTGGAGACCACACATATGCTCCCTTTATCCCACTCGCTCTCACAGGATAAAGTTGAACAAATTTCGAAGCTTGAAGTTAAAGCTCATTTAAACTGAGAAACTTCGTATTAAAGGGAATCAAAGCATTCAGCAAAAAAAAATCTGAAGCTAAGAATTCAATGCCGGATCAATCTTTCCAAAGCCCTTTGTGGGTTAAAATTTTCCGATAATCGTCTGTAGCTCAATTAAATTCTCTATTCGCTGTGCTACTTCTTTAGAATCGAGACCAAAAGTGCAAATTTTTTTTAACTTTATGGTGAAAATAATTGCACATTTAAGTAGCAGCGCAGCTCTTTTCAAATTCCAAGTCAATTCGAGCACAAAATTTATTTTCATAGCGCAATTATGCGAAGAATTTACTAAAAATCACTGCATTGCTAAAGAGCTAGGTGAAAGAAAATAAAAAAATATGTAAATACTTATGTCCCTATTCCAACAGCAACCGGTAATATTTTAACCGAAAAACTTTGTTACCGAAATTTGAAACCAACTCTTTTACCGCCATTCTGAGGAAAAAGCTCAATTTAAAAAATTATTTTTGGAAAGGTTTTTTAAAAAAAAACTACTATTGGGTGTACGGTACGCTTAATTCGTCTCTTTTAAATATTTTGTGCAAAGAAACCTACCTAAAAAAATTTTGCTTACAAGCATTTTAAACTATAACCGATTTTAAACTGTTGCCGAACAAATTTTAGTATGACCAGGTCATTCTCGCCGACTGAATAATAACAAGTTGCAAAATTGTCCAGTAAGAAAATTGTTACACGACCGGAATAGGGACGTCAGTGCAAAAATAACTTCTTTACAATTTCTGCAGCTAATGTAAATTATCGTCTGCATAAATATTTGTGGTCAAATGAAGAGAAAGTAATAGCGTAAGAGTAACTGCATTCAGGTATTAATATTTAAATACTTAACTTCATATCTTGAAACAATTTAATGGAAGTTTAGTTAAAAAAAATTTCAGAGTTATAAGAAAACTTGAAATAGCATAACGGTAAAATATTTAACATCGGCCTTTATTTTATTTTATTTTAATATTTTTTTTTTGATTTTTTTTAATTTTTTTTTTTCTATTTTTTTTTTATTTTTTTTATTTTATTTTATTTTATTTTATTTTATTTTATTTTATTTTATTTTATCTGATTTTATTTTATTTCATTTTGTATAATTTCAGTACCATCACCGCATTTGCTTGTCTTTTATGGAGTGGGGGTCCTGTAAAACATTTGTAAGTACAAGTGTATCTTATGACAACACAAATAAAATTAACAAAATGGCTTCATTATTCTTATAATTGTGCATATTGTCATGAACTTAATTGAGGCATTATACTTGTTTATGTATATGTTTGTTCCTGCGAACCTCCTGACACACTTCATACATACATATGTCTCCATGTGTTTATGAATAAGCTCAACACGCGCTTTTACAAAAAAAAACAACAACAAACAATTCATAATAACTTTGAAGTACCAGCAGCATGTATGTATGTATGTAGTTTGTTGTTGTTATGGTTTGTGTTTATTTGTTCTCGCTATATTACATTACAAACTTTATTGCATTTGAAACTTTTTCATTTGCATGACAAACTCAGCTACTTGACGCAAAAATCGCCAGGTAAGCTCACACTTTCCACCATACTTAATGCATGCTATTTGTTATAAACATACATTCATATGTAAGTATGTATATGTATTTGTTTATAGTTCACATTTCATTAGACGTCGCTACTCTGCTGTTCACCTTTGACTGTCAATCATGCTTGTTTGCTGGTGACTGCTGGCGGGACTTGCGGTGCTTAAGGGCACAACGCTCATCGCTTCATTTAGCTCATTTGTACATGGAGAGATGGAAAGCAAACAAACAAATAGGCAAATATCCTACGAATTATTAATCCTTCAAGCCACTTTGCCAGCGACTTAATTAAGCGGATATGAAACTCTTCTTTGTCGCTCGAGACCAGGCAACTGACAAGTGTTTAAATGTATGTGTGTATGAAGAAGTATATATGTATGTATATGTATATGTATCTAGGGCTGCTTTTAAAATGTTGATACCCTGACCAAATAATGAGCCAAAAAATGTTGTAAGGAATATTCATTTTACAGAAGGGAAGCATAATTTTAACGTTGTTTTTGTTTGTTTCTGCACTGCTGGTCCAACTCTTGATCTGGCCCTGATATACACTTAATCACTAGAATTCTTCTTGTTGTTGTCGCGGGAGTCGTATGACGTGAACTTGCGTTGATGGTATTTGAAGTATGCAATTCACATGTTCATACATTCACACACATATGTACATTTGTATGAATCTGTTTGCAATTGTAATCCGCAGGATATTTGAAGTGCTTGAGCAAACAACTAGAATTATGAATTATACTTGGCATACAAATATGCATACATGCATCTACTTATAAGGATATAAACCTACATATGTACATGTGTAACTAGTGGTTTTATTCTTTTTAATTGCAGTATAAGTATAAAATAAAATAAAATAAAATAAAATAAAATAAAATAAATTAAAATAAAATAAAATTAAAAAAAATAAAATAAAATAAAATAAAATAAAATAAAATAAAATAAATTAAAATAAAATAAAATAAAATAAAATAAAATAAAATAAAATAAAATAAAATAAAATAAAATAAAATAAAATAAAATAAATTAAAATAAAATAAAATAAAATAAAATAAAATAAAATAAATTAAAATAAAATAAAATAAAATAAAATAAAATAAAATAAAATAAAATAAAATAAATTAAAATAAAATAAAATAAAATAAAATAAATTAAAATAAAATAAAATTAAAAAAAATAAAATAAAATAAAATAAAATAAAATAAAATAAAATAAATTAAAATAAAATAAAATAAAATAAAATAAAATAAAATAAAATAAAATAAAATAAATTAAAATAAAATAAAATAAAATAAAATAAAATAAAATAAAATAAAATAAAATAAAATAAAATAAAATAAAATAAAATAAAATAAAATAAAATAAAATAAAATAAAATAAAATAAAATAAAATAAAATAAAATAAAATAAAATAAAATAAAATAAAATAAAATAAAATAAAATAAAATAAATTAAAATAAAAGAAAATAAATTAAAATAAAATAAAAAAAAATTAAAAAAAATTAAATGAAATGAAATGGAATGAAATGAAATAAAATAAAATAAAATAAAATAAAATAAAATAAAATAAAATAAAATGAAATAAAATAAAATAAAATAAAATAAAATAAAATAAAATAAAATAAAATAAAATAAGATAAAATGAATCGAAATGAAATGAAATAAAATAAAATAAGAGAAAATGAAATAATTCCTCCATTGCAATCCTAATACCTAAAATCGCAGCTTCGAAAATCACTTGAATAAATTTATCATTTTTATTTGAATGTGTACCATCAGCATAACAACTATCCAGCAGCATTAAATCAAACCAACCATAAAAGTGGAAAAAGTTAAATTAAATATGTATATACATATGTATGTATATACATTTGTACGAGTATACTTAACAATGCATTTCAATGAAAATCGGTATGCCTCCCAATTACGCAAACGCCCAGCAACCAGTGAGATAACCCACCAACCATCCAACCAACCAACAAACCGCCCAAATGACCACCAAAACTAAAACAGCCAACAAACGAACACAAATTCACTAAAACGTTTCAATGATTTGGCCAAAATGGGCAAATATTATTTTAACAAGAAATTCAATATATTTATTTAAATGTCGGATATTGGATGTCGAATGCAGAAAAATGAAAATTCAAATAAAAACTAATTCGCATAACCACACGCATATTTGTATGTATGTATGTATGTACATATAATGCACATGGAGTTGCATATATTGACAGTAAGCGATGTTGGAGCCACGCAATCAATTGGTAACATATTGTATAATTCCTTTTATATAAATCCAGTGGAAGTACTCACAGCACAGCATAATTCATCAGTCAGTCAGCGCATTTACGGAAGCTATTTTCATATAAATATATATGTATGTACATATATATGTAGTTGTATTAAACTTAGTGGTGCGTTTACAAGTAAATGTATTTATCTATACCCAATAAGCATTATGGCTAGGCACATGGTTTTATATGAAGTTAGTTTATTATAAAAATTCAAGGATAACAATGTGCAAGTTAGAAGTATGTACATAGGTACTTCAAAATTTTCGTTGTATTTTTAAGAATTTTTTTTTTTTTTTTTTGAAGACGTTGGGTATTTTTTTTTTTTCAATACATTTAAATTTTTTAATACATTTAAAAAATTTTAATAGAAATATTTTATTTAATTTATGCATTGTATGAAAAAAAATAAAATATACCACAAAAAAAAATTATTTTTAAAATCAGGCAAAATTTTTACGTACTTCTAACTCCAAAACCGATTAAGTTATCGAACAAAACTTGATCTTAAACTTTAACTTGGGCGTCTAATAATATAACGTTGAAAGTTGCATTCAATTCCCTTCAGCATTTCTAGCGTGATGCGCGTTCAAACAAACATACAGACATACAAAAATTCTAAAAGCTGTTGCTTTGTATTCAACTTACTCAATACTTACAACTACTATCAATTTTGCTTGATTATCTGCGCATACATATGTAGATGACCTAACCTCACTACTCCATGCTCACTTTTACCGACTTTGTATTGCTTGTTGGGTATTGATTTGTTTTTGCTTTACATGTGATTAATTTTACATATGAACACACGCATATATGTATGTATGAGTGTGTGTGTACGAGTCTATGTGGTGCGTATGGTCTATGCCTGTGTATTCGCGCATTAAAATTAATTAGATTCGTGGGAGTAATTCCAATGCCGACCACATGAATTAATTGATTCAAATCAATAGTCGTCGAGGTATACTTCGACATACTCGGCAGTGTGGTAACTGTAAGGTATAAGCTTGTGTGTGTAACTACGAATACTACACACAGATTATGTAAGAAAGGATGTGTTTTCAAATAACGCCATGTATACATATGTATGTACCTCAGGATAAAGCAACTTTCAATTCTCAAAAAAAATCTCATAAAATAATTGTTTTCTATTAGCTGGGTATAAGCATCTAGCAGGTATGAGGTAAAGCCTGCTTAGCACCCGATCTTACCCACTTCAAAACCGCCTCAGGTTTACGCTCTTCAGCTATGTCTGCAACAGAAAGCATTAAAAAGAATTATTATCTATTTAAAACTAAATCACATTCACCAATTGTCATTTGTCGATTACAATGTGACCACCGCTAATGGCTTAAAAATACATAAAATATACGCCGACCCATCGAACTGTTGCATAAAATGACAGGCAGCGCACATTTTACAAAACATTGACAAGCACGAAAATTTTTATAAATTTCCAAATCCTGCCAAAAATAAATACAAAAAAGCTTATGCAACAACACCAAGTCATTATCGCGACACCACTACCACCACCACTTCGCTGCACGTGTATGTGTGCGTGTGGGTACGTGTGTTAGCTACGCATATATGCTTCCGGACACAAGGACAACCAATAATATGAATGAATTGAATGATTTCAAATCGTTTTGTGGTTTTTAGAATGCACTGCAAATCATTTTAATTAAAATTTTTCACTAAAAACGGAAAATGCAAATTTCGTACGTAAATGCAAAATGATTACATAATTCATTAGTGTTTGCATTGTATCGACGAAGCAACAACAACAAAATCAAAATGCAATAAACCACGCTAACGTACAATAAAGCAGTTGCCAATTTTCCATTTAAAAATCATTATTTAATTCTATTTTATTTCTAATTTCATTAAAATGTATTTCATTTTAATTATATAGCGCGCCGCCCGTAGCCAATGTGTTGAGAGTGAACTTAAATAAATGCGATAATGAATGTGAATGGATGTATGCATGTATGTGTGGGTGTACGAGTATGTGCATTGGACGCTGCAACAATTTTTTTTTTTTTTTGAAAATTTAAGATAATAATTTTGAGGTTATTTTTTTTTCTAATTTTGTATATAATTATTTTGAAAATGGTCTAAAAAAGTACTCTAAAATATAAACATCTCAGCACTAATTGCTAGAGTTCTAACGAATATTTTCTTCTAGTGGGCCGGTCCTGATTAATCAAGCTTTAAATATTATTTAACGAAAAAAAATTGGTCACATCCCTTTCTAACTTTTGATTTTATATGGACATAAAACGTTATTTAAAAAAAAAAAAATTTATGACACAGTCTAATGTCGTCTGTTAGGAAAATCTCTATTTCTGCCGCATTTGGACATTTTTCTCAGTTTTAAGAATTATTAATTGTAAAAACTCTTAGTAAAGTCCTTTCATAGAAAAAAAAATATTCACACGCCACCAAAAATAAAGGCTTTAGAAATTTGTATCTGTCTGTCTGTATGTTTGTACTCGCATCACTCAAAAACTGCTATTTGGTATTAAATGCAACTTTCACCGCTACACTACTAAATGGCAAACTTAAAGTTTAAAATATCTTTTACTACGATAGCTCGACCAGTTTCGATTTTAAGGACCAAAATGTGGACCGGGGTTACCTAAATTATATTACTACAAAATCTGTATCAAAGGAACAGTGGTAATGAGTGTTGTAGTAAGCGATGGAAGCATGACCGAAAAAAATATTTCCACCTAAAACACCCTAATGTAAATGCATAGCACTTGACACAAAAACTTATCGCAACAAAATATATAAAAACGATACTTGTAGCGCCATCTGTTGATCATTAAATGTGAAAAAAAAAACTTCATACAAAAAATAAGAGCACAATTTTTCGCAAATGAAGAGAGTTACCCCATTATACCTCAAACTTGCGCCTAATCTCAGCACCTTCGCGAAAAGGGGAAGTCGACTTTTGCAATTTTTTTTATTTTTTTTTATTTTGCTTTGCTCCTTCGTCTTCAAGAAAGTACGCTGCGCGCTAAACGTCTTAGAAAAACCGACCCCTTTTTAGCAGAGAAAAAGGCACAAGAAAATAAACAACAACAACAAAACGAAGGGATATTTATGCCCCACAACCGTTCCAACACCCCTTACAGTCACACACACCAGCGGCTCACTCAAAAAGTGCGCTTGCTTCTTTTCATTTTTGTTGCTTTGTGAAATACTCTGCATAGGCATGTGAGGGTTGAGGAACTTTTGCTTTCGTCTGCCAAGCTCGCATTGTATTCAAAAGAGGGTTGTTTGGCACATTTTTCTTAAGCATTTTATGAAGGAGAACATCTTACTGTGCTGTGGCGCTCAAGTGTGCGCATTGCGTTGGAAGGCAGTTGGGTGGAGGCAAGTTTGAAGCTTCTTAGCTTCGGCTTTTTTTTTTCTTTTTGTGATTTTTTTTACTTTAAGAAAAGTTTCTTGATAGCAATAATGTACGCTTTTAACGCTAGATGGCGCACTAAACAAAAAGCTCATTTTTACTAAGCAACTCAAAGTTAATAAATATTTATTATGCGCTTTTGAGTTATTTAAATTTTTTTTATTAATTAAAATAAAATTTATTTCTCTTTTTACAAAATTGATTTCTCCATTCTGACATTTTCAGCAGTCAATAAATTAGTGTATTCATAAGCATTACAACAAGATACATAGCTCTCGCTCATACACATTAGCATTTTCATAATCGGACTTGAAGAAATGGCGCATATCAGAAAATGCTCGCACACACCAAATAAGGAGAGATACACACACACACGCACACTTATCAACATATCAGTCGGATTTCGACCAATTATATTTTGTGGTTAACCGCAAAAATTTATTGAAGACAATATTCGGTAGATGCACGACGTCGGCGCTCTGTGTCGTAGCGAGTAGATATTGGTGGCGGCGCTCTCACTTGGGTGGTGGTGGTGGTGTTGGTGGTGGTGGCAGTCAACTCGCTCACTTTTAACGCAGCTCAGCACTATACATTTGTGTGCTTATAGCTCCTTCACGATTTACTGTTAGCAGTGTGGAGAATTACAGCGCTGTACAACAAAATAGAGATAGTTATTCGAGTTTCAATGATTTTCAATGATGTTTTGGACGGTACTTTTAAAATTGTTTAACTTCAAATTATTATTTTTTTTTAGCCCAAATTTAAAAATTTTTTGTGCGGTTGTCATAGAAATGCGCGTGATAAAAATTATTTAAATTTAGAATATAAAAATTTTAAAATGGGATTTATTACAAAGAAGTTTTAAAAATTGTGTGTACGGTTTAAAATTGTAACTCAAATTGTTAGCCGTGTACCACAAGAATCCCCTGTATTGAAAAGTTCGACAGCAAAATTTTCTCTTTTTTACTCTCTTTTTTCCTATCTTGAAAGAGTACACAAATCAAAAAGGAATAACTTATACCTACTCAGACCTGTTTATTAATGATTATTAATCGTAATCATTGATAATCAAATTAAATTGTTTATTGTTTTCGTAATAATTTATTAATTGTGATAATCGAACACGTTTAGAATAATTAGTCGACTAGGATTACATTTTATGTTCGAGTAATTGGGATTATTCAGGATTTATTTTGTTTTCAAATTTAATCCTAGGATTAATCAAATTAATCAAAATTTCAATTTGAAAATTTTTTTAATTGTAATTAATACTGAATATTTAAAATTTGTTATTAATCCTTGTTAATGGCAATTAATCAAAAAATGTAATCAAATTAAAATTTTGATTAGTTTGATTAATCCTAGGATTAAATTTGAAAACGAAATAAATAGTCATTAATTGAACACAAAACTAATCGATTAATTATTCTTAAAATGCTCTATTATCATAACAAATCAATTAAATTAATAGAGCAGTTTAATATAATTGATTTTTTATTTTAATCCAGATATAATAGGTCTGTACCTATTATATAATATATTTGTTCTTCACACACATCAGCCACATTCAATTCAACGAGAAAAATATTTCCTTCTTTACAATTTTTCATCCCTACTCAGCTGTTCACAACTGTATTTCGATTCCGATTTCGAACGCATTCCGATTTCGAACGCACACATACTTACATAGGTACAAACATATTCGATAAGTGCGTATATTGTACTCGGTTACTTAGCAGCTGCAATTGTCCTCAGTTGTGAGTGATATCCATTTTCATGTGCATAATCCAATTGCAGAATGCCAACCCTCACAAAGTAAATGAACAAGGAGCGTCCGGTAGCCTGATTGACTGACTAGCTGCTCGACTGGTTGATGTCTTATCCGTTGCCGACAGCAATGTTTGTGGTATTTTTGGTGAATATCGAACAGATAGCATATTACAACAAAAACAACTCATTTTTACTGTTACATAGTTACTAAACATGTGAGTTCATCTCTCATGGTTGACTGCGCTCTCTTCATTAAAATTCGATTGAATAAATTTTTACTTATTGATGGTTTTTTTTTCTGTTGACTGAATATGGAATTAGTATGATTCGTGGTTAGCCACACAGAAAACAAAACTCCGCCCCAGCCACGTTTGCTTCGGATTTCAAATACAAAATTTTGAGTTCATATTTGGGAACGGACAGAAGAGGTAAACAGACTGTGGTTAAAAAAATAGATCCTTAATTCTTGTTTATTAGTTGAAGCCTTGAAGGGTTTCCGACCACTGCAATATGGACAAGCGAAGGTTCAAAACTGGCCATTTTTAGAAAATTTAATCGAAACGGCTTACGAATCACTCATCTACGGACCTTAGGTAAACCAATACGAATGTGTCGCTTGACTTTAAAACTTCAAAATGATATAACAGATACATATAAAGTTTCAAAGGTCTAGATACCACGAGAATGTTAATGTATGTACCTACAAAAGTTTTCCTTTTAGATTTTTAAATTTTTTTCGTTTTATCTTTTTAAGTTTATTACATCTCATAAATTTTTTTTACTTTTCTGTTTTTATTTTATTTTATATCATTTTATTTTATTTTATTTTATTTTTATATTTTTTATTTTATTTTATTTTATTTTATTTTATTTTATTTTATTTTATTTTATGTTATTTTATTTATTTTATTTTATTTTATTTTATTTTATTTTATTTTATTTTATTTTATTTTTTTTTATTTTATTTTATTTGATCTTATTTTATTTTATATCATTTTATTTTATTTTTTTATTTTTTATTTTATTTTATTTTATTTTATTTTATTTTATTTTATTTTATTTTATTTTATTTTATTTTATTTTATTTTATTTTATTTTGTTTTATTTTATGTTATTTTATTTATTTTATTTTATTTTATTTTATTTTATTTTATTTTCTTTTTTTTTTTCTTATTTTATTTTATTTTATTTTATTTTATTTTATTTTATTTGATCTTATTTTATTTTATTTCATTTTATTTTATTTCATTTCATTTTATTTTATTTTATTTTATTTTATTTTATTTTATTTTATTTTATTTTATTTTATTTTATTTTATTTTATTTTATTTTATTTTATTTTATTTTATTTTATTTTATTTTATTTTATTTTATTTTATTTTATTTTATTTTATTTTATTTTATTTTATTTTATTTTATTTTATTTTATTTTATTTTATTTTATTTTATTTTATTTTATTTTATTTTATTTTATTTTATTTTATTTTATTTTATTTTATTTTATTTTATTTTATTTTATTTTATTTTATTTTATTTTATTTTATTTTATTTTATTTTATTTTATTTTATTTTATTTTATTTATTTTATTTTATTTTATTTTATTTTATTTTATTTTATTTTATTTTATTTTATTTTATTTTATTTTATTTTATTTTATTTTATTTTATTTTATTTTATTTTATTTTATTTTATTTTATTTTATTTTATTTTATTTTATTTTATTTTATTTTATTTTATTTGGGATGCTGCCAACTACAGCGTTTCGAACATCGAATTTTGAACCATCCATGTATGAAAGGTTTTAGTCGTAAAAAACAAAGAAAACTTAATTGCCTTTTTCACGACGTCGTACGTGATAGTGAATCTAATCCAAGACGAAGCACACATCAAGAGAATCTGACACCAAACAAAGTCTTCTACTTAAAATGTGGTTTAGTGAAAAATGAGAAAAAGATAACGAAAGCATTCACCCCATGCTCACATTATATCAACAAACAAGCCATGTACAGTGTACTTAGCTGAAATAGCGTTGTATGAGCAAAAGGCAAGCAGACAAGCGATCTCTCAGCTTGACAAGCATTAGTTTAGATTTTTAATGGTTTTAAGCGCAAAAACTAATTCCGTGAAAAATAGTTGGCAAGGAAAGTAGCGCCAAAATGTTAAAGTGTGTGGTGGATGTCCTTAAGTCAATGCAAAGAAGAAGAAAAAGCCCTTCCTCAGCCTTCGGCTTCCAGCTTGCTTTGGCTCACATGCCACTTGTGCTATCCATCAACGTTGCGCCTTTCGTTGACTGCCATGCGTCTTTGGTACAGCCAAGTTTGCGTTACTCCATATCTATGTATGTATGTGTGTAAATGCCTTTAGATCCTTCAGCGTCGTATTTTACATATTACCGGTGGTTAGCGACTTGAAAGGCGATCATCATTTTTAACTTGGCAAACAATTAATTTTAAGTGAATGTTGTGCGGAAAAATGCGCTGCTCCTTTGTATTAAAATCATTTTGTTGTGCTTTGTGCCACCAACTTCCATACAAACTTGAGAATTTTTTTATAACGAGTAGTGCATAGTTTTATGTGTATACAAAATACCCCACAAGTTAAGTAAAGGTGGAGTTAAACAAGTAAGGAGAGCGCAGTCTTCAGCAATGTAGATTTTATGGGGGCTACGTGTTGTAAAAAAAACTTAGAAGCACTGATTTTTCTGACAAAAAATCCTCTAGGTGGCGCTGGAGTGCCGGCAGGGTTTGGAATATTACCAATGATTTTAGGTAAACTGCCATTAAAGTTGAGACTTCCACTTTATATGTACTACTTGATGGCTATATAATGTATATTTTAAAAATTCCACTAGATGGCGCAAGGAGCGATAATTTTAGAAATGTCCTTAAAAAACATCCATCCTTGCTAGTAAAATTTGAGTTACTTCCCGCTTGAATGAAGGCTTAATGCTTTACCGCATAGTTCAGAGCGCCGTGTTATTACAGCACACAAAATAAAAAATTCCACTAGATGGTACTCTGAGTTAAATATTTTCATGAAAACATGACAAAAAAAAAATTGTTTGAAAATGTTTAAGTTTTTCAAGCAATTTTTAAGTAACTTTCCGTTTATCGAGAGTCTTGGCGAAACTTTGAGAGCGATTTCGAACCCGGTGACTATGCAATACTATAAAAAAAATCGCCAGGTGGCGCAAGGATCGAGATATGTATATAGAAAACTTGCAAAAATTTGTGGAAGTGTGCGGTTGATTTTTGACTATAAAGACTATTAAAAATATCCGGGAGAAAAATTCCACTAGGTGGCGCAACCAGCAAAATATTTTAATAAAGCGTAATTTAAAATATGATAAAATCATTTTAAAAACTACCTTCATATTAATACCGTCAATTTTTCCTTAAACATTAATCTGGTGTGGCTGAATTTTATTTATGAAATTTGAATCATTGAAAGGTATAACATTTTGAAATATAGAGGTGTAAATATAATAATTTTAGCATCTTACTTGAATCCTTAAAATAATTTTCTCTTAACATTATATAATAATTCTTATCTAAGCAATTCTTTCGGGATCAAATCGTCTTATAATTCATCAGCAACAAATTACAGCTAGTAAGAAATTTCACTAGCCATATTGTATAAGATGTACATTTTTTCATGGGTAGCGTGACCTCATATACTCACACACACAATCACACATTTTCAATTAGAAACACCAATACATATAACCCTTCTGATTTACACATTATGTTGCATCCTTTGAAGTAGTTTTTAATCCTTTTATTCTAGACAGAACAATACCCATGTGAAGGAAAAAACAAAGAAATATTATAGCTTATTTAAAAGTCTATATAATTATATATCTACATACATACATATATACTGAATACATATGAGCCATGTACTCGCCATCCGTTAATATATGTTTCTTTATAAACACAATTGCCACAGTCTCCAAGCTTCTAATCTGTTCAAGTGCACTCCAAAAAATCTACCGCCCGCACTTTTCTTTTATCCTCTTTCAACTGCACATATGTACAAATGTGTGTTTTTATGTATGTATATATGTAGCATGTATCCGGACTGCTGTATTTACTTTCTTTGTTTACGTTTGGGTCAGCTTCTTTAATTCTATTTTTTGAAGTTCAGCAACGAACGAGTGTAATTAGCATTATTTTAATATTTCAAGTGGGATTAATTAAAATTTAGCTGATATAAAGCATTAAGTCGAATTATAAAAGCACAGACATATGTGAATGTGAGTACGTGCATACTAGGGCTGACAATCCCGTGATCATGTATGTATTTTTTTACTTGGCGGGACTTCTTTCTTACAATGAGCATGTATTCGGCATTGATAATCTTTTAAATACATATGTATGAATGAATGTGTGTCCTTTATAGGCATCCAAAGTACTCAGCCGATTTTCAAAAAAATTTCACTATATATTCCTAGGATAATGGGTTAAAGCATAGGATATATAACTTTTTGGAAAAGAGTGCGAAGCCACACCCCCAGCCAATATAAAATTTAAATTCCTTAAAACTTTCAAACATATTTGGTCTAAATTGATAATATTTCGTATTTGTGAAAGATTTATGTAATTTTAAAAAAGTGGGCGGTGCCATGCCCACATTTTTTGTATTTCAAAAATGTCTAAAGTTTATTGCCGATTTCCATTAAACTTTCCCAACACGTTAAAAAATTCTTTGGGTAACACATAGACTATACATTTTTTTTGGAAATCTGGCCAGTGCCACGCCCCAAATTTTTTGAGCTTGGTAATGTTCAAAACTTCTCGATTTATATTAAACTTTCCCAATACGTTAGAAACTTCGTTGCATCTGACATCGACTATATATGTACATATATATATTTTTTTAAGTGGATGAGTCCACGCCTACAGGCTCTGAGGGTATGTACCTTAAATAAGTGATTTGTTGATGTATGTTCTTTAATATGAAATCACTTTTTTATGTGACGGAGAGTCGGAGATGGCTAAATCGACTCACCTAATCTCACTGATCATTTCGGGATACTTATTGGTGGGTATATCTCTTCTTCTTCTCATGCTTAGAGAGATCCGACCAAAGTTATAATGGCAATTCATGTTCGTTTAAGGTATAAAAATTAACTGCAGATAAGGCGAATTGGAGTTCTGAATGGATCTTGAGCTTAAGGTGGTATGGGAAGTGCTTTAAAATGTGTCTCCCAAACAGCCCGCGCTGAGAGAGTAGAAGTCTCACATATCACGTGCGCTCTTTTCACTTATCCCTAGCTTCCTTACTTCACTTTTTTCTATCTAAACTGTTTGAATAGCTAATGTCCTAATCGCGGTATTAATCCTGGGATCCCGAAAAAATCGGCATCACTGGTACATTTATATGTGTGATGCATAGGTTAAAGGTGGCATTTGAAAGTTCACTAGAAGAGGCAGAGTTTATCCGTGATTTGTTGTCCTTTCCTCAATAAAATGAAATGAATAAATGGGGAAAAGTCAGTGTAGAAAAGAAGCCCAGAGATGAACATAAAAACTCGGCTAAAAAATAATCAAAGAAAATTTTTATTTCACTCAGCTAAAGAGTGGATAAGGCCTTTCTGATTCGACTAGCGGTCAGTGAAGTAGGTTTCTATGGTGACTAAAATCCACATGCCAATGTTTTCCAAGACAATCAACCAGAATGTGTCACAGAGAACGAGATCGGTCACTGGCATCTCTAAACAGCCTTCTTCTCTGTGAGAAAGCCGTCGCACTAAACAGCCGTTCATAGAACAATCAATGTCCCGGTTCCTACCTCACACCGCCTACCAAAACCCCTCTCATCACTACTGTCTAACAACAAAAACCCGTTCTTATTGTTTATTCAGTTTTTTCAACCAACCATTGGCAATGTGCGACTACTTTAACGCCATTCGAGTCCTTCAAGATTAATTTAATTAAATCGCAATTAATCTAAAACTTAACCCGTTTCTCTATAACCACACCTACCTAAGCGTTCGTTTTGTTTGTCTGGGCAACCCAATTTTCACCCGCCAGCCACTATCATCATCGTCGTCGATTTTTTTTATGTTGTAAATGCCAGAAATTTTAAACACTAATGAATTATCCTTTATTAGGATAATGTATGATGCGGTTCTTTGACGTTTTGACGCCGCAGCAACCACCCCTCCCCCCTTACCCCTCTCGCACAACAAACAGAGCCAACGTCATGGCTGCCGCGCTGGGTTGTGCCTAGTCATCAGTTCGTGCGTCAAGTGGTTGTTGGTAAATAAAAAGGGGCACTTTTGGCCTTTTTACGCTTCACCTCTTGGATGGCTTCTGCTGCTGCTGCTGCTGCTCCAGCAAATGCGCATCTCACTTGCCAATGAAATGTTTTAAGTGAAGTTGTTGGTAATTTATGAAAAGAGCCAAATTAATCAGACTAATAACGAAAACATGCCGAAAAGACGCAGGATTACAAAAACAACAAAAACAACAAAAGTAACAATCAACAAACTAAAGCAATGAGGGCAACAGCGGCTGCGTCTCGGTAATAAAACAACTACAAACAGCGGACTTCTTCCTTGCAAGCAGCCCACAATCATCGGACTGAAAGTTATGAAAAGTTTTTCTTAATGAAAAGATTTACGATAGCAACGCAAAAATGTTTACAAATTCTCAACTCACCGCAGTTCAACTTGCTGTTTGGCTAACTGTTTACGGTATTTTTCAAAATTTGCCTATTTTCGTAGTGTTGTTATTGTTTTGTGTCTATCGGCGATGACGCAAGCGGATTAATTAATCGAGATTGGGGACGGCGCACAGTAGTATGAGTGAGGGCAAAAATTGTTTAAAAAATTTAGGGAAATTTAGAAATTTTTTTAAAAGACTCAACAGTGATAATACGACTTAAAATAAACATACAATAGAATTATTTTTTTTTCGAAATTTTAATTCTAGTAAATTTTTGGAAATTAGAATTTTTTAATTAAAAATTTTTACTTTAATCTTTCGAGCTTGATCCGAATTTGTTACTCTAAAATTTGTAAATTTTTCACAGTTAAATTTTTTTTTTTCGAAATTTTAATTTTTAGTAAACTTTTGGAAATTAGAATTTTTAAATTAAAAATTTTTGCTTTAATGTTTCGAGTTTGTACCGAAATTGTTACTCTAAAATTTTTAACAAAAATATAGCACTCTAAGGGTTGGATGGCAAAATAATTTAAAATTAGCTTTTTCAAAATTTTGATACTTAATTTTGAAATTTTCTTAAATTTAATATAAAAACAAAAATGCAGTGTTATATGAAATTTTTACAGTATTTTCGAAAACTGATTCAATAAATAAGTTTCTAATATTTTTAATTCCATAGTCATCCCAGCTTAAAAGTACCTTGCCACGCCCACAATTTTTCGAAAATGCAATTTCTAAAAATTAAGTTCTGTTTGTGTAAGTAAAATATAGCTGTATTCAAAATTTCATTAAAATTTGAGACGGTCGCTTTCAAAATGTGCCCTTTTTTAAGTTTTAATTGGTAAAAATTTTTGGAAAAAAAAAATTTTTTTTAAATGATTTTTTTTCAGGCACAACAAAATAATTCAACTAATATTTTTCAAAAACATTTTTTAATACTTATTTAGTTTTGAAATTTTCACCAACAACCGATTTTTTTTATAAAATTTTTGTTTCCGTTAACCGTTGCAGAGAAATTTGTTTTCGAGACAACTTTTCTTGAATTGTTCCACTGTGCGGCGCACCACAGTGCATTCTTCACAAAGTAATTTTTCTTAGCAAATTAAGCATTGAAGGACGAAAGTAATTTCTGTCCGAAATTTGGAATTAGCAAACGCAAAAATATTTGCAAAATAGGGCAGAATATGGTGGGCGAAAAGCTAAAGCTGGGCAGATTTTGTGGTAAGTTGCATTAAAGTCTATTTTATGTTGAAAAATTTGTGGTTGACTTTAAAGCTACAAAAAAAATATTTATTAAGAACTTGAAACGTATTTAATTGATAATAAGCACGATTAAGACAATTACTTTTATTCGTTGTCTTGGTGATATATCAATTCATAAAAGCTCAGTTAAATTACCTTACTCTGTTGTTCTATTCGAATGAAAATCTTTACGCTTTCGAGTGATTCGTTAACTGTAAGAAATTTTAGCATTATAACCATTTGATTGTTTCAGTACCATTTTGCTCCCTTCAGATTTAATGCATCCCGCTTTCGATTGTAGAATATTGGGTACTCCCTATTTCGAAAGCTTAGAAAGTTAAAAAAATCTATTCGACAATAATTTAGCAAACGGAAATCTACAAAAATCGTATTTCTTATGATTGTAATAAAATAATTATTGTTGACCTTAACTTCCAATGGCGGTTGACGAAAAGTAATTGAATAATGTTAAGTAAACATTTCGAAGAAGGTAAAAAAAAAAATTTTCGAACTGGAAATAAATATTTAGTCTGTTTAAATAATATAATTAAAATAAAAAAATTGAAATAAAAATTTACTTTATTTAAATAAAATAATTAAAAAATGTTAAATAAAAAATTTTAAATTTAAATTTTTTTTTTATTTTTTTTGTTTTCATATTAGAAACATTTATACATTTAATTTAATTTATTCAAAATTAAAATAATAAAATTAAAAATTAATCGACCGAGATCCTACTGATATTTAAAAATAAAAATAATAATTTTCCTTAAACGTATTATTCTTGACCTTGAAATTACTTTTAGTCGTGAATACAACAACAACTGTTCGGGCCGTAAACTCTTCAATCGAATTATTGGTATACAAAAAGTTCCTTGGATATACCCACTAGCGCCGTAATCCTCCTCATAGCAGTAGTACTTTTTTACAAACTACTTCTAGAGGCAAATCTGCATGTAAAACTAAATACAAAATTTAGTAATTTTCTCATTCTCTTTCTAATTTTTTTTTTCATTTACATAGCATCAAGTTTTTCTAAATTTAAACAAAAATTTTGCTTTGTAAATTCCAGAAATTGATACGAAGCAACAAAATTTATTTATTATTATCTAACTAAAACATGTTGTATGTATATTTATCTAGAATTTCCAACAGCATTTGCTCTTCATTTTCTGTGCAGTTAAATCAATTTAGCAAAATATTCTTCAAACTCAATAAAAATTGTTCAATAAGGAATTCGGCTAAGCACCCAAACTTCATAATAAAATGGCTCCTCCTCTTTACTCAACACATTTTTCAACATAGTAATTGTCTTCTTACTTATCCTTTAACACAAGTAGCAGAAAGCCAAAAATATTTAATATTTATAAAACTTTTCGACTACATACAAAAACAACACAAAACGTGCAAACAGACTGATGAAGCCTCCTAACAAATTGAAAAAATTTAAAGGACAAAAAAAAATGTTAAAAATTGTAAGCTATCGATTTCTCCGTGTGCTCCTATTCTAAGTTGATTTCATCTCTACTTAAAGCAGAAGCAAAAAATTCATAAAAAAACACGAACATAAAAAAGGATTATCGATTACGTTAACAAACCCCAGCTAAGACACGACTTTTACCACAGCGAGGCAGTCGAGTAAAAACCCTTTCCTAACCAATAATATTTATAACCATAAATGGATAGCCTTATAGATGAAGTAGCGATGTGTATCTATATACAATATACATATATTCCAACTGTGGCACGATGCTTATTTTTAATAACCCAGATTGTTGTAACAAACATAGGAATGCCGCTGGCGCGTGGCCGAAAGGAGCAAGAAAGCAAACGAAAGATTATTTGCTGAAGGCAGGATGTGAGGAAGGCACAAGCAAGTAATGCAAACATTTAAAATAATGAAACATTTTTAAAAAATGTAACATAAAACAATAGACAAAAAAAAAAAAAACCAAAAAAAAAAAATATAAAAAATATTAAAACAAATATAGAGAGCCAACAAACGGAAGAGAGCAGAGAAGTCTCCCGTTCAATTTGAAATCGATGAAATAGCGACCATCGAGGTCTTAATGCGTATTAAGCCAAAGACAATATACCCAGTAGTGATTGGATATGGCAATTCAATTCAGCAAAACTACAACGAATGGAGGAATAGCTAAGGTCCTTTATACTGTGGAGTTCGACATACATAAATTAATGAAAATCGGATTCGAAGAACTGTAAGCACGTTTTCTCTCCAAACTGACGAGCAAGCGAAAGACAGTTCTTGTCCACGACATATTTTTGGTGATGTCAAAGGAGGGTGGCAGTCATGGAAATCACACCAATTATACTGGTCAATCGAGCAGAGTCTGGCTTCAGCAAGCTCACTTACCCAAGCTTCAGTTCTTAGGGACTTCTGTTAGAAAACCTTGATTATAATTTACATAAATGACATACGGACCGATGTGGTGATTTCATAGTACAGTAAATCTCATTAGCATTGGTTAAAGTCAGTTTCAGCTTTTAGGAAAAAGACCCGTAAACACTTGAGAAATGATCCCGAAATGGTCCTGAAAAAGTCTTATAAACTATTTGAAATTATCCAGCAAATAGCAGGACAACCGTATTGATAATGAAAAATATACAACACTGGTTCCTAAAACAGTCCTGAAATGGTCCTGAAATTAGCGCGGCAATGTAAGGAAATTATGTTGTAATGACTCCGAAAACGCATCGGAAAATCTCGAATTCGAAATTTTGAAATGATCACAAAACAGCCCCTAAAAGAATCCCGAAAGTGTCTCTAATCAGTCCCGAAATAATATTGAAACGATCTCGAAATAAATTTCAAAACTATCATAAGGGGTTCCGAAACTTAATTCCAAAATTATTCTGAAAGGGTCCCGAAGCTATTCCGAAAAGAGTTCCGAAAAAATCCCGAAATGATGCCAACCCTGTCTAGATAATTCTTCTACAATACTCTGCTACAGTTTTTTATTTCCAAAAAAAAATTTTAGTTTCACTCCCAATCAAAACTTCAAAAAAAAAAAGAAAAATCGAAGGAGCTTTCTCTAAAAAGCTCCTATTTTTTTACATATAGTATACATACAACCTCTATGTGAACAAACAATATAGAAAATATAAAATTCCATTACATCTTCACTACTGGGTATAAAAAGAAAATAAATTATTAGGGCGGCCGTAAAGGGGTTAAACCAGTGTCAGCAACAATTGTAGCCCCCACAAGCTGGTCGCTTTTGTTATTGTTAGTGATTTTGTTATTGGCGCAGTTGCCCATTATTGCTGTTTTGTGTGTGAACGTACTCATTATTACAACAACAACGCAAGAATATTGAGTTTGCCTATGGCTACAACTACTTCACCACCCCTACTCCAAATTGACTTTCATTCTGCCAGCAAAACACTATCCATCTTCGCTTTCCGCTGCTGCTTATGCGACGACAGCAGCTTTGTCGTGTTTGTTTTTGCGCTTTTTTTTTTTTTTTTGCTTTCTTCGCTTACAGTTTTCGCTCGTACACTCGTACACTGAATACACTGCTGCCACCGCGACAACGGCCACCACTTCGGCTCATCGGCTGCGCTTGAAGCAGCTGGCAACGTTTTGAATCCTTTCGCCGTTCATAAATCAAGTCTTTGGTTTAATTAAATCTTGTGTTGGCGGTAAAATGGTGAAAAGTATTTTACATTCTTTTGTTCGTTGTTACAACATCGTCGTTGCTCACGTCCTTCAGTTGTGGTAAATGTGGCGGTGGTGGGCGGGGAGAGGGTTAAAAATGATAGACATAGAAACAAAACAACAAAAACATATATCTGGTAGTAGATATTGAAATAAAATATTGTTTAGTATGAAAAAAAAAGTTGGAAAAAATATTTGTTTACTTAATGAAACAAATTTTAGTGTTTTCAGAGAATTTTTTAAGTTTTGCGGGAGGAAGCTTTTAGATTCGTTTGCTCTTTCTACCTTTTCACCATCAACACTCGCTTGTCTTGGTATTCATTACTCACGTTTTCATGCGATTTATGACCAACTTTAATTGCTACCAAGTCTTTTGCGTTCGTGAAGGTATTCCACAATTTCCGCGAGACATTCAAAACAAAAACAGAAAATAACCAAAGTGGCAACCGAAGAATTTTTCCAAGGACGTGCAGCTATGTTGAATAACTTTAACCCTTCACTGATTGAAAACAAACGAAACGAATTGAGTTGAATGTAAATCTTATGGTACAAAAGTCTGATATATTAAAATTTACTTCGGAGGCTACTAAAGGGTTAAGAGCGTAATTTAGTGACGATATCGGTCACTCTCTTACACTTTAGACTAGTAAGCACTGTTTATCGCAACTTAAAAACAGATTTGGAGAAGAAGCCGGTTTTATAATATTCCGTTATTTTATAAACTAAATATCTTAACAGCTGAGCGTTTCAACTAAAATACCGATTCCCAAAAACTTAATGGGTAAGGTTTAAGAGCTTTAAGACCAACTTGATTTTAAAACGTCAGTATTATGGTTTCTACTAAAGCCTCAGATTTCAAAAAAGAAACGGGTAAGGTTTAAAATAAAAGATATTTCCAGTAATGTGAAAATTGAAACGGTTAACAAAAATTATATATTGAAGAATTGTTGTTGGAGTAGTGTTCGAATTTTTTTTTTTTCATGTTTGTTTTTGTGAATTGATATACATTATTATATGGTTTTGAAAAATTAAACGGTTAAGAAATTTTGAAATTTTGTATGGTTTCAAAGTCCACAAAACATGAAACGGGTCAGAAAAATTAAACGAGCTGGAAGAATGAAAAGGGTTAGGTTTCGAAGAATGGAAGGGTTGCCACTAAATTTAAAGCTTTTAAAAAAGCAACAGGAAATAAAAAAAATTAATGAGAAGTTTTGAAAAATGGTTAAGTTTTGTAAAATGAAAAGGGAAGGAAAATTCAGCAGTGGTAAACAATGACAAAGTTTGGCAAGGTTACTTTGGCGGTTTTGAGCAAAATTTCTGTTTTGAAAAATGAAACAGGTTAAATTTTAAGAATAAATTTTCCGCATGAACCGTTAAGTTTTGAAAATAAAACGGTTAGAAAATTAAAACAGTTTTGAATTATGAAAAGGTTTTAAACAGTTAAGCTGCAAACAGCCATCGACGTGTCTGATAGACGGTGACGGTTGACGTAAGTGAGCAAATTTGCGATTTTTTATGAACGTTGGGCTTACGTAGAAACATTCAATACAGTGTTGCCATTCCTCTGTTTGCATGTATGCTTACCCAAAACTCAACTTTTGTATTTGTAACTTTTTATTTTGTAAAATATCGAAAATAATATTAAATAACTACATATAGTATATTTATTTATAAACTTTAACATAAGTCAAAATTTTTAAGATACATATTTCGACAATATTTGCAAACTGCCCAAACTCAACATGCAAATAGTTGAATAGGCAACACTGTGTGGCGAAGAGCGACCAGCTGACACGTTTCTTACGTAAAAATCAGAAATTTTTTGGTTTTGACGTAGCGACGTGCGTCGGTGAAAAATCGCTTACACGCAATTCTCATAAGGTAGATCGTGTCAGCTGACATGTCATCCGTTTTCCCGTCGGTGGCTGTTTGCAGCTTTAAGAAATATGAAGCGGGCTAGAAAACGGATGCTGATTTGAAGAATTAAAATATTTTAGAATGTTACAATCGACTGCTGAGTGAAAGATCCGCATATTTCAAAAATGCCCTATCTGAAGGCAAATTTGATTGATTTTCAGCTGGGATAGGGCATTGCTTAATCGAATTTTAAAATAGGGCGTTATTTAAAAAATTTTAAGATGGGGCGTTTTTTAAAAATATTTTCAACGACAGTATTCATTGTAGGGATAAAAATTATATACTGGATATCTTCGAAACAGCTAAAGCTTCTTCGCAACACTCTATATGGATGCTAAAATTTTGCCTACAAATTAATTACTAAGAAGTAGAAGAGGTTGTTGGTGTTGGTAGATAAGAAAGAGCTAACAATTCTATATTCAATTACTATTCAAATAGAATACACGAAAAGCACAAAAAGCCCAAATTGGCCTGCCCACATAAGACACCTCCTGTAACGAGCTTTAGTTTTTCAATCTTAGCCGTTTTACTATCTTTTTTCTTGCTTTTTTTGTTTTTTTTTTCTCATTCACAACTCTACGCAACATGGCCAAAAATGATTTATGATATCTTCCTTTTGTAGAAATTTCCACACACACACGCCTACATTTTGGTTATCAAGAACTTTCTCTCATCTTCAGCCGCTTTCATAACTCAGACCAATTCACCCAGAGACAAACATATTTGCTTGGCCTTTGCGGCCTTTGACTTTTGGCTTAAGAAAAATTACCAGCACTTCAATTTCTCATGCTCACGCATTTATTCATTTTTCACTTACGAAAATGTGAGTCAAGTCCATAGATTTTGTAATTCCAGCGCCATGAACGGGCACCACTCATCAGCATTCAATAAGCAATTTGTAAACGCCAGCAAGTCGGACTTCCTTGCCACCAACATTCTCTTTCTTCTCCACCACTTTCCAACACATTCGCTGCGTTGTCATACTTTCATGTGGCAAGCGTTGAGTTGTTTAATGTTTTGTAAATGTGGCCAAATACGTGCCAAAATTTCTTGAATAAAAACAAAATGTGCGTAACAAAAATGAAATTTATTGCAAAGATTTGTTTGGTATCCTTGCAATCCTTTCTTTCTTTCTTTATTGCTAAACATTTCACACCTTTCAACGGAGTTTTTTTTTTGTTTTTTTTTTTTTGATTTCTTCTTTGACCATTTAATATGTGTGTAATCAAGCTCTGTCTTATTGGGTTTGTGGTATAAGAAAAAGTGTACTTGGAAGTTTGATTTATAGTTTGGGATTACACTTCGCAGCTAGTCCTGTTGGTCAGCGATGTGGCCTGTATTTCTTACCATATTTCATCCCATTTGTGATTAATTTCTTAGTCATTGCAATAAATTATTATTTTTCTTTGAACTATTTATAGGGCTATATTTCATAAAGGCTGTCCTTGCCTTGTGTATGAGTGGACATCAGGCCTGATGAAATATACCCATATAAGCAGATGCTTGATACTCCGATTTTTGAGACCAATAGATCCTAATCAAAATTGTGAAAAGGCAATCAACTGATTATCTATAAAATATTGCATTATATGCATGAGATGAAATGCTAAAAAGGAAGTCATGCAACTTTAAAATTTAACTTTTTTCCTGGTTTCTAAAGGCATTTTTTCAATATTTCGGATATTACAGAAGTTAAACAATAGACTTGGAACTTTACAAAAAAAATATTTTAAAAAAAATTTTATTTTAGAAAATTTCACATTTTTTAAAATCAAAAAAATTCAAATGCCCCAAGAAACTTCTGACTAAAATATTTGTGTACCATACTACCTTTAAAGATATCCTGAAATTTTTAGAACGGCGTTTTATATCTGTCAAAATTTTTATGGTTAAGTTTTTAAGGAATTGTTTGTAATTTTTTCAACATTCTAGTCGCGTTAAATTAGTTTAACACAAAATTACTAATTTTTAATCACAAACAATATTTTTTTTGTGTTACCGGATTGTAATAAAATAAATTTTTTTATATGTTGGTTTTTACATACCACCAGCATAACAAATTTGTTTTATTGAACTCGACTAGAAACTTAAAATTAAAAAAAAAATGTTTGGAAAAAAATTCAGAAATTTATATTCAAAAATCATCCTTCGAAGAATTTCAGCATGTCTTAGAATATGGCAAGAAAGAAAAAAATTTGGCACAAATTTAATGGCGAATTTTTTCGATTTTGAAAAATTGAAATTTTCAAAAAAAAAAAAATTTTTTTTTAAATATTTTTTGTATGCCTCTAATTCCTTTGAAACTACTAAAGTATAATTTTGTAACTTCATTAGTTTTCGAAATATTGAAAAAATAAATTTTCCAAAAAAGTTCGAAATTTCGCATTTAAAAAAAACATCGTAATATATGACAGAGGCATAAAACCAACAAAAATTTTAGTCCAACACTTAATCGCGAACTATATTTTTTCGATTTTGAAATGTTGAAATTTTCAAAAATTGTATAGAGTTTTTTTTTTTTTTTAATTTTTTTGTATGCCTCTGATTCCCTTTGAAAGTACGAAAGCATAATTTTGCAACTTCAGTAGTTTTCGAAATATTGAAAAAATAAGTTTTACAACAAAGTTCAAAATTTCGTATTTAAAAAAAAACATGCTTCTGAAAATTTTAGAATATCTTGAGATGTGGCAGAGGCAAAACACCCAAAAAAAAATGTTGTCCAAAATTTATTGACGAACTTTTTTACAATTTTAAAAAATTTAAATTTTCAAAAAAAATTAAATTTTTTTTTTCAAATTACTTTTTGTATTCAAGCTTTACGAAACAGTAAAAAAAAAGTTGAATTTTGAAAATGTATAATTTTTTATAAAAAAATTTTGTTTATTTTTTTTACAAATTTTTTCTTCAGTAGAACTTTGTGTTATGATTAAAGAAATTTATTTAAGGAACTACATATGTATGTTTAAAGCGGATGGGGTTGATTCCGACTATGTATGTACATACATATGTGACGATTTGGTATCTTACCATGAGTGTGGGCATCACTGGTATAAAACTTAAAGTATGCTTACATATTTACTCAAGACGCTTTAAGCTTCATTCAAATACTTACAAACATAGAGTACATAATACCCAAGAAGCAGCCAAGGCATTATTGCGCCCTTGGGAGAGCCTTTGTTAGGAAATCAACCCCTCCAGCTAATTTGTTTGTAAATGCTTTCTATTTTCTGGCGTTTTGTATGTTTTTTCTTTGTTTTATTTTCCTTTTTCTAACAATTTGTATATTTTTTTTTTTTAAGGGAAAAGCACGAAAAAATTGTGCAAAAGCTCATAATCGAAATTGGTCACAGGTGATGTCTGACATTGGCTACTTAATTTAATAATAGACTCGGTTAAGGTAGCAGATGTTTAAAACAATAACGGCAAGAATGAAGGAGCAGACACATTTCTATGACGATAATGGCGTAAAAAGGCAAAAAAAAAGGGCGAAGTAAAAAGTGAAAGTGGAAGTTCGTTTAACGGAATATGACTTTTTATGAAAGTGACTAGAATGCAGAACATAAGAAAGTCTGTAGATTTGAGCGTTGTATTTCAACTCAGCTAAAATTACTTATTAGTTCTGAAATAAGTTTAAAAAGTACAAACCACGATTACTAGAAAAAAGAAGTATTCAAATTTTTTCTGTAACTATCCAAGCTCTATCTCGTCACTACCAACGTTTTCCTTTCATTCAGTCAGCCCACATGACTTTTTTCCAATTGATGCAAACCATTAATCAAGTTAGTGTCCCTTTAAATTAAAAATAATTGATTTAACACCCCGAAACAAAGCGTCACTACAATCAAAATCAACAACAGACAGAACGCAATGGTTTTACCACATCCTCAGACTCAGTACGCTCTTGCCCCTTGCCCCCATTCCTCATGAGCCGAATATTTCACTGAACTAATAGTAATGGCCCGCACAGTTGCCATCGCATTTACGGATACGGATACGCTGATAAATGAATGCAAAATAACAACGACCACATTTCTAACAAAAATTCTACATGGCTATGTATGCGTGAGCGTGTGTGTGTGTGTGTGTATTTTCACATGCCAACAGACTATGGAATAAAATAACAAAAACATAGCGCGAATGAAGCGTTTTTGGGTGGACTGTGGGCTCTATTGCAGATGTGATCGTAACTTTGGTTAGATAAGTCGAAAACTATTTTTTTAATTTTTTTATCGATTGTAATCGATATTTTCTATTCTTTCTGTGTTCATACAATTTTTCAGCGTTTCCTATTGATTCTTTGCGAAATCTTTCGATTTATAAATTTTTCTCGATATATATCGAATTTTATCGGGTTTTATTGTTAATTCATTGTTAGTAAAAAAAAATTAATAAGAAAAAAATTATTTTTATCAATTTTTGCTATTTTTATGGATACCATACCTATCGCTTGTCTCGGTTATCGGTTCACTTTAAAACAAAAATAATCGATATTTGCTTTTTATAAGCTTACATTAAGTTTCAGGTCACATTTTCTTTAATTCTATAGATCACCGGTTTAGGCTAAGAACAAAATAATCAATATTTAGGCCATAACATTTTAGTCGATACAAATCGACTGTTATCGGTTATGGATTCAGTGTAAAAGCAAAATAACCGCAAATTAGGTTTCAGAGTATTTGAAAGCTTCCCCATTTAAGTAATATCGAAAAAGAATCTTATCGATTAAGGAATCTATGTTACACAATTCTAGATTAATCGATAACCAATCGATATCTTATCAAAATGGCGATAACATCATTACGGAATGTTTCGATTATTTTCAATATACATATACTATTGTTACTTACGAATTAGCGATAGCTTTAATAGATCAGTTCTCAATAATTGCGAAAGGAGCTATAAAGCATCTCCACAAATATCGGCTTTCTAGACGAAACTTAAATTTTTTAACATACGTGAAGCATAAACATTACGAACTTTCGTTTTTTCGTTGCTGGTGCTTTTTAAAAAAATTTTTCGTTATGGAATTGTGAGAAAAAATCGGTTGTCCAACTAAACTATCGATAGTTTTGAGAGTTCAACCTAGAACTAATTAATGTGTATGGACAACTCGAAAATAAATCGATAGTTTCAACCCGCTAGTAAGAACTGCTCTTCCGAATCTAGCCTTCTATATTTCATGTAAAACGTACTTTACGCCAAACACTTGAACGCATATAACAAATAACAGTAAATAGCTAACAAATGGACCAACTAACGGACTGACAACATACCCATCACATTTCATTTCGGTTCAGTTCAACTTACAATTACAAAATCCCCACATTTGTTGGAAGTGATTGTGCGTAACTGACAACTGACAATGCCAAAGCGTCGGGTATTCGCCAATAAAAACCCCAAAAATTTGAAATCGGTAATAGAAAATACCGAACCCGCATCGCAACGCACCACAACACACACACACAAGGCAAACGGAAATCAATCATTAATTTTCTGTCGTTACCAGGGCCACGCAAGTGTTGAACAAATGAACGGTGCTGCTGGAAATTGACGATGATGAGTGGGGGTGTGATGAGCTAACCTAAAACACAAAACTCTCTGACGTTAGAACGGTAAGGGATATATTTATATTAAATTACAAATAAATAGTTATCTATATACAAATATACATACACATGTATGTATATGTATGGAACATGGAGTTTGGAGTGCTCATTAATGATTTTTGTAGTTCGTTGTTCTTCGACATCTTAAATTATGCAAATTGTGTGGATTGAAGATGCTGCAGAAACTGGACAGTTTCCGTCTTCAAATGCACTGTGCAAACATTGGGTTAAGAGTTAAAATAAAATAAAATAAAATAAAATAAAATAAAATAAAATAAAATAAAATAAAATAAAGTGAAATGAAATGAAATGTAATGAAATTAAATACAATGAAATAAAATGAAATGAAATGAAATACAATAAAATAAAATAAAATAAAATAAAATAAAATAAAATAAAATAAAATAAAATAAAATAAAATAAAATAAAATAAAATAAAATAAAATAAAATAAAATAAAATAAAATAAAATAAAATAAAATAAAATAAAATAAAATAAAATAAAATAAAATAAAATAAAATAATTTTGTTGTTGGATTTTTGCGGTCTATTTTGTTTACATATTTGTAAGTTTTTGCAAGCTCGAGACCAAATAAACAATAATTCGTAATGAATTTAATTGTCAGTTTTTTGGAAAAATTGATAATTGGAGAAAAATTACAAAGG
>OX608081.1:25735900-26011105 GCA_951509765.1 Sphenella marginata | reverse complement strand
CCTTGAAATGACTTTTAGTCGTGAATACAACAACAACTGTTCGGGCCGTAAACAATTCCATTGAATTATTAGTATACAAAAAGTTTCTTGGAAATACCCTCTAGCGCCGTAATCCTCCTCATAGCAGTAGTACTTTTTTACAAACGACTTCTAGTGGCAAATCTGCATGTAAAACTAAATACAAAATTTAGTAATTTTCTCATTCTCTTTCTATTTTTTTTTTTTCATTTACATAGCATCAAGTTTTTCTAAATTTAAACAAAAATTTTGCTTTGTAAATTCCAGAAATTGATACGAAGCAACAAAATTTATTTATTATTATCTAACTAAAATATGTTTGTATGTATGTATATTTATCTAGAATTTCCAACAGCATTTGCTCTTCATTTTCTGTGCAGTTAAATCAATTTAGCAAAATATTCTTCAAACTCAATAAAAATTGTTCAATAAGGAATTCGACTACGCACCCAAACTTCATAATAAAGTGGCAGCTACGCTTTCCTCAACACATTCTCCAACATAGTAATTGTCTTCTTACTTATCCTATGTATAACACAAGTAACAGAAAGCCAAAAATATTTAATATTTATAAAACTTTTCAACTACATACAAAAACAACACAAAACGTGCGAACAGACTGATGAAGCCTCCTAACAAATTGAAAAAATTAAAGAACAAAAAAAAATGTTAAAAATTGTAAGCTATCGATTTCTCCGTGTGCTCCTATTCTAAGTTGATTTCATCTCTACTTAAAGCAGAAGCAAAAAATTCATAAAAAAACACGAACATAAAAAAGGATTATCGATTTACGTTAACAAACCCCAGCTAAGACACGACTTTTACCACAGCGAGGAAGTCGAGTAAAAACCCTTTCCTAACCAATAATATTTATAACCATAAATGGATAGCCTTATAGCTGAAGTAGCGATGTGTATCTATATACAATATATATTCCAACTGTGGCACGATACTTATTTTTAATAACCCAGATTGTTGTAACAAACATTGGAATGCCGCTGGCGCGTTGGCGAAAAGAGCAAGAAAGCAAACGAAAGATTATTTGCTGAAGGCAGGATGTGAGGAAGGCACAAGCAAGTAATGCAAACATTTAAAATAATGAAACATTTTTACAAAATGTAACATAAAACAATAGACAAAAAAAAAAAACAAACAAAAAAAAATATAAAAAATATTAAAACAAATATAGAGAGCCAACAAACGGAAGAGAGCAGAGAAGTCTCCCGTTCAATTTGAAATCGATGAAATAGCGACTATCGAGGTCTTAATGCGTATTAAGCCAAATACTATATACCCAGTAGTGAGTGGATATGGGCAATGCTTCAGCAAAACTACAACGAATGAGAGGAATAGCTAAGGTCCTTTATACTGTAGAGTTCGACATAAATTAATAAAAATCGGATTCAAAGAACTGTAAGCATGTTTTTTTTCCAAAATGACGAGCAAGCGAAAGACAGTTCTTGTCCACGACATATTTTTGGTGATGTCAAAGGAGGGTGGCAGTCATGGAAATCACACCAATTATACTGGTCAATCGAGCAGAGTCTGGCTTCAGCAAGCTCACTTACCCAAGCTTCAGTTCTTAGGGACTTCTGTTAGAAAACCTTGATTATAATTTACATAAATGACATACGGACCGATGTGGTGATTTCATAGTACAGTAAATCTCATTAGCATTGGTTAAAGTCAGTTTCAGCTTTTAGGAAAAAGACCCGTAAACACTTGAGAAATGATCCCGAAATGGTCCTGAAAAAGTCTTATAAACTATTTGAAATTATCCAGCAAATAGCAGGACAACCGTATTGATAATGAAAAATATACAACACTGGTTCCTAAAACAGTCCTGAAATGGTCCTGAAATTATGTTGTAATTATTCCGAAAACGCATCGGAAAATCTCGCAATTATCCCAAAAACGTCGAATACGAAATTTCGAAATGATCATAAAATAGTCCCAAAAAGGATCCCGAAGGTATCTCTAAACAGTCTCGAAATAATACTGAAACAATCTCGAAATTAATTTCAAAACTATCCGAATTGGTTCCGAAACTTAATTCCAAAATTATTCCGAAAAGAGTCCCGAAAAAATCCCGAAATGATGTCAACCCTGTCTAGATAATTCTTCTACAATACTCTGCTACAGTTTTTTATTTCCAAAAAAAATTTTGGTTTCACTCCCAATCAAAACTTCAAAAAAAAAGAAAAATCGAAGGAGCTTTCTCTAAAAAGATCCTGCCCACGCCCCTATTTATTTACATATGTATAGTATACATACAACCTCTATGTGAACAAACAATATAGAAAATATATAATTTCTGTACACTTTTACTACTGGGTATAAAAAGCCAATAAATTATTAGTGCGGCCGTGAAGGGGTTAAACCAGTGTCAGCAACAATTGTAGCCCCCACAAGCTGGTCGCTTTTGTTATTGTTAGTGATTTTGTTATTGGCGCAGTTGCCCATTATTGCTGTTTTGTGTGTGAACGTACTCATTATTACAACAACAACGCAAGAATATTGAGTTTGCCTATGGCTACAACTACTTCACCACCCCTACTCCCAATTGACTTTCATTCTGCCAGCAAAACACTATCCATCTTCGCTTTCCGCTGCTGCTTATGCGACGACAACAGCTTTGTCGTGTTTGTTTTTGCGCTTTTTTTTTTTTTTTTTTTTTTTGCTTTCTTCGCTTACAGTTTTCGCTCGTACACTCGTACACTGAATACACTGCTGCCACCGCGACAACGACCACCACTTCGGCTCATCGACTGCGTTTGAAGCAGCTGGCAACGTTTTGAATCCTTTCGCCGTTCATAAATCAAGTCTTTGGTTTAATTAAATCTTGTGTTGGCGGTAAAATGGTGAAAAGTATTTTACATTCTTTTGTTCGTTGTTACAACGTCGTCGTTGCTCACGTCCTTCAGTTGTGGTAAATGTGGCGGTGGTGGGCGGGGAGAGGGTTAAACATGATAGACATAGAAACAAAACAACAAAAACATACATACATGTATCTGGTAGTAGATATTGAAATAAAATATTGTTTAGTATGAAAAAAAAGTTGGAAAAAATATTTGTTTACTTAATGAACCAAATTTTAGTGTTTTTAGTGAAATTTTTTAAGATTTTCCTGGGGGAAGCTTTTAGATTCGTTTGCTCTTTCTGCCTTTTCACTATCAACACTCGGTTGTCTTGGTATTCATTACTCACGTTTTCATGCGATTTATGACCAACTTTAACTGCTACCAAGTCTTTTGCGTGCATGAAGGTATTCCACAATTTCCGCGAGACATTCAAAACACACAAAAAAAAAATAACCAAAGTGACAACCGAAGAATTTTTCCAAGGACGTGCAGCTATGTTGAATAACTTTAACCCTTCACTGATTGAAAACAAACGAAACGAATTGAGTTGAATGTAAATCTTATGGTGAAAAAAACTATCGCGCTCAGAAATTTAAGTCAAATTTTTTAAAAATTTTTACAATATTCTGATATATTAAAATTTACTTCGGAGGCTACTAAAGGGTTAAGAGCGTAATTTAGTGACAATATCGGTCACTCTCTAACACTCACTTTAGACTAGTAATCACTGTTTATCGCAACTTAAAAACAGATTTGGAGAAGAAGCCGGTTTTATAATATTCCGTTATTTTATAAACTAAATATCTTAACAGCTGAGCGTTTCAACTAAAATACCGATTCCCAAAAACTTAAATGGGTAAGGTTTAAGAGCTTTAAGACTAACTTGATTTTAAAATGTTTGTATTATGGTTTCTACTAAAGCCTCAGATTTCAAAAAAGAAACGGGTAAGGTTTAAAATAAAAGATATTTCCAGTAATGTGAAAATTGAAACGGTTAACAAAATTATATATTGAATAATTGTTGTTGGAGTAGTGTTGGAATTTTTTTTTTTCATGTTTGTTTTTGTGAATTGATATACATTATTATATGGTTTTGAAAAATTAAACGGTTAAGAAATTTTGAAATTTTGTATGGTTTCAAAGTCTACAAAACATGAAACGGGTTAGAAAAATTAAACGAGCTGGAAGAATGAAAAGGGTTAGGTTTCGAAGAATGGAAGGGTTGCCACTAAAGCTTTTAAAAAAGCAACAGGAAATAAAAAAAAAATTTATGAGAAGTTTGGAAAAAATTTAAGTTTTGTAAAATGAAACGGGTAAGAAAAATTCAGCAATGGTAAACAATGACAAAGTTTGGCAAGGTTACTTTGGCGGTTTTGAAAAAATTTAAGAATAAAATTTTCCGCATGAACCGTTAAGTTTTGAAAATAAAACGGTTAGAAAATTAAAACAGTTTTGAATTATGAAAAAATTTTAAACAATTAAGAAATATGAAGCGGGCTAGAAAACGGATGCTGATTTGAAGAATTAAAATATTTTAGAATGTTACAATCGACTGCTGAGTGGAAAATCCGCATATTTCAAAATATTTCAAAAATGCCCTATCTGAAGGCAAATTTGATTGATTTTCAGCTGGGATAGGGCATTGCTTAATCGAATTTTAAAATAGGGCGTTATTTAAAAAATTCTAAGATGGGGCGTTTTTTAAAAATATTTTGAACTACAGTATTCATTGTAGGGATAAAAATTATATACTGGATATCTTCGAAACAGCTAAAGCTTCTTCGCAACACTCTATATGGATGCTAAAATTTTGCTTACAAATTAGTTACTAAGAAGTAGAAGAGGTTGTTGGTGTTGGTAGATAAGAAAGAGCTAACAATTCTATATTCAATTACTATTCAAATAGAATACACGAAAAACACAAAAAGTCGAAATTGGGCTGCCCACATAAGACACCTCCTGTAACGAGCTTTAGTTTTTCAATCTTAGCCGCTTTACTATTTTCTTGCAAACATTTTTTTTTTTTTTTTTCTCATTCACAACTCTACGCAACATGGCCAAAAATGATTTATGATATCTTGCTTTTGTAGAAATTTCCACACACGCACGCCTACATTTTGGTTATCAAGAACTTTTCGCCTTATTCAACTTCAGCCGCTTTCATAGCTCAGACCAATTCACCCAGAGACAAACATATTTGCTTGGCCTTTGCGGCCTTTGACTTTTGTTTTAAGAAAAATTACCAGCACTTCAATTTCTCATGCTCACGCATTTATTCATTTTTCACTTACGAAAATGTGAGTCAAGTCCATAGATTTTGTAATTCCAGCGCCATGAACGGGCACCACTCATCAGCATTCAATAAGCAATTTGTAAACGCCAGCAAGTCGGACTTCCTTGCCACCAACATTCTCTTCCCCAACTCTCCGCTGTGCTGTCATACTTTCATGTGGCAAGCGTTGAGTTGTTTAATGTTTTGTAAATGTGGCCAAATACGTGCCAAAATTTCTTGAATAAAAACAAAATGTGCGTAACAAAAATGAAATTTATTGCAAAGATTTGTTTGGAATCCTTGCAATCCTTTCTTTCTTTCTTTATTGCTAAACATTTCACACCTTTCAACGGAGTTTTTTTTTTTTTTTGATTTCTTCTTTGACCATTTAATATGTGTGTTATCAAGCTCTGTCTTATTGGGTTTGTGGTATAAGAAAAAGTGTATGTACTTGGAAGTTTGATTTATAGTTTGGGATTACACTTCGCAGCTAGTCCTGTTGGTCAGCGATGTGGCCTGTATTTCTTACCATATTTCATCCCATTTGTGATTAATTTCTTAGTCATTGCAATAAATTATTATTTTCCTTTGAACTATTTATAGGACTATATTTCATAAAAGCTGTCCTTGCCTTGTGTATAAGTGGACATCAGGCCTGATGAAATATACCCATATAAGCAGATGCTTGATACTCCGATTTTTGAGACCAATAGATCCTAATCAAAATTGTAATTTTTTGAGAAAAGACAATCAAATTGTTTCCTTCCAAAACATTACCCTATACTCATCAGATGCCTTGCCAAAAAGGAAATCAATTACTTAATTAATTTTTTTAAAAGTTATGCAATTTTCAAATTTAACTTCTAAAAAATTTCTGATTTTTTTTTTTAATTTAAAAAATTAAAATCCGCCAATAAATTTTTGACTAAAATATTCTTGTACCATACTACCTCTAAAGATATCCTGAAATTTTTAGAACGGGATTTTTTATTTTTCAAAATTTTTAATGGTTAAGTTTTTAAGGAATTGTTTTTAATTTTTTCAACATTCTAGTCGCGTTAAATTAGTTAAACACAAAATTACTAATTTTTAATCACAAACAATATTTTTTTTGTGTTACCGGATTGTAATAAAATAAATTTTTTTTATATGTTGGTTTTTACATACCACCAGCATAACAAATTTGTTTTATTGAACTCGACTAGAAACTTAAAATTAAAAAAAAAATTTTTGGAAAAAAATTCAGAAATTTATATTCAAAAATCATCTTTCGAAGAATTTCAGCATGTCTTAGAATATGGCAAGAAAGAAAAAAATTTGGCACAAATTTAATGGCGAATTTTTTCGATTTTGAAAAATTGAAATGTTCAAAAAAAAAAAAAACTTTTTTTTAAAAATATTTTTTGTATGCCTCTAATTCCTTTGAAACTACTAAAGTATAATTTTGTAACTTCATTAGTTTTCGAAATATTGAAAAAATAAATTTTGCAAAAAAGATCGAAATTTCGCATTTAAAAAAAACAACGTAATATATGACAGAGGCACAATACCAACAAAAATTTTAGTCCAAAACTTAATCGCGAACTAAATTTTTTCGATTTTGAAATGTTGAAATTTTCAAAAATTGTATAGTGTTTTTTTTTTTAATTTTTTTGTATGCCTCTAATTCCCTTTGAAAGTACGAAAGTATAATTTTGCAACGTCAGTAGTTTTCGAAATATTGAAGAAATAAGTTTTACAACAAAGTTCAAAATTTCGTATTTAAAAAAAACATGCTGCTGAAAATTTCAGAATATCTTGAGATGTGACAGAGCCATAATACCTAAAAAAAATGTTGTCCAAAATTTATTGACGAACTTTTTTACAATTTTAAAAAATTTAAATTTTCAAAAAAAAATAAATTTTTTTTTTTCAAATTATTTTTTGTATTCAAGCTTTACGAAACAGTAAAAAAAAGTTGAATTTTGAAAATGTATAATATTTTATAAAAAAATTTTGTTTATTTTTTTACAAATTTTTTCTTCAGTAGAACTTTGTGTTATGATTAAAGAAAGTTATTTAAGGAACTATGTATATTTAAAGCGGATGGGGTTGATTACGACTATGTACATATGTGACGCTTTGGTATCTTACCATGAGTGTGGGCATCACTGGTATAAAACTTAAAGTATACTTACATATTTACTCAAGACGCTTTAAGCTTCATTCAAATACTTACAAACATAGAGTACATAATACCCAAGAAGCAGCCAAGGCATTATTGCGCCCTTGGGAGAGCCTTTGTTAGGAAATCAACCCCTCCAGCTAATTTGTTTGTAAATGCTTTCTATTTTCTGGCGTTTTGTATGTTTTTTCTTTGTTTTACTTTCCTTTTTCTAACAATTTGTATATTTTTTTTTTTTAAGGGAAAAGCACGAAAAAATTGTGCAAAAGCTCATAATCGAAATTGGTCACAGGTGATGTCTGACATTGGCTACTTAATTTAATAATAGACTCGGTTAAGGTAGCAGATGTTTAAAACAATAACGGCAAGAATGAAGGAGCAGACACATTTCTATGATGATAATGGCGTAAAAAGGAAAAAAAAGGGCTGCGAAATAAAAAGTGAAAGTGGAAGTTCGTTTAACGGAATATGACTTTTTATGAAAGTGACTAGAAAACAAAAAATAGAAAAGTCTGCAGATTTGAGCGTTGTATTTCAACTCAGCTAAAATTACTTATTAGTTCTGAAATAAGTTTAAAAAGTACAAACCACGATTACTAGAAAAAAGAAGTATTCAAATTTTTTCTGTAACTATCCAAGCTCTATCTCGTCACTACCAACGTTTTCCTTTCATTCAGTCAGCCCACATGACTTTTTCCCAATTGATGAAAACCATTAATCAAGTTAGTGTCCCTTTAAATTAAAAATTATTGATTTAACACCCCGAAACAAAGCGTCACTACAAATAAAATCAACAACAGACAGAACGCAATGGTTTTACCACATCCTCAGACTCAGTACGCTCTTGCCCCTTGCCCCCATTCCTCATGTGCCGAATATTTCACTGAACTGATAGTAATGGCTCGCACAGTTGTTGTAGCATTTACGGATACGGATACGCTGATAAATGAATGCAAAATAACAACGACCACATTTCTAACAAAAATTCTACATGTCTATGTATGCGTGAGCGTGTGTGTGTATATGTATTTTGACATGCCAACAGACTATAGAATAAAATAGCAAAAAAATAGCCTGAATGAAGCGGTTTTGGGTGGACTGTGGGCTCTCTTGGAGATGTGGTCGTAACTTTGGTTAAATAACTCGAGAACTATTTTAGAATTTTTTTATCGATTGTAATCGATATTTTCCATTCTTTCTGTGTTCGTACAATTTTTCAGCGTTTCCTATTGATTCTTTGCGAAATGTTTCGATTTATAAATTTTTCTCGATATATATCGAAATTTATCGGGTTTTTATTGTTCATTCATTTTTAGTAAAAAAAAAAATAATAAGAAAAAAATTATTTTTAGCGATTTTTGCTATTTTTATGGATACCATACCTATCGCTTGTCTCGGTTATCGGTTCACTTTAAAACAAAAATAATCGATATTTGCTTTTTATAAGCTTACATTAAGTTTCAGGTCACTTTTTATGTTTCTTTAATTCTATAGATCATCGGTTTAGGCCAAGAACAAAATAATCAATATTTAGTCCATAACATTTTAGTCGATACCAATCGACTATTAGGTATCGGTTATCGGTTAAAACATAAACATTACCGATTTTCTATTTTTATTTGTTGTTTTTTTTTTTTTAATTTTCTTTATGAAGTTGTGAGAAAAAATTGGTTGTCCAACTAAACTATGGATAGTTTTGCTAAAACTAATTAATGTGTATGGACAATTCGAAAATTAATCGATAGTTTCACACCGCTAGTAAGAACTGCTCTTCCGAATCTAGCCTTCTATATTTGTTGTAAAACGTACACTACGTCAAACACTTGAACGCATATAACAAATAACAGTAAATAGCTAACAAATGGACCAACTAACGGACTGACAACATACCCATCACATTTCATTTCGGTTCAGTTCCACTTACAATTACAAAATCCCCACATTTGTTGGAAGTGATTGTGCGTAACTGACAACTGACAATGCCGAAGCGTCGGGTATTCGCCAATAAAAACCAAAAAAATTTGAAATCGGTAATAGAAAATACCGAACCCGCATCGCAACGCACCACACAACGCACACACAAGGCAAACGGAAATCAATCATTAATTTTCTGTCGTTACCAGGGCCACGCAAGTGTTGAACAAATGAACGGTGCTGCTGGGAATTGATGAGGATGAGTGTGGGTGTGATGAGCTAACCTAAAACACAAAACTCTCTGACGTTAGAACGGTAAGGGATATATTTATATTAAATTACAAATAAATAGTTATCAATATACAAACATACATACACACACATGTATATATGTATGTGTATGGAGCATGGAGTTTGGAGTGCTCATTAATGATTTTTGTAGTTCGTTGTTCTTGGGCATCTTAAATTATGCAAATTGTGTGGATTGAAGATGCTGAAGAAACTGGGCAGTTTCCGTCTTCAAATACACTCTGCAGAACATTGGTTTAAGAGTTAAAATAAAATAAAACAAAATAAAATAAAATAAAATAAAATAAAATAAAATAAAATAAAATAAAATAAAATAAAATAAAATAAAATAAAATAAAATAAAATAAAATAAAATAAAATAAAATAAAATAAAATAAAATAAAATAAAATAAAATGAAATAAAACAAAATAAAATAAAATAAAATAAAATAAAATAAAATAAATTAAAATAAAATAAAATAAAATAAAATAAAATAAAATAAAATAAAATAAAATAAAATAAAATAAAATAAAATAAAATAAAATAAAATAAAATAAAATAAAATAAAATAAAATAAAATAAAATAAAATAAAATAAAATAAAATAAAATAAAATAAAATAAGATAAAATAAAATAAAATAAAATATAATAAAATAAAATAAAATAAAGTAAAATAAAATAAAATAAAATAAAATAAAATAAAATAAAATAAAATAAAATAAAATAAAATAAAATAAAATAAAATAAAATAAAATAAAATAAAATAAGATAAAATAAAATAAGATAAAATAAAATAAGATAAAATAAAATAAAATAAAATAATATAAAATAAAATAAATTGAAATGAAATGAAATGAAATGAAATGAAATGAAATGAAATAAAATAAAATAAATTAAATAAAAAAAAAAATAAAAAAATAAAATAAAATAAAATAAAATAAAATAAAATAAAACAAAATAAATAAAATAAAATAAAATAAAATTAAAAAAAGTAAAACAAAATAAAACAAAATAAAATAAAATAAAATAAAATAAAATAAATGAAAATAAAATAAAATAAAATAAAATAAAATAAAATAAAATAAAATAAAATAAAATAAAATAAAAATAAAATAAAATAAAATAAAATAAAATAAAATAAAATAAAATAAAATAAAATAAAATAAAATAAAATAAAATAAAATAAAATAAAATAAAATAAAATAAAATAAAATAAAATAAAATAAAATAAAATAAAATAAAATAAAATAAAATAAAATAAAATAAAATAAAATAAGATAAAATAAAATAAAATAAAATATAATAAAATAAAATAAAATAAAGTAAAATAAAATAAAATAAAATAAAATAAAATAAAATAAAATAAAATAAAATAAAATAAAATAAAATAAAATAAAATAAAATAAAATAAAATAAAATAAGATAAAATAAAATAAGATAAAATAAAATAAGATAAAATAAAATAAAATAAAATAAAATAAAATAAAATAAAATAAAATAAAATAAAATAAAATAAAATAAAATAAAATAAAATAAAATAAAATATAATAAAATAAAATAAAATAAAGTAAAATAAAATAAAACAAAATAAAATAAAATAAAATAAAATAAAAATAAAATAAAATAAAATAAAATAAAATAAAATAAAATAAAATAAAATAAAATAAAATAAAATAAAATAAAATAAAATAAAATAAAATAAAATAAAATAAAATAAAATAAAATAAAATAAAATAAAATAAAATAAAATAAAATAAGATAAAATAAAATAAAATAAAATAAAATAAAATAAAATAAAATAAAATAAAATAAAATAAAATAAAATAAAATAAAATAAAATAAAATAAAATAAAATAAAATAAAATAAAATAAAATAAAATAAAATATAATAAAATAAAATAAAATAAAGTAAAATAAAATAAAACAAAATAAAATAAAATAAAATAAAATAAAAATAAAATAAAATAAAATAAAATAAAATAAAATAAAATAAAATAAAATAAAATAAAATAAAATAAAATAAAATAAAATAAAATAAAATAAAATAAAATAAAATAAAATAAAATAAAATAAAATAAAATAAAATAAAATAAAATAAAATAAAATAAAATAAAATAAAATAAAATAAAATAAAGTAAAATAAAATAAAATAAAATAAAATAAAAATAAAATAAAATAAAATAAAATAAAATAAAATAAAATAAAATAAAATAAAATAAAATAAAATAAAATAAAATAAAATAAAATAAAATAAAATATAATAAAATAAAATAAAATAAAGTAAAATAAAATAAAACAAAATAAAATAAAATAAAATAAAATAAAAATAAAATAAAATAAAATAAAATAAAATAAAATAAAATAAAATAAAATAAAATAAAATAAAATAAAATAAAATAAAATAAAATAAAATAAAATAAAATAAAATAAAATAAAATAAAATAAAATAAAATAAAATAAAATAAAATAAAATATAATAAAATAAAATAAAATAAAGTAAAATAAAATAAAACAAAATAAAATAAAATAAAATAAAATAAAAATAAAATAAAATAAAATAAAATAAAATAAAATAAAATAAAATAAAATAAAATAAAATAAAATAAAATAAAATAAAATAAAATAAAATAAAATAAAATAAAATAAAATAAAATAAAATAAAATAAAATAAAATAAAATAAAATAAAATAAGATAAAATAAAATAAAATAAAATAAAATATAATAAAATAAAATAAAATAAAGTAAAATAAAATAAAATAAAATAAAATAAAATAAAATAAAATAAAATAAAATAAAATAAAATAAAATAAAATAAAATAAAATAAAATAAAATAAAATAAGATAAAATAAAATAAGATAAAATAAAATAAGATAAAATAAAATAAAATAAAATAATATAAAATAAAATAAATTGAAATGAAATGAAATGAAATGAAATGAAATGAAATGAAATAAAATAAAATAAATTAAATAAAAAAAAAAATAAAAAAATAAAATAAAATAAAATAAAATAAAATAAAATAAAATAAAACAAAATAAATAAAATAAAATAAAATAAAATTAAAAAAAGTAAAACAAAATAAAACAAAATAAAATAAAATAAAATAAAATAAAATAAAGGAAAATAAAATAAAATAAAAATAAAATAAAATTCTCTGTGTAATTTTTTTTTTTGTGTTTTCCACTAAATTTCGTAAGCTTCCCATACCTTTTCGCCCTGTGTAATATTACCATAGCAACTTCGGGTGTCATAAGCAACTGACCAACTCTCAAGATTCTGCAACCCTTCAAACTGTACTCCAACTCAACTTCAGCTGCCCATCATTCTTACCTTCATACATATCTCTAGTAAATGGACAAAATCAAATTTCCTTCAACCATTAAATTTGAGAGTTGGAGAAAAATGTCTTCAAGAAACGTAACGGAAACGTCCTGCATTGTGGTGAATAATAAATGAAAAACTTTTAAAATCACCACTGCAAAAGTTCATTTTCTTAGATGCTAATCAGAAAATTGCCTTCTATTATTAAAAATACAAATACAAATTCAAAAGCCTACCGAAGGACGATAGCACATAAAATGACCACTTTTAAAGTTTTGCTTGCATAAATAATCAAAAAGCGTTGAAAACTCCCACAAGCAGCAACAGAAAAAGCTTGAAATGAAATGCTGATTGGCATTTAAATAGACAGCGTTGGGGTTATTTACGCTCGTAATTGAGCTGTCAAACAGTGACGTAGCTAAAATAGACATTTTCAAATCCACAAAAACAAATATGATGTAGAGGTAGTAGAAGAAGAAGAAGCAGCAGTATAGTAGAAATTGAGGTAATGATGTTGACCATGACTTGCAATTAAGTTGCATTACGAACAAAAAACGAAGAGAGTTTGACATTTGGTAAATAGCAAATCACTGGTTAGCGGGTGCAATATTTTATATTTAGTGTGGGTAATTCATTTTTAATGCTAAAAATTAAATTACTACAACAATAATGATTGAGAGAAGGAAGATAGATGAGTCGATTTTCTGATGGATTTTGAGGTTATGTAACCCAAAGAGAAATTTATTGGAATAATGGTGGTCTAATGTTTGCAAAATCTATTTTTTTTTTTAAATAAAACTATTTTGAGTTTTTCAGCAGAAGTGGAGATGTCTTCTAATAAACAATTTTTTCACTGTATACCAATAACAAAATTTCATAACATTCAAATTAATCGTAAAAGAATTTGTAGATATGACAATTTTATATGCAAAAATTGTTAAATAAAACTATAAACAAAATTAATTACAAATTTTCAAAATTCGAAATATTTTCGAAATTGATTTTTTCGAAGTTAATTTTTTCGTTGAAAAGTAATAATAAGTATAAGAATAAGTAATTGCTCATCATGATTGATATAAACAAATATGAATTTTCGAAATTCGAAATATTTTCGAAGTTGATTTTTTTGTTTATTGAACTTTATTGTTATTTAACGAAGCCCAATGCTCAACAAGGTTTCAAGCTGATACAAACTATTACAGCTTTTCGAAATATTTTCGAATTTGATTTCGAAGTTCATTTTTTCGTTTATTGATACCTTAACAAGGTTTCAAACTGATTCCAGTAAATACCAATTTTCGAAATTCGAAATATTTTCAAAGTTAATTTTTTTCGAAGTTAATTTTTTCGTGTATTAAACTTTATTACTATTTAATGGAGCCCAATGCTCAACAAAGTTTCAAGCTGGTACCAACAAATACAATACACATATGCAATTTCGAGAAGCCTTCTCAATTTATTCAATTCATTTTTTTCCTCCAGTCACCTCATTTAATCAGCCGCTGCCATAGATGCTCCGTGCAGCACATGATTTGCAATATATTTCGTCGTTGGTATGTATGTGTGTGTGTGATGTAGCTGCTGCTGATGTTTCTGGTAGCAACTCATTGTTGACATTGATGAATCGTACAGCCTGATGGTTGTACGACGACATTTCGTTGGTATCAGCAATGCCATGTTACTAACCACTAGTCGAGGCACTGTGGGGTGTTTCGTGAGAAACTTGACTCAAAATCAAATATAGCGATAATGATTTCAAAGTAGAGCAATTAAAGATAGTTTTCAAAATCAAATTTTTTGGCAATGTGAGAAAGTTTCTAAAATGCATATACTATTCACAATGTTCAAAACTGAGTGTTCAAAAACGTTTTCGAAAATATAATTTTGCTTCGTTTTTTTTAAATTGTAATTTAAAAAAATTCAAATCAGGTTTATCTTAAAAATCTTACGTCTTTAATATCTCAAAAACTTATGTTACGTATTTTAATTACAATTTTTCAAAACCTTTTTCGAACATTTAAAATATTTTTTTTTTTTTAATCGGATTTGGAAATTACCGTCCATCTTTCCAAAATTTATTTACATACGCTTAAAGCTTTAAATACATTTTTATTGAATTTTTATATTTTTTTTAAAGTTTCGAAACTTTTGACATTTTAAAAAATTTATGTGAACAAGGGAAAGCAAAAAAATATAGAAACTTTTTTTCAATTTAAATGTCTAAAATTGTTTATGCTTTTCCAATCTATTGGTAAGTTTTCATTATTTTCGCTCAAAGTTGTAAAAGTTGTATGTCACTATTAAATGGAGCATTGGAATATCCAGGACTTTCAAGTTAAAGCAACTTTTGGTTGTTTTCCAAACAAAAAAATATTCAAAGAAAGTATAAAACACGTGTTTCAAAAACGTTGCGAGAGACAGCTATGAAGTTAAAAATTTTAAAATTTTTTTTTTTAATTTCAAATTTTTATTTACTTTTTTTCAAACAAATTCATTCTTCTCATTTTGCGAATGTTTTCTATAAAACGCACCATAGTGCGACGAACATGCATACATACATGCATATATTTAAGTCAGCCTTCACATTACAATCTCATTATAAGCAACATATTGCAGACGCGGGCGAAAACGATCGCTCGAATTATAATGATTTTCGTTTATACAAATGTACATCACTGAAACATATCTAGACAAATGAAACAATAGTTGATTGCAATTTGCATACTCGCAGCACCAAAAAAGCGTCATCAACCAACACAAAAAGAACAAAACAAAAAAAAAAAACAAATACCAACAACAACAACAAATGCAGCAAATTGTCATACGCCAAACGAAGTGTCAGCATCTGAAAGTGTTACCACATTTCGTTGAAAATTGTGCGCGCGGCAACTTTATGCTTTTAATTTTGCTGCTTAAAATTTTGCATTGCCTACTTTTAGGCGTACGGGCGTATGCGTATGAAATACAACCAAATCAGCAACAGTTATTAGCGGCACTCAAATCAGCGATAAATGACAGTTAAGCGCTATGAGCAAGCAAAAATTTTGGTTTGATTACATTTGGCAGATGTTGCTGCTGCGAGCAAAATGAGCATAATTTTAGGCGTTATTGGATGATATTGCAAAATGCATTGCACGCTGTTAGTTTGACACATGTCAGTGGAGCTTTAGATTTTGCAAACGCGTTTTGTGTGTATTGTATGAAGGGAAATGCAATGGTAGGACGAGTGCTGGGAGGTGGTTAGGATCGCTTTTTGGTTGCAATTTTGTACTCGGAAAGGATTGTGAAAAGCTGTTTATTTTGAAAGCCGTTAGCGAGTTATGAATAAAATAAAAAAATGTTTTTTGTTTTTAAATTTGAACCGTGTTTTGATAATCAACGTGGTTAGGGAGATAGCGACCAAGACGGGGAGCGCTTTTAATCTTTTCTTTTTTTCTTTCTTTATTTATACTTTTTAATTTTATTTATTTCATTATTTAGGACAGCAAAAAAATGTTCCTGTTTTCGAAAAGTGCCTACAGTTCAGAAAAAAATGTTAGTATTCAAAAATATTGCAAAAAAAAATGTAAATAATTTTCTTCACACATATTTTGCACTTAATAGTTATTTTAATTACAATCCCGAAAATCCCGAAACTTGTTGCCTTTAAATTTTTTTAAATTTTTTTTTGTTAATTTTTTTTTTAAGTTTTTTTTTAATTTATACTTTTTAATATTATGTATTTATATCATTATTCATGAAAGCAAAAAAACTTGTTCTGTCCTCGAAAAGCGCCTACAGGTAAGAAAAAAATTTTAATATTCCAAAATATTGCACAAAACCAATTTAAAACAACAACAAATCACACATATCTCGTATTTATTAAGTATTTTTATTACAATCCCGAAAATCCCGAAATTTTTTGTACCTAAACTAGCTCGAAAAATCGAGATTCGCATCATAGCTCCTTAGTATACTATTTTGTTTTTTTGCATAAATTCATTAACTAAAACTTTCATACATCAGCCTTTCTAGTTTTTACACCTTTTCGATGCGATTACTCTTCGTCCATTTCATTATCCTTTAATTAAATGTTTGTTTCCAAAAAAAAGAAAAATGCGCTAAATTGATGCCGGATTACAACGCCAATGCAACACTGATGGTGGTGGCGATAGCGGTAATGACGTTGATAATCCGCGCGCCAAGAAAAGCTTTTAAGAAAATTAATTTTTTTTTACGCAAATTCGCAATCGACTAACTGGACAAAAGTTTAAAATCAGCAAAACACCAGCGCTGTGGGAAGGTGCTTGCGAACAAGAAAGAAAAATTTTACGAGTTTGCAATTTTTTTTTTTTTTTGTTTTTTTTTTTTCATTTTACGAGAATAAAGTATGCAAGCAGGCGAGTGAGTAAAACAAGGCTTTAAAGAAATAAGTTTTTTGTTTATTTATTTGTTTTTGTTGTCATTGAAATAAAGAAATTGCTAATTGAATGGACCACTCAGCGCGCAGGATAACGTCCAACATTGTGGGGAGTAGAAAAGAAAAGAAAAAGAAAACAGAAAAAAATAAGAAAAAAATATAAAAAAAATCAAACGCATTAGCTACTCGCATATCACTGCTTCATAGCTAATTTATTTCGCTGCCACTGCTGACAACTTATTTGCACTTTTCATTGATAGAAAAAAATTTCATTTAATCAACAACAAATATCCTTTCGCTAAGTCCAAATTAACAACTGCATTACAGTGATGAGTTTGTGTAAGCGAGAAAAAAATTTGAAACGGCAGCAAAGTGAATTGAAAAGCTATATTAATCAGGCTCAGTGATATGGGCTACGGTCGGAAGAATTTCGGGCGCTCGAGCATTTATTGAAGACATCGATTTTGTCGTGGTTCGAACAGAAATCTGTGCGGCCTAGAAGGATAGGGAGCAAACAAAGTAAATTCCAAATATGTATGGTTTAATAGCAATTTTAAGGAATTCCAAATTTTATTGGTCTAATTTTCCCCCATTCCACCCCTCCTCTAACCTTCCGTGCTCACATATGTAAATGCCTGCTTTGGTGTATCATTGAATTGTCATAATTCAAAATACATTGAACGCCTCCAAAATTAAAGCATTTCCACTCCACCAACTCATTAATTGCCTCCTTGGCTTTTGCATTATTTTGTTGTGCAATGGCAGGTAGCTCGTTGACATTCCGACTTTTGTGCATTCCATCACTCACTCAGAGTTGAATATGTCATTCACACTACAATTAAGAGCAATTTATTAATTTCCTTTCACGCCTTACCAAGCAACGCATATGAGAAATTAATTGCGTTTCCTGCCTTTGAAGGCATCCTTACATAACCAGAGACATATTATATCTCTCTCTCTCTTGCACATATTTGAGTAGGGCACAACTCAAAGCCAAATTAATAGTGTATCTATTTATGTGTGTGTAGAAATGTTGCCAGGTGTATAAGAATTTGTTGGTGTTGCCATAGCAACCCTGAAGGAAACTTGTTGATTGGGTGTGGAAGTCACCACATTTGAAATACTGACAGAACATCTCAAACCAACGACTAATAAAGTTTTTCATAACTCAAAGGCTCAAATCCTAATTTGTGAAATTTTGCTAAGAAACTTTTGAATTATTAGCCTTTAGAAAAAATGTTCTGCATTGCGAAAACAATCTACCAAAATACAAATTTGTTTTCTTATTTTTCTCAGTGTAGTTTTTGCAAAGGAATGCTGAAAATAATAATAAATATTAAGCGCTAAATCAAGTCTTACATGATTGAGAAATTGCATAGATTCACAATTACATGTATTCATTTACCTAAAAATATATAAATATACATAAATTCTCATCACCCCACAAAAAATTATGTGAGCAATTATATAAAATAAGCGATACTTGCGACAATGGTAGATACGTATAACTTTTAAAAATTTATTATTGCTAATTAATTTGAGGACAAACCGATATGAAATCGGATCCATTTCGGGATTTTCCGGTGTTTCTTCGTCTTTTTAATATAGTTTTCAGGATTTCGGGATCAATTCAGGATGTTTTTCAGGATCACTAAACGAGTTACTAACAAACAAAAAACTGAATATGCACACATTCTTCAAATGATTTTCTTTGAATGAAAAAAATATTTTCTCCTCTACAAAATGGTGGTGATCCCGAAAATCCCGAAATAGCCCTGAAATCACCACAAATTATTCCAAAAAGGTGTCTACATGAATTAGAAAAAACCAAGTAGTACCGTTAAAAATTTTCTTCTGTCCAGCTTAAGTCAAATCACTTCAGCGAATCATAATTTATGTTGAAATAACCAAAAGAAAATATTCATAAATATGTACCTATACATTTTCGGGATCTCACGGTACTTATTTTTTTGTCGCAAATGACTGAATTATAATTAAATTTGTTTGGTTTATTCAATATTAGAAGACACAGTCACATTTTAACTATATCGCAAAAAAAATTTTTTTTTTAATAAAAAAATTATTTGGTGTAAAATTTATATGGTATCAATTTTTTATCTTTTTCTGAAAAATTTGTACTAAGACTTGCGAGCTACTGCAAACTTTAGTAAATTTTTAAAATTTGTTTGTATTTGCTTCAAATTTATTTAAAAGAAAATAAGCTCTTTCATAATTTTGCACATTTTTTGGTGGGTATTTTAAATATATATACATTAGACCGTGTCGAGAAAAGAATTGCAAAAGGCCGCCCTTAAATTTTAAGGTTATGTTGAGAGGATTTCGGGATACTTTTTATATTTTTTTTCTGATCTTTACAAAAACAGCCCAAATAGTTTTTTATTGTGAACTTTTCATTTTACATCCGAATTATAAAAATGGATAGTCAAAATTTTTATTTGAAATTCATGATAATGTTGTCTTTGAACTGTATATAATGATCGAAAAAAAAAAAAAATTCTCGAAATACTCTCAACATAACCTTCAAATTAACCGGCGGGCTTATGTAACTTTTTTTTTGTATGGGGCCCGACCCGGTCTAATATACATACATACATACATACATACATACATTTTCACATTCTTCCACAACGTAAGGCATTTAGCAAAGGTGATGGTAATGTTCACAGTTAAATTTATTAGGCACGCACTTTACGTAATGATGACATAATTAGCACAAAGTGTCGCACATCCATTAGCACCAACATACTTCTACACATGAGCCAAAATTCCATTGATTATACCCTGAATGGAATATCTAATGCAATTATCAATTACTCCATTTTGTACGCTTAAGAATTTCTGTTGTTATTTAGATGTAAGCATCCCTGCAGGAAGTGTTAGGCGTCTCCAACGTGATACTTTGTTGTAGATTTTTTTTTCTAGTATTTTGGAGTTTTTCAGTTTTGGTATTATTAACATTCATAGTTGACAATAGCACCTGCTTGTTGTTCTCTGAGCACTGCTTATCCAACACTTTGTATTTCCTACCGGGTTCACGTATGTGTCTTATTCAGTAAATTTCCTTTACGCACTTATTTAGCATACATTTAGGCGCATGCATTCGATTGCAAGCAACTCCTTAATGGTTGCATTTTCCACTCTACATGCACACTCATTTGTTATTAATTACTTCCACTTCCATTCCTTTGTAAATCGATGAGTTTGGTGATGTTAAGTGAGAATTGCGCTCTTGAGAATGACATAATTCTAAATCAGTGTTAACGTGTTTCAACACAAATTTTAGCATTAATTAAGCTGTAGTGCTTATTCGAAGGAATTCGTCGTTGAATTGTCTCTTACAAATTATGTTAATCAGCTGGAAATCTAATTAGATCAAATAAATGGAGCTTAATTAAGAATTTGCAGTATAAGGATTTAAATTTATATCTGGTTATGAGGTTTAGGAATACGCTGATAAGTTTAAATTGAATTTTAATTTTAAAGTGAAATGTTTTCCAGTGAAACTAAAACTTTTTTCAAGTGAAATTCAAACTTTTTGCGGTAAGATAAAAAAGGTTTGAACTGTAAAAAAGAAATCACTTTACGTACAAATAAATCCCTTTTTAAGTCAAATGAAATTATTTTAGGTAAACCTGAATTTTTTTCAGTGAACCTAAAACTGTTTAAAGTGATAATCAAACTGCTTCAAGTGATAATAAAACTGTTTCAAGGGATAATAAAACTTGTAAAAATTTAAAAAAGTACTTCCTTTTACTTTCATATAAATCCATATTTAAATCAAATGAAACATTTACAGTTAAAATAAAAACGCTTTCAAGTGATATTAAAACTGTGCCCAGTGACATTAAAATTCTTTAGTACGAAATTTAAAATTTATAAATTCAGAAGAAATCCTCTTCCGTACAAGTAATTTCATATTCAAGTCAAACAAAGTATTTACAGTTAAAGTTACAACGTTTTCGAGTGGTATTAAAACTGTTCCCAGGGACATGAAAACCTTTTGATGTGAAATTTAAACTTATTAAGTTAAACTAAATACTCTTACGTACAAAAAAATTCATATGCATGTCAAATTAAATATCTGCAATTTAAATTAAACTTTTCAAGTGATATTAAAACTGTTTACAGAGAATACAAAACTTGTAGGTGAAACTAAACAAATTTAAAATCAAAGGTAATAATTTTTCTTACGTCCACATTAATTTTTTTCAATTCAAAAGAAATATTTACAGTTAAAATTAAAACGTTCTCAAGTGATATTGAAACTGGTTCAAGTGATATTACATCTGTTTCAAGAGACATTAAAACTTTTTGATGCGAAACAAATAAATTCATATTTAAATCCAAAGAAATATTTCCAGTGAAAATTAAACTTTTTCAAGTGATATTAAAACTGTTTCAAAAGAATTTAAAACTTGCAGGTGAAACTAAATAAGAAGATAATAATTTTTCTTACGTTCATATTCATCTTTCTTCAATTAAAATGAAGTATTTTCTAGTAAACTTGATTCTTCTCTTAGTAAAAAAAACTTTTCCCAATATAGTCATCTTTTCCACTCAATAAGAAAACTATTTTTTAGTGAAAGCAAAATACCTCTCAAGCCATGTTAAATCTTTTCCATGTTAAACTTAGATTTCTACGCCAAATAAGATCATTTTAAAATGAATTCAAATCCTTCAGTAGTCATACGAAACCTTTTCTAGACAAATAAAACAATTTTAAAATAACTGGAAATCGCCCTAAAGCCAAATCAACACGTTTTTGAATGACACTAAAACTTTTTCTAAATGAAATTAATTCAGAAAACAAAATCTCTCTGCTCTCTTAATAGTTAATTTGTTGGTCTTCTAGGAATCAGTCTTAAAGTTGTCACTCCGAAATCCAAATTTTTGATGTAAGGTAAAGACACCTTGCCTCCATCGTTGGTTTCCCTTGGCAACTGTCATACCTATTGCGTCCCAAAAGCAGCAGACATACCAAGTACTTATATGCTTTTGTATATTGCAGCAACTTTCAAAGTTTAACCTTAAGAGCAATAACAAAGGACATGTCGTCAATGGCAACTTGAGGTTTGGCTTATTATGACCAAAGTGGCGGCTACAGCATTCAACCAAACAAATAACCAACCACCGAACCATTGAATCGAAGATCACATGCCCAACACACTCACAGACCAACAGACGGTCCCATCTACGTACAAATCCAGTCATGCAACCCAATTAAATAAACGACTGGAAATCCTCTGTTGTAATGAACATTTTTGCTTGGTTAGCTGGCGTTACTGAAATTAACAACAACCATAATTCTGCATACATATATACGTACGTCTACCTATGGATAGACAGATATCCTTTTGTAGGACACAGCGACCAACAACGCCTTTAGAGGTCGCTTTCAAGCTGATTTGATTTCATTTATATATACATACATATACATATATACGATATATAGAGAAGTCACTTGGGCTACGTAAGCTGCAAAAAATAGGTGGGAAGGTGGGGCAGTTGGTGGTCGGTGTCAAAAGGTGAAATAATTACAAGTCAGCAGATATTGAATCAATGCAACCCAAACTGCATGACACACGCTGATCTTGGGTAACTCTTAGCAACTGTATTTCAGAAAAGCTGAAAAAGCTTAAATGAGTTATAAAAAAGCTCAAATGAATTTTAAGCAGGTAAAGAAATACAAAAAAAAACACAAATACATTTGAATTTTTTGAATTTTAATGTAGCTTTTTCTGAAGTAAATTTGAGCTTTTCAATCCCTTTAAGCTTTTCTGAAATACCTTTTTAGCTTTCGTAAAATACATCTGCTTTTTTTTAAAAACAAAAGGAACTTTACAAATCCCCTAATTTAGTTCATACTAAGGATCCAATAAATTCAGAAAATTCAAAGGTATTTCAGAAAAGCTCAGAAAGCTCAAATGACTCAAAATCAATAGACACAAATTATGAATATCGATTTCCACAAACCCATCTTGATTTTCTGAACTTAATTTATGATTTTCGGAATTAAATTTGAGTCTTTCTGAAATATATTCAACCTCTTTAAGCTTTCTTGAAAGACTTTTGAGCTTTTGTCAAAAAACTTTTTAGCTTTCGTAAAATACATCTGCTTTGTTCCTAAAAAAAGAGAACTTCCCATATCCTCGAATTTACTTCATACTAAGTATCCATCAAATTCAGAAAAATTCAAAAGTATTTCAGAAAAGCTCAGAAAGCTCAAATGAATTTCAAATAGACTCACAAATACAAATATCCACTATCTGAAATACAATTTGATTTTCTATATTAACTTTAGGCTTCTGTGAATGAAATTTCAGGCTTTCTGCAATACAGCCGACTTCTTTAAGCTTTTCTGAACAACTTTTGAGCTTTTGTAAAATACATGTGCCATCTTCAGTTTAATTTTTGGTACTTCATCCAGCAATATAAATAGCAATTGAAACTTTTCTTGGTGCAAAGCATAAAGCGTATGCAACCAGCAATGCTTATAAAAAAGCCTCATAGCACCGTTACCCAACTTTCATTGTTTTTAACTTTTATGTATGTATGTATGCATGTTTGTACGCTCATCACTCAAAATGCGCTCAAGAGAATTGAACTAAATTTTCAGCAATTTGTTGCCAGATACTTACTTAGAATTTGGGATCACTTTTATCGAAGAAAAATATTTATTTTGCTGTGCATACAGTGGTGGCTCAAAATTTTTTTTTTTTTTATAAATACAGTAAAGTTGTTACACACTGAGTTAGACTTGCCCTCACTTTTGCTGAAGTTAAGTTTAGCTTTAACAAGCATGAGCTCTGAAGTATTTTTGATGAAATTTGAATCAATTTTTTCATAATTTTATTTTCATTCTGAGCCCAAAAATTTCCAAGCAAGCCCACGTGATTGAACCAAAACCAATCGTTAGTCCAACCAAATAAATAAATTAACAGCAAAAGTGTTGATTGCGTTAGAAGTCTCAGGCTTCATTTGAAGATATTTTCTTTGAAACTTGACTTATCTAACTGCATACCTCACCTATCAAAGTATCTTAAATGCCAAGAGTCATGTCTCCTTTATTACAATAAACTTATATGAGTGGATATATACCCATGTGCATATCTTTGTGCGTATGTTTAGATATTTACATCTCCAAAGTGTCACCGCCATTAAATTAAACTTCTTGTTGCTTGCACATAACGATAACGATAATATGACTAGCAGTTTTGTCTCGCTTCGTCTCATAACCCATCTCGCAGTCTGGTTCGCCATGTGTGCTTAGTATGTTAATTTCGTTTCTAAATGTCCTGCCGCAAACATTGCTACCTACTTTCCATAAAGACACCACCCACTTTTGTACAAACTTTTGCTTAATCAAACGCACATACATATGTATGTATGTATATATATAAAAGTAATACATATATATGTATATAAACATAATATGGACTCAGCTGCTTGTCAGTTCCAGCTCATAAGTCAAGTTAATTTCATGTCATTTATTTTCAAAATTTTCAACGCTAGATAAAATTCTTCTTATCTTTTATATGAGAAAACGCCCCAAAAAGGATACATGACATTAACTAAAGGATTTACTTAAACAACACGTGTATGTATGTATGTACATGCATACATATATTTAACATATACTTATGTACACACACACACACTTATATATAATTTTGTATTTAATGGATAAATTTGCCTTTTCCGCTTAGTCAGTTTGCTCGCTTTGGGCGCGTCTTGTTTGGCAATCCTTTTATGTGAATTGTTAAGCATTTGCATTAATTTTAATTGCATGTTCACAAATTGGAATCGTCTTAAAATTAAAGGATAAAAGGGCAAAAGAAGTCATTGAAGATAGAGAAAATAATTAGTTTTTCTCGGTTAAAATGAGGCATTGGAATTTCCAAGAGTGTGGTAAGCGGAAATATTTCATCAGAAATTTGATGCCCGGTGGTTTAGAAAATCCTTTCAAAGAAAGACTAATCACCAACAATCAGAGATGGATCCACGGGCAAGTTTCGGGTCCGACCCCCCCCCCCCCCTTCGCAAACGAAAAAGACATATTTTTTTTAATAAAATGTGGATAAAAGGTGTCCTCGATATGTATTTTATAAAAAAAAATTTGCGCCCATCCCACTTCCAAAAGTCCTGAATCCGCCACTGTCAAAAACTTCTGTAAAAGCAAGATTTAACTTCTATACTTTTCCAAGACGGGTATGGATAAAATCCAGTAAGAACAAAGCTCAGGTCTGCTATGCTAAAGTGTATAATTTTCAGCAATAAATCATCATCATTTATTGCCGCTCCATCGTTTGGGCAATTCAATCACACTAGTCCTCTCTTTTTAGTAACAACTGACTCCAATTGGATGCATCGAGAGAGACCAAGTCATCCTCCAACTAAATTTTAGGTACTAGTCCGCCTGCAACGGTAGCGATTTGTTTTATCCCATCCAAACTCCTCTGACGACAGCCATTAACCAGGCCAACCTTATTATTCCTTGTGGAATCACCCACGACTATACTTACCAAAACCTTTTGGCAGTGTTTTTTGTCACTAAAACAAAGAGAAAAACACCATGGTATGCTTAGCCAATGGCATTCCAAAAGGGACACTCTCCGGACGGGACCATTTTCTCTTCATTCGATCAGCGCCAATAAAACCATTGGGCCTTATTACGCTCAAGCGTTCCAGTGTTAGGATTCAGTTCATACAGATCTTCCACAAACTTCCCTCAGCAGGCAACAGGGAAGGAACATATTCCGTATAACTTCGAGGAAGCTTTCCACTCAAATACTACAAACGTCATTCTCTAGCCTTTCGACACCGTCCATGATTCCGAGCCATACATCAGTAGACAAACAGACCACCTTTTTTTCTCCGTTCTTGAAAAAACGCATCCTTTCTCGACAGCTAAGTGGAAGATTAAACTATTTCAAAACCGTCCCATGTCAGAAATTCTTGTTCCAACGGATTATGTATATCAGAATGAGTTTCAAAACCATGCTATCTCAAGGAAAATTCAATGCACTTTGTACTCATCTAGGGCGTTTTTTAATCAATGACATTTTTAAGCAAAGTTTTGAGATGGATCATCTTCAAAAATATTTTGAAATTGGATGTTCTTCTACTTAATATATTACCAAACTTAATTTTTTCGAAATTTTGTACTAAAAAGTCCACTTTTCGACGAAAGGAGTGTCATGGTGAAGGTTTCAATTTTGAACCAGAAATATCTAAACTCGATGATAGGTTTAAAATTTAGGCTCAATTCTTCAACCTAAAAAATAATTTCCCCCCAGTTTTAGACCCAATCTAAGATTTATCAGAGTAAAAAGCCAAATATATCTGCAGTCATAAGCAAAAAAAGTCGAGGTGAAGATGCTTAGGAGGTCCTCTTTAAATACTCTAGACTGAAGCTTGGTTGGTTAAGTTCCCTGTTCTTGTTTTATTTTTTGGTGGGGTATTTTTATCATAGTTTCAAAAAATGTTTTATTTGACTTAAGTTTTTATTGCTTGCGACTGCAGATATATTCTTTTATTGTTGTTTGAACTTTAATACTTTGAATTATATGCATTTATTAAATCATTACTTTCTTTATTATTATTATTTTTTTCATTTATATTCATTAACAGAACATTCTTAGCTAATATTTGCATTTGTTTCTTAAAACTTGAAACTTTTTTTAAAGTACTCTTAAACTAACTTTGATAATAAATTTTATTTGAAATTTTCAAAAATTTACAATTTCCAAAAATTTACAATCATATATACAATGTAGCACTGCTACATACGGTTTTGCTCTTTCACCAACAATACGCTAGACTGTGTCAAAAAATTATTCAATTTTTTTTCTCCCAAAATTATGTAAAAACATATTATTTTTCAGCAGAAAAAAAGAAATACAGTAAAACCTTGAAACTATAATATAATCGACATCATTCCAATTTAAGATTTAGGACTGGTTTTATTTTTTCTTTAAAACTGTCAAACCATAGAAGTAACTTAACTTAATTGTGTATGAAACTTGATTTTTCGAGGAAAACTTAAGTCAGAAAGAAAAATCTTGAGCTCATTTATAGTCATGGATATTTGATATAAATAACCCAAAAAAAAAAAAATTTTGGACCGGTCTAACATAGTGAAAATGGTGCAGTTGGTGCTTCTTATATATTACGAAAATTTCTTCTCCTCAAATTAGTATGTTAATTTCATATAAAAATATAGATAATTCTTTTACAGAAATTAGTGCTGCCAAACTAGTGCAAAAATTCGAAAAAAACTTAAAAATTTAAAAAAGACGCGGTAAGAATTTTCGTTTTTGTGACAAAAATTTGATGATGATTTCACAAACTGCAATCGTCAATACTTTTAAAAACTACTTCAGAAACAGTAAAATGTACTTCAGAATAGTCGATTGTACTTCAGAAATTGTAAAATGAGTTTCAGGAGCTGTAAATTGTACTTCAGAAATTGTAAAATGAATTTCAGAATAGTCAATTGTACTTCAGAAATTGTGAAATATATTTCAGAAGCTGTAAATTGTACTCCAGAAACTGTAAATTGTACTTCAGAAGCTGTAAAATGTTCTTTAAAATAGGCAATTGTACTTCAGGGACCGTCCTTACCTGGATATGAACCCGGTTCGCCCAGGCTTAATGAGCAGTGAAACATTGTAGGATCTTAAGGAAGGTAAGATAGGTATTGAGGGGTGAGAGGCCTCATATTGGTTGATCAACCATAGTACAATTTTCGACCTCTGAAGTATATTTTACCATTTCTGAAGTACTACAATTGACTATTCTGAAATTCATTTTACAGTTTCTGAAAATCATTTTACGCATTCTGAAGTACACTTGGAAAAGGTGTAGCTTAATTTTTTGACAATATTTTTTACTAAATTTTTTCTGTCATATGAGCTTGTCCTCGTTACTCAATTTGTATTGCAAATTCGATAATTCGCAAGCTTTTTGATATTTCACAAACTTTTTTGAAATTTTCAGAAATTTTTGGAATTTTTATATAAGCTTGGCAACACTGATTTTAAAGGTTTCTATGAATAAATTATCTAAGTTTTTATATGAAATTAACAAACGGATTTTAGAAATTTTTTTCAGCTTACAAATTGGATGAATGAATGAAAATTATTGTAAATGAGCCATTTTGAGTGGCACTCACTGTAATATTTACTCTTTCTAAAAACCAAATAAACACATTAGTTTCGGATATATTTCTTCTTATTAAGTACATATATTAATTTTTACAACTATACTTAGTTAGAATAAAATTTTTGATCTTGTTCTTATTATGTATTAACTTCGATATAATTCCCTTAAATTCTTGAAAACTAAGCTAATTTTTATTTTTTATAAATTCGATATGTGGTTTTCTATTTTTTTCTATTTTTTTTTTTATAAAAACACTATCTTACATCCTTGTAGAATATATATCTAATATATAATTTAGTTTACATAAAATTTCATTTAAAACTACACCAACAAAAACTGAACGGCCCAACATCATCAACAACATCATTGCTGCTTCACATCAAGCGCCGCCAACTCATCAATTTCTTGCTCACTTTGCACCGCCAGCACTTTTAAGCTCAACGCCGTCACCATGGCGTTACGCAGCCGCTAGTAGGGGCGCCACACATCCGTTGCCTTCGGCGTACGGCAACGCATTGGTCCAAAACCACTAGGCTCCAATTCGGTGCGCGATGTCGTCGTACTCACATCATCCAAATCAATTGTCTCCACAGGCGAAGGTGAACGACGTGTCGATGTGACGGGTGGTGAAGCATTCGGTTGCGCATTCTCCACATCGGGTGAATGAGAAATTAGCGTTACACTACGTTTCACCAAATTAACGCCATTAGCGGTTGTTGTAGCCATGGAAAGATTTGTAGCACCGACCAAATCCGATTGTGTTGCATTTGGCACTGGTTGTGTGAGCGCTTCACCTGCAATATTACCCGCTGCTGCTCCGGCACCACCTCGAAACCATGGCAGATCGCTATAGTTGCCATAGAGTTGCGTATACAACCATTGGCTGGGCTGTGGTAAGAGCGGATTCTGCAAGAAAAGCTGTGCCGCCAAGGCTGGATTGAAATTGTTGGTCGCTGGTGAAAATTGTGACGCAAAGCCATTGAAGAGCTCATTCTTACGTAGCGCTGAATTGCGTTGCACCAGCGATGTAAAAGCACCACCACCACCACCACCACCGCTTCCACCGCCACCACCACTTGCTGCTGAGCCATTGTGCGAAGGTGGTGAAGTGCTGCGCCCATCATCATCTTCATGCAATGATGAAGTTTTTCGAGGTGAACCCGTCACCGATATGCTATCACTTTCGAAACCTGTATCTATATTGTTGTTGTTATCATTATCACTATTTGTTGTTGTCAAAGGCGGGGATGTTGTTAGCGTACGTTGTAAGCTACCCAAATTCGTTGTTGTCGTTGTAGGTGAACCCTCTGGGCTGGTAGTGCTATGCGCCGCTCCGATGGTTGATAATTGACTCAGTTGTGTGAGATGATGATGAGAACCTGCTGGGAGTTAGAAGAGAAAATTTTTGTAGTACTTTTTTTAGCTTGAAGGATGTGCAACAAACCATTTAATGTACGCAGTCCATGCCGCTCCAAACCTCCAGCAATTGCGTGCGCCTGAAATGCGGGATGTTGATGATGAAAGAAGGGTGCACCATGCGGAAAGCCTGGTCGTACTAAGGCCGCTGGATTGCTGGCAGCACTCAAGGCACGCCAATCGGGCGCATGTAAGTGACTATGCATGCCGACGAGATGATGGGCGAAACCTGTAAGGAAATTGAGAAGAAAAAAATAAATAATCAGTGCTGAGTCACTTTGTGTAAAAAAAATATTTCTAATAAAAACGAATTTCTATTCATTATTCAGAAAAAATTGAGCTTTTGTCGGAGCTTTTTTTTATTTGGTTACATTTGAGCGCTTTTTAAAATCATTCCAGATCATTTGAGGAATTTTGCAAAAGCATTTCGAGATTTTCGGCTAACCTTTCAACTTTGTTTTTGGTGTAATTTTGGCTTTTTTTTTTGAACCATTTCGGAATTATTTTCTGTATCATTTCGGTGCTTTCTCAGGATCATTTTAAAAGTTTTTCGAATATAAAAATAATCTCGAAATAGTACCTAGTGTAATAAGTGATTTTTTCCATACAATCCATGAACAAATTTAAAGTAGGGATGAGAGAAAATGTTGAACCAAGGATGGAAACTTTTCTGTCATCCCAAGTGTTCCAGAATCGAAATTCTAGACGCACTTAAATATACTGACTATTTTGAAAAGAGTCCAATAAAAACTTAACGATGATGCGACGAACGACCTTCAAGATTATGAGACGAATGAGGATTTTCTCATGCCTGGGTGGTTTTCAGGATAAACCAAAAAAAAAACGGACCCATGTTCCAAAGAGTGTGTTAAAGGCTTGAAACTTCGTTACGGCGATGCAAATCGAAGGCGCTTGAAAAACTAAAGTACTACCTTTATCAAAGGAACTCCTTGCAACCTTGAGAGCCATCCAAGTTACCATCATTACCATATAAAAAGCGTAAAATCCCAGCTACCAAAAAAAATTCCTCAACACTCGCACGACTTCACCAACATTCATAATCACATCCACACTCAATGCGGTTTGTAGTTGCGCATTTACCTCGGCCGATAAGGCAGTGCAATCAAGAGTCTGTCAACAAAGCCACAGAAAAACGAGTACACGTACAACAACTCAACTTACGGCTGAGTGTGTGTGTGTGCATTTCTAAACATATTCACATACACATCTACATATATACGAGTATATTAGCCAAGTTTGCAATGGCAGTGGCTTTGCTTGTACTCCCACTAAAACCTAAATATGCGGTCCTGTAAGGAAACCCATGTGCGATAAAGGGTTAGCCACGCGTTGGTCGCAGTTTGTGTTATGTTCTTTGGCTAAACGAGAAATGAAAAGGGTTGATGCAAAAGTTCTTCGGTGCTCAAGGCGGTGAAGAGAGCGTACACTGGTATGAGATGAGAGCAAGTGTGAGCGAGCGAGAGAGAAAGAAATAAACCATAGAAGGGGGATGAGGGGGGCACCGAACTCAGTTTGGACGCAGCAGGTATTGTCACACTTCGGCTGGCTTTTAATCCTTCTTCGTGGCAAAAGCTATACACGAGTCTGTGGTAGGAGACCGCTACCACAATCACAAGGGTACACATAGGCACGCGCTTGCCGAAGAAAATCACACACATATGGAGGACAATTTGTATATGAATTATAAGTATTTGTGCAAATATGGGTCGCCGTCGGTGTTTTGTTTTTGTTGTTTCGTTATTGATACCCAATAGCAAGGGCTCAATATGAATTTAGTTTGGATGTCAAACCAAAATTTAAAGCCACCATTTTGGGATGCTTTTCGAAATTTTCGAGCTTTGCAGTATTATTTCTATATAATTTTTTGGATAGTTTGGAGACTTTTCAGATTTGGGATTGTATTCGGTATATTTTTGGAACATTCCGGGAGTTTTTCAGCGAAAAAGTAATGAATTCCGAAAAATCACAGAAATTATCCTAAAAACAACAAAAAATAATTCTGAAAAAGTTACTAATTAGCGTTGGAAAATTTAAGACAACAAACCGCAAATGATCTCGAAAAAGTCCTGGCACAGTCCTGAAATAATTACCAGAAAATACCGAAACGATCTAAAAAAAATCCCGAAACTATCAGAAAAAAAGTCCCGAAAATAATTCCAAACAAATTTTGGAAAGTCCCGAAATAGTGCTGGAAAATTCAAGGAAACTGTCATAAAATGATCCCGAAAAAGTTCAGACATAGTCCCGAATTGATTCCGAAAAAGTCCCGAGTTGATTCCAAAAGAGACCCGAAATGAAAACCAAAAGTATCGAAATGATCGTGAAAGAGTCCCGAACTAATCCCGAAACAATTTAGAAAACTATTTCGAAATGATGCTGAAAATGTACCGAATTGGTCCTAAAAATGTTAACAAAACAGTCCCAAAAAAGTCCCGAAATTATACCAAAAATAGTCCCGAAAATAATTTCAAACAAATTTTGAAATGTCCCGAAATAGTGCTGGAAAAGTCAAGAAAACTATTCTTAAATGATCCCGAGAAAAACCCCTCGTACTCCCGAAATTATACTGAAAAATACCCGAAACGATCCCCAAAAAGCACCGAAATGATCGTGAAGAGTCCCAAACTAATCCCGGAAAAATTCAGAAAAATATTTCGAAATGATCGCCAAAAAGTACCAAATTGGTTCTGAGAATGTCAACAAAACAGTCCCAAAAATTCCCGAAACTGTACCAAAAAAAATCCCGAAAATAATTCAAAAAAAAATTTGGAAAGTGCTGGAAAACTCAAGTAAACTATTCTCAAATTTTGCTGACATAGTCCTAAAACAACCCCAAAATGATCTCGAATAAATCTTAAAATAATTCCAAAAAAGTCCTCAAGCACAAACTTGAATTTCACGCTCAGTCAAAACTTTGCATCGCAGCCTGAGTTAATTTCAATAAAAAAAAAATATTGTAAAAAACCGAAATACTCTTTAATTTTTCTTTGCATGGGCGTGGTACATCCCTAAAACAAAACATATTCGTACTCTATGCTGCTGCTGGGTATCTACTATTGCCTTGAAACCGAATCTAAACTAACTCACTTGCTGTTGTTGCTATCGTTATCATTGTCGTTGTCGTTTTCGTGTCTCTCTCATGTTGTTGGTAGCTGAGAATTGGTTGAGTCGGTTATACACACATCGAATTGTAGTCGTCGCGTCGTTGGCATTTTGGCTAACATGTACAAGTGCACACACACACACACACACGTACCCTCACATACACATACAATGTATAACACACATTTGTTTGTAGGTAAGTCATTCGGTTTATGTGTTTTGGCTTTTGTTGCTTGTTGGCGGTGGAGCCGACGGGGCATAACGTGGTCCCATTGGTGCGCCACAAAAAGCTTTCTTGCTTTTGCTTTCACCTACCAACATACGAACATACAAAGGCACATGCACACATGCAGCCACGAGTACGTAACACACACACACACGAGCAGACGAAAGACGACTTTGTCACTACCGCTGACGATTGTTGCGTCCCATCTTGCATAGCGACGAAGTTGCCTCCTCCTCAACATCATCATCCTCATCTTCTTCATATGGCACACGTTGAGTGGAGTTGAGTTTGAGTTTCAAGTTGGCCACTGTCTTTGCTACAATCGGTTTGCAACTACTGCCATATTTTTTTTTTTTTTTTTTTTTCTTTGCTACGCTATGGACTGCGGTTGGGCGGTCGACCTGCTGCCACACCGTAAGAACTATATAAATGTGTGCGACTGCATGGCTGTGTGCCGACTATGTGGTGGCATTTTGTGGCATTAGTAGTGGTGGTAATATTAGATTTAATATATATTAGAATATAGTGTCCCATACAGAGATGCCTGCCATAGCCGCCATTATCATTATTGTTGCTGTAGTGGCTGCTTCTGCTGCTGCAGCTCCTCCCGAAAGGCCTTGGCTTGTGTGTTTTTGCGGGCTCCTCAAATGAATGCCACAGAATTCCAACAAAAATTGGTAACAGCCCCCCACAAACTGGCAGCGTTGTGGCTCTATAGCCGAACAACCAACCAACCAACCAAAAGTTTCATGCTTGTTTTCGGTTGGTGCATATTTTCTCTTGACGTTTTTTTCTACTTTGTTTTGCATTCTTTTTTGCTACTTTATTTTTGTATTCGTTTTTTTTTGTTGTATTTATTTATGAAATTTTATTTTATTACCCTTTTTGTGGGTATTCGATGTGTGGGTAGAGCTACACCCACAAATGAGATATTTTTCGGTGCAATAAAAGTGGCAGAAAAACACAGATTTATGGTGTGCATGAATGTGAGTGTATGTGTGTGGGTGTGCGTGAGTATGAGTGTGAATAAACAGATGGCAGACAACTCTAACAAAGTGGAAAATTATATTCTGCTTTTTGTTTTTTTTTTTTAACTAACAACTATCTTGAAGTTATATGCTCTTTGGTCCTTTTTTATATTTTCCAAAATAGAAGAATACTCAGCCCACATTTACTGAACTATGTCTACTTAGGTAAGGTACGAGTATATGTATACTTTTTTTGAATTAAAATATTTTTCTTTAGCCAGCTAGACCTTTTCAGTTTTCAAATACTGTATGTAATCGATACCGATATTTTAAAAAAGAGTCTTCAGTTAATTTTTAACTATACCGAAGGTCTTAAGTTCAAGTTTCGAACAGAAAATATCCTTCATGAATGTGATTTAGAAAAAGTTCTTTTTAAAGGCGTCACCTTTCGAAAAGAAAACCCTCCCAGGTACTAATAAAATTTATGCATGTTTTTATTAAAACTATATTAGCTAAGTCAAATAGTTTTATTTTAATTTTATTATTATTGCTATTAAAAAATAAAATATTTATGGTAGGGTACTTTACTAAAATCTTAGTTACCTCTTATCTTATAAATAAATAATTTAATGAAAATTTTTTAATTTGACATCTTGATATTTTTTTTAATTCAAAATTACTATTAAATAATAATTTTATAAATTATTTATTTTAATTAGTTTTGTATTTTAAAATTATTAATTATTTTTTAATTTTGAAATATTAATTGTCTTTTAGTTTTAAAATTATTAATATTATTGAAATTATAAATTCATGTTTTAATTTCAAAACTATTACTAATTTTTTAATTTTGAAATTAATAATTTTATTTTCATTTTAAAATTATTAATTAGTTTTCAATTTAATATTTTTTATTATTTTTTTAATTTTAAAATTATTAAGTATTTTTCACGTTTTAAGACTTTTAATCGTTCTTTAACCTAAAAAATAAGAATTTTTATTAAGTATGTATTATTATTTGTTGAAAATTTAATTTTTGATAAAATTTGTATACAAAATAAATGAAATAAATAATAAATTTTATTTTGGCTTAAATGTTTATTATGAACTTATTTTATACATATGTATGTAAGTTTCGGCTTAAATTTTTATTTTTTTTTTTAAATAAAATTCAATTTTGAACTAAACAATTTACCAAAATATTTAAAAAAAAACGTCCTATCTTAGATTTCTTTTCAAGAACGCCCTATTTCAAAATTCGATTCGATTCGATAGGGCGTTCTTCAAATTCTAATTAAGATACATATTTTCAAATAGGGTGATATTCCAGTCAGCAGTCGAAATAATGAAGTTCAATCAAAAGCAAGTGTTTTTACAAGGTAGGGGCTCCCTCCAAAAACCAAAAGAAAGTCAGATTGAAAACATTTTTTGTCTTTATTCATACAAAAAAACAAATTTTATAATTGTTTTGATATTTTTTGGAAATAGTGAAAACTAATAAGTAAAAGTTTCAGAATAAAACATAATTTGTACAGATCCGTCATTACTAGTTCTGATTTTATGCGATCAATTTAATTTTTTACTGTAAAGCCAACAACCATTGAGCTAAAAAAATTATCTGCGTAAAGTCCGTATGCAATCACAATTCCCACAGAAATCTCAAACTTGAAAGCTTTCATAAGGCCGCTCCAGAGTAGTACAGCTTTAAACATTGGCATAGTTTGTGATTTCACATTATTGCTTTGAATATATTTTCAATAAACAAAAATCAATGTAAAAAGGAGTAAATAAAAATTCTGGAAGACAATTATTTTGCTCTGAAAATTGGTTAAAAAATATTTAAATGTTATCTTATTTACTACTGAATTAAAAAATAATTAAATGTCTCTTCTTTTCAGTTTCTAACCGAATTTTTTTCCGCTAAGTGAAATTTATGTATTATGTCCTTCGTCACCTAAAATCGCTAATCGGTCTTTCGCGACCTCGAAAGCACCAATGCTAATTTTAAAATATTAAATTCTGTTTAGTAGGGCTTTAGAGACGGGTTTTTCTTCGAAGAGATTTATTAAAAATTTTGTGACATTTTATTTAAATGTGTTTTTAACAAAGGAATATCATTCAAACTAAATATTTTCGAATAACTAAGATTAAGAAAAAATATTTTGCTATACTTTTTCAAACGTCTTATCTCAAATTATAACTCATAGAAATAAAATCACACTTTAAATACCATCTCAGAAGTACTTAGTCTTAGCGGAAAAATAGAAATAATACATAAATCGCTTTACCGTCGGCATTTCATCAACATCAATAACCGTCGCAAAATGTCTTAACCGCAAATTCACCACATCTTGAAATATGTTTCCACTCAAAAATGTCACTCACTCAGTTTTTTCACATTTATACGGCTATCCTGTTAATCAGCCCCACCCCTATAAAATTCCCCATCGCACACGCACACACCCACAGATTGTTATCACGCGCTTTTGGCAGCCATGCTCCATTTTCAATTTCACTCAACAGCCAAACAGCTGATTTTCGTGTACTCATTACAAATGCGCATGACCACAAAATTGAGCACAAAACAACCGTTATCAGTGCTCAAATGGGATGAAGCTGCTGCTGTGGCTGCAAATGCAGCACACGCCACACATTTTCATCATTGAGTGGTGTTGTAGTTTTTCTTAAAAACCACCTACTTAGACGTCTATTGGTGGTGTACGCTCTCTGCCTCAGCTAGGGATAAGTGCAGTAGCAGCCATAGTTATAGTGCGATACATAAATACCTATGCACTAGTCTACATAGCTACATCTCACATATACATATTTATTATATACAATTCATAAAATGTTATGTCCTTACTTCGTCTTATTTTATTTTATTGTATTTGTAAGTTTTTAGTCATTTCTGTTTTTTTTTTTTCGTTGTGATTTTTTGTTGGAGAGGTTCTTGGCTTTCTTGGTCACATTATTCGGTTTTTTGTTGGGACATTTGTACATCCACTAGGGTTGTGACGAATATTCGCATTGGCTTATACGAATGTTTCGTATTATGAAGAAAGTCACTAAGAAATTTAGATGATATGTATTTACCTAAGAAAATTGGTGCTTTTATTCATCGTAAACTAGAATTTTTTCGTTTTGTCACATCTGATTGTGCAGTAGATATAGAATTCGTTTTTTTTTTTTGTACCCACTTAGCGAGTTATGTATGAATAAAATAGCAAATTTTTTTTTTTCAAAATTTTGAAGTTATTTGCGCTTATAATTTGGCTTGCTTCTTTATTGTTTTGTTGCTCTCACTTCAAAAATTTTGTTGGGAATCGAAATGATGAAAAAACAGCGTTATGCAACTAGAGCAACTAAGCGAGTTTAACATTATAAGTCCAGCGAAGAGTTATTAAAACGAAAGTTTGCTCCCTCTAAACAAGAATTTTGTCGTGTAGTCGGATCTGCTTGTGCACTTGTTACAGAAGCCGGTTTTTTTTCGTAAGCACTTAGCGAGTTGTGTATGAATAAAATAACAAAATTTATTTTTATTCAAAATTTTAACATTTTAAGTCAATTAAATTTCAGTCTTGCTTATAGTTTTATTTTTTTTTTTTTTTTCAAAAAATTTGTTAAGCAAACAGAAAAAGTTTATCTAGCAGCGAAATAACGAATAAAACTCGGTCAGAAACTTCAAAAATTAAGCGAGTTAAGTATTATAAATCGATTGAGGCATTTCTCAAAGATAAATTTGCTTCCTCATAATCGGGAACTTTGTGATTTAGATGGGTCTGGTTATGTACTGTTAAGAGATTGCTATTTTTTATTATCATTTTTTTTTAAGCATTTAGCGACTTAAGTATGAAAAAAAAAACCACAAAAAAAATTTTTTTTTTTTTTCAAAATGGAACATTTGAAGTCCATTGAAGAGTTTGTCAAAGAAAAGTTTGCCTACCCCTAAAAGAAAAATCTGGCAAGTGACTATTTAATATTCCCGTAGCTCTGTCCTTATTTCTGACTAACAAATTATAGAAAAAGTTGAAATGGAGCTATAATAATTGCCACTCGCTACAAGCCACTAAAGGATTATAAATTAAGATTTGATTTCCAGAAAATCCTCAAAAGATATTCGCTTTCGATAGTAAAAAAATTTAATATTCGCAACTTGCCTAGTATGTACTACATACTTAAGTATATACATACATATATTCAAATATATATTTTTGCATTTTGTTTTGCTTTTTTTGCTTATCCACCCATTTCGGGTCTCATAGTCGGTGGCTTGTAGCATATGGAAGTATATAAAATAAAATTTATATGAATTGTAGAATTAAATTAAGTTGGAATGGGCAATGTCTGGCTGACTTAAAGAAGCTACATTCTAAAACATTTTGAAGTAATTGTTGCATTGCATGAAGAATGAAAAATTTAAATTTAAGAGGAGTAAGTGAATTTATGCGAGAGTTAAATAATTAAGTAGTTGCTAAGAGAAAATTTGATATTTTGGGGCATTCGGGAAGTGTTAACTTAATTGGGTATGCGGGATTTCGAAATGCTCGCACTGAGAACAGAGGAATATACCAAAAACTCTAAACAGCCGAACTTTCTTTAAAATTTCTCAAACTCTTCCAGGACCTGTGCGGTGTCCTTTATCTTTCATAAGAAAATAATATCTCGTTTGGCCTTCAAAATCGTCTAGGCGATAAGGAAGGAAGAGGTGAGTTAGAAATTTGGACTGTATGCGGTTGGCACTTGGATTTGATAATAACAAAAATATTAGGAAAAGCCCACGGATTATCTAAAAGTCTCTCCCAACCGACACTTTAAGAGAGGTTCGGCTGTGTATTGCACTTCCCTTGACAGTGGAGATAGCTTCCCTAATCCTGCCAGACGTCAGCCAACTGAAAAAATTAACCAAAGATACTATGAGAACAACAATTTAGGAAGTCTGGCTAGTGTCAACAGATGATACGACAGCTCTCAGATCACTTCCAGCCATTAAGAGTTCATACAATCAAGACCTCTCCATCAATTTTGTCAGAGCTTCTAAAGAGCTCCTATCCTGAAAGGATCTCTAAAATACCTGAATAGCTATGTAATTACAGCTGATCAGTCCCACTCTGCCACTTGGACGAAATCATTTTTCATCCGCATTCCGTCCATAAATACACAAACATACAACTATAGGCCGATACCAAATATGTATCTTTCTACTCTTCTACAAAACGAATACAGGAAAAAAAAACAAAATCCATGCGTTGACAAGCAGGAAACTACATCATCAATTATCCAAGTGGCAAGTTTCTGATTTTCACAGCAATTTGACACACATCATTATCAAACAAAGACGGCGCATACCCAGCGGGGTTACAACGTACGACGACACATGCGGAACGGTTTTTCATTTTTTTTTTTTTTTGTTTTTATATTTTAATAATAATTTCAAAACTTTCAAAAATGTCACAACAAACATGCACCGAGATGACAAATCGTAAAGCCAACATAGAATTTGTCACACGACGACGACAACACATTGTGGATGTGGATGTGGATGTGGGTGTGAGGGAGGTTGAAGTTCACACATTGATGCCGCCGACGGCACGCTCAACTAATAAAGTGTGGCAGAGACATAGAAATTGCAAAGAATAGAAAACATAAAAAAATCATAAAAGATGCTGAGGCTGGGTAAAACAAAAAAAGGAAAATAAAATGATATGAAAATTTGTCATCCCACAGGGATATGGCAACAACAACGACAATGCTGAAACAAGTGGCTGGGCAAACTAAGAATTCATAACTTTATCAAATATGGTGAGGAGATGTGCTGATGTGGGATGCCGAGGAAGGGTGCGACAGGAAGCCGAACTCAGACTTTTGCAAATATTATATCACTCGCTAAATATTGCATGTTGGATGTGTCTGAGCGACGCAGAATTTTTTGTTAGTCCATTATTTGCACGCATACAGTGAGTGAAAAAATCATTCCGGTAGTATGGTTTAGACTTACAATTCTAACAAAAAAAAGATAGATATACTTTATAAAAAAATTTTTTTTTAATATTTTTTCAATAACAAAATACTTTTATATAAATTAAAAAAAAAAATATTTTTTAAAAAATAAATCTTTTTATAAATCTTATCACTTAAAAGAAAAATAAAATTCAGAAAAATTATTTTTGAATTAAAAAAAATATTATTTAAAAATAAAAATAAAAAAACATTGTTCATTAAGAAAAGGTTGACCAATACCGAGTGTACTTTATAAAAAGAAATGTATCAAAAACTATTTTTCAAGAAAAAAAATTTTTTTTTTTCATTAAAATTAAAAATTAAATGAACCTATTTTTTAATAGGAAAGGTTAAAAAATACCAAGTGTAATTCATATATAAAAATTAAATTGATACAAAAGTTACTTTTTAATAAAAAAATATTTTCATATAAATTTGAAAAAAAATATTTATGTAAATTAAAAATTATGAGAAATTTTTTTTTAATAGGAAAAATTGCACCAATGTCGAATATACTTTATATAAAAAATTTAATTAGAAAAAATATTTTTCTATAAAAAAATCTTTTTATATAAAATTAAAAACTTTTTGTTGTTGGATTTTTGCGGTCTATTTTGTTAAAAACAAAAAAAAATGTTCACTTCATAAAAAAAATGCAATTTAAAAAAACAATATTTTTTTATAAAAAATTACAAATTTAAAGAAAATTTTATTATAGAAAAAGGCCAGTAGGCCATAAAAAAATATTTTTTTATAAGTATGTATTTAGATGGGTGTTGCCACTCAGGATGGTTTTATAAGTTTGCCACCTATCTAATTTTTTTGTATGGAACTGAGATATGTGAAATGCCCGTAACTTGCACGGTATTTCAAGAAATATAATTCTAAGAAGGGTTGCCACCTAATCCTATCTTTTTCTTTTGGCAAATCCGCAATTATCTCGAGCACGACTTGACTCATTTGAAAGAACTTTGAATATATTTAAGTAATATACCACATTTCAAGCTCTGCTTATTAAGTGCTGCCACTAGCAGGCTTCTACATGGTTGCCACCTATTTGAAATTGATAAAAAAATAATTTAAAATTTAAGGAGGTGGTGTCAAACGAATGTCAAGCGAAAGGTAATTTACGTTGTATTTCTCAGGTTTGCAGCCTAGGGTTGCTACTTTATCAATAATACTTATTTTTATTCGAAACTATTTAAACACATTTCTTTAAAACTTTTTATTTTAATTTCTCAAAATCGCTTTGGTCCTTTTGGGTATGCCTACTTTATTCGGTTGGTTTTTGAGCTGCACAATTCGCCGAACATATTTCTCCCACACTGTATGCAAGACAACAAAGGTATGGCTAATAGGAAGAGCACCCTCTGGGAGGGTTGTTCGACCGTGCGGTAGTGGGGTGCCAGCAGTCATAATACGACTCAATTTAAAAATGTTAAATGAAATTTTAAAGTCATTCGCAGTGTGAAGACGAGAGGCTTGACTGGCGACCTCCTGCCAATAAATACATTTTGCACGGCGCATAGCAAACAAGCAAACTAACAAGGAGTAGCAACCCCCCAGGACCTATTACAGCATTGATTCAATTTCTTGTCAATTTACGTGTCAATACGATACTAATACGCAGCACGCACACACACACACACCCACACACATGTGCGTACTCATTGTGCGAATTGCGAATGTTTGAATGCCACGCAACGTGGTGCTAAGGTCGAAGGTGAGGATGTAAGAATGTAGCTGCAACATATGCCACATGCCACATGCCAAGCAGCCAACAACAACAACTTGTTCACCTTATTATTTATAACATTTGCAAAATATATCTCCCCCTCCCACCCCCTTCTACCCGCTTAACATTTTATGATACAAATTGAAACTTGCCCTGGTCGTGTTTAACCTTTGACTGACTTTTGCCACCGTCTCTCTATCACCACCGCAACCACCGTCACCAACACTTCCACCGCAATCATTCCTTATCGTCTGGCATCGTTGATAAAGTCCTTCGTATCATACCATATTTTTCTTCTTCTTCTTCTTCTGCTTCTTTCGTTGTCCTCCTCCGTCCCACAATGGCGCCGAAAGAATGTGCAAATTTCTTTGCTGAATTTAAGGTTAACTACCCACTTCATAAACGGGGCAACAAGTAACAACAACAACAATAGTAACAAACATAGCAACACTTCATCGACATTCTTGGTGTGTGTTGACATTTTGCGTAACGGTAAATTTTGTACGTGTTACATGTTGTCACCTTGTGTATTAATAGTTGTTGTTGTTATTGTATCTATTGTTTTTTTGCGAATTTGTTGGTTATGAATTGGTTTGGTGGATTTAAATTTGGGCGTGAAAAGCTAATATTTAAATTTGTAGTCGGGGGAGGTGTAGATTTCAATATATGAAGATATAAAAAGAAGATATATTTATTAACTTATGTGCATTAGGGTGGGCTTAAAATATTGTTTTCAAAATTGTATATACATAAGAAAAATTAAAGAAACGAAATTTTGTTAAATTAAAGAAACGAAATTTTGTTTCTCAAGATTTGGATTTTGAGTGCAAAAAGTTTTAATAAAAATTTAATTCAATATTTTTTATATGTTTTCAACAATTTTGAATCACTAGAGTTAATATTTATTTATTTCAAAATCTTAAAGAGAATTTTTTAAGTGTACTACAAGTTCAAATAATCATATTTTGCTAATGTTAAGTAAATAAAGAAAATTAAAAAAAAAAAATTCAAAATTCAGTTATTGAAAAAAATGGAATATAATTTTTTCCCCTTTTTAAGCTGGAATTATAAAATTTAAAATATTTTTGTGTACCGTCTTGAGATTGGTATCGCGGTTTTTAAATAAATAATTCTACTCTAGGGTAAAGGTTTCAAAAATATTATTTTTGGTGGTTTTCTATAATCTCTAGGGTGCTCCGCGAAAGAAAATGGAAAATCAGAAGTTAAAAAAAAAATTTTAGTTTTGTAATTTATATAACAAATATAACTATTAATTAGACTTGAAAGAAAAAAAATTAAGAAAATGGAAAAATATTAAAATATTTTTTTTTTGTGTTGAGTTTGTGGAGTAGTTCCAAAAAAAAAATTCTACAGGTTTTCTAGAGTCTCTAGGGTGAACCTCAAAGGAAAAAGAAAATCAGAAATTGAAAAAAAATGTTGTAATTTTTGCAATTTAAATTAAAAAATTTGGTATTAGTAGAAAAAGAATATTTTAGGGAGAAGTCATTGGATAATTTGTTGATGTTTTTTTGTTCTTGATAAATTGTCAATCTTGATAAAAAATCAAGAACAAAATATTTCAATCAAGTGTTCTAAATTCTGCTTCAAAAAATTAATTATTATGTTCGTTTTAGCGTAAAATTCAAAAAACATGATACAAATATTTTTCTCTTGATTTTTTAGTAATATTGAAAAGTTGTCAAAGAACACAGAATCGGAGGGTTGGACTAAATAATCTCTTGGAAAAATTAATGATTAATTTAAAAATCAAGTGAAGTAAACTTTTTCATTGATTTTCGTAGGTCACAGTTTTTTAACCCACTCTAACGTTGCTTATTTAAAAGTAATCAGTCGATATTTTATGTGGATTGGTGTTGGTGTCGAATGAAGATTAAATCTTCCGGTCGTTGTATCATTGTCTTCCCTCTTCAGCACCTTCGAGGGTTAGGAAGCTTTCAATAAGTGCAAAAGCTCAAATCCATACACTCGACTGAGTGAAGTCTGCGTTCGGGTATATTTTTGCAATTTTCACACATTTTTGCTTGGTTAAAATTATTTTACTAGTTTTCTATAAAATAGTGAACCAAAATCTAATAAAAAAACTCATCATAAATCATGTTTTAAAAATGTATACAAAATTCGCAAAAATTCAAAGAATTTTCATAAAAACTTTTAAATCTTCCAAGATTTTTCAGAATTTTTCAGAAGTTTTTTTCAGTTTTGAAGATTTTCATTTGTAATTTTTCCTCGTAAACCTCGCCTCTATATGTATGTATATAAGGTTTTCTAAAATTCATAAGACGTTTTCTTTTTTCTTTTTTTTTTTTTGAAAATTCAAAAGGAATTCGGATTAAATGGGCTTAAAGTCTCAGTTATTCCGATACGTAAGAATGGCTGACATAGGAACATTGAGTAAACTGCAAGCTTTTAAACTTTTCATGTGCCTGTCAGCGCGATTTTTAGTCACCGAAAAGGCAGTACCGCTGTCACACATCCAACGAAAGTTTGAGTTTAAGACAAGCTTCCTCCTTTTACTTATTTAATTTTTAATTTAATTTTTTGGGAATATTTTATGCCAAAAAAAGTGGCGCGAACGTCAGCTTTGTTTAACGAAAAAAAAAAACAGCCCAAAAATAATGAAAATTTACCGCGACGTCGTAATTTTAATCACATGTGATATTAAGCGATACATATTTCCATATATGCATTAGACTGATTCAAATTAAAAAATATCTTCTTGGCATTTTTCAAGGATGCCATATAATTTAATTTATTGTAGATACTCATCAGTACTAACGTTTATACATATTTAGTTTAGCATGGCAACCATGTGTTTTAATTAATTTGTTCATTATTTTTCGAAATCTTGGCAGATATAAAAAAAAACTAGATACATATATATACATACACATGTACACAATCCAAGATGGCAAACCTACGTAGAAATATTTTTGTTCAAATATGACCTAAAATACGATTGATTACTTACCCATATGGGCACTTAAAAATTTTCAGATAAGTGGCAACGCGATATAACCTCCAAAGCAAAAAAATATATGTATCGGAGCTCGGATAATAGCAGATAACCTATAAAAAATTTCATAGAAATGGGTGAAGACGTTTCGAAGATATCAATTATAATTGAATTAGATGGCAATCCTACTGAGAAACACTATCTAAGCATATCTTTGGTGAAAACCCCTCTTTTGAGCATGTCTCAATTTTTCAACACTGTAAATAGGTGGTAACCCTGTAAAAACTTTCTATTGGCAACACTGAAATGTATAAATTTACCAACGTATATTTATAATCTAAACACTCAAACTGATTGTAGCACACATTCGTTACGCCAACAGTAGCTTTTACGAGCTTTTTGTCATCAAAACAGCTTCCTAGAAGTTATTTGAGTAAGTTGATTCAAAAGCACTTTTTTCTTGAGTAGTTTCATAATATTAAGAGCTCGTAATTTAATCGGTCTAATGCACATACCTACACACATATGTATATAAAAAGTGGGAGTGTGCATCACTTACCCACCAAAGAACGCACTTGCCTATGTATTACACACATACACACATACATACATTGTAATCAAGCAAATATCTAAACGTATGTATTTCTATGAGTACATCACACAACCTGTCAACGCTCTTCATCATCTCCTCATTTTCTTCTTCTTCTATAACATGCACACGCTCATGGAAGGAAGTAGCAAACTTGAGATACCAACGAGTGGAAACAGGACACTCCTCTCCGGTAGTGCGGGTTGTGTAGTTGAGTAAAATTTATGTAAATTATGTGTTGATAATAACCCTTTACTGTTCGCTATCAAAGGTAGGATGAATGTGCGAGTTTATATGTTGTTGTAAATGTTTATGAATGTGTTAGTAATCGGGTCAAACGCACACCTACATACATATGTACATACTGAACGTATGCAACGCTGCTTTTAAGTAAATTTTAATATTTTTTGTTACATTTCATCAGCCGCTTGTCAACGCTGCTCCTTGCCCACCGTGCGTAGTCTCCTCGTTAGCTTTGTTACACTTTTGCATGCACCAACACACTCTGCCATACATGCGAGCAAGTTTTTCCTTGCACTCACATAATTATTTTTTGAGAAAATTTCAAATTTGACTTTCCGTTTGGAAAAAGTTTTCTTTCACCCCCAACTCAAACCCCTTTTTTTCGTTTTTTGTTTGTTTTCATTGGTGTGGAAGACTGTGTGTAGTTGGTATGTTGAACGATTCAAGGACTCAGGGTATGTGGAAATTAATTTAAGTTGAAAATTCATTTAGAACATTAAAACACGTACAAACCTACAAACTGAACTTTATGCATACCCAGTAGGGAAATTTACTTTAATTAAGGTACTCGGGTTTGGAAATTTAAAAAAAAAATACGAGCGCTAATACAACTTAAAACGTTAGGATGAACGTCTGAGTATGCGTAACATACTACATTTCCAGTTCTTCTACTTAAGTGCTGCCACTTAGCTAGTTTTTACAGAGTTGCCACCTATATTATTTTGTCATGAAATAAGAGTGCTATTATATTTTTTTTCGTCACTAGCGCAAAAGCGACGTATAAAATTTTGCATATACATACATATATGACCTACTTAAGTATTTCCACTTAGTACACCTTTTTAGGGTTGCCACCTGTCTGACATTTTTTAAGTGAAATATGCCAATATGGATCTAAAGCGAATGACATTTTATATCGTATTTCAAAAAAAACATTTCTAGGTAGGATTTTCACACAGAGTTGCCACCTTATTGTGGTGCATTAACTTTTTTTTTTGTAGTGCTTGTAAGTGATCGATTTCTTTGAAATCTGCTACTATTAGCCCTCCAACTAGGGCTGACAATTTTCAATTTCAAGGACAAACCAACAGGCATTACAATTTCCAGAACCTAGAAACAGGGTTGGAAATACATTTTAAAATCAAAATCAAAAACTCCAAATTAAAAAAAGTCGAGAAATATAATCTGCGAATTCGATGGGAAAGTCAAAATTTTTAGAAAGTTTTGTTTTTTCAAAATCGTATCTTACCTACCGTCCACAAAAATTTCTGATATTTTAAGTTTTCTTCTGAGGCAAAACGCTTTTTACTGGGTTTGTGAATCAACAATCGACCATTATTTCAATCGATTTTTATTGTAATCGATTTTTTTTTGCTCGATTTTTTTTTACATTTTTTATTTCAAGCGATTTTTACTTCAACCTTTTTTTATTTTAATCGATTTTTTTATTTGAACCTATTTTCATGTAAATCGATTTTTATTTGAATCGATTTTTATTTCAATCGATTTTTATTGTAATCGATTTTTTTTTGCTCGATTTTTTTTTTTACATTTTTTATTTCAAGCGATTTTTACTTCAACCTTTTTTTATTTTAATCGATTTTTTTATTTGAACCTATTTTCATGTAAATCGATTTTTATTTTAATCGATTTTTATTTCAAGCTATTTTTATTTTAATCGATTTTTATTTTAATCGACTTTTGTTTTAAGTGACTTTTATTTTAAGCGATCTTTATTTTAATCGACTTCTATTTTAATCGAATTTTATTTTAATCGATTTCTATTTTAATCGATTTTTATTTTAGTCGATTTTTGTTTTAAGTGACTTTTATTTCAAGCGATTTTTATTTTAATCGATTTTAATTTTAAGCGATTTTTATTTTAGTCGATTTATGTTTTAAGTGACTTTTATTTTAATCGACTTTTATTTTAATCGATTTTTATTTTAAGCCGTTTTTATTTTAATCGAATTTTATTTTAAGCGATTTTATTTTAATCGATTTCTATTTGAATCGAATTTTATTTTCTAGCGATTTTTATTTTAATCGATTTTGTGTCTATCGATCATGCTTTAGTATCGATTTATCCCAAAACATAGCATCGACTATTGAGTAATCGAACTTCCGGCTCGATGTCACATTCCCATGGTGAAATAACTTGCATTTATTGACCTACAGATGTTTTTCAAAAAAAGTCTCTCACCGCCCGTCATGTTTTAGGGTTCAAAATATGATTTTAAGCTTTAATTACCTGATGAAGATATTTCATATTTTTCCCTAAGGGGGCTTAATTCCGGAATATATGTACATACATGTAACACATGTTCATGTGAAAGTAAAATGCTATATGAGGTTTTGCATATAAAATTACTTTACAAAATGAGTATGTATGTGGGTGTATGTGTATGTGTGTGTGAAAGTTTGTGTCCTTTTTGATTGAAAGTGCTAACAATTTTCATGACAAAAAGTACTTCAAGTGGAAAATTTTAATGTAATTTTCACTAAAAACGTCAAACTTTTCTTTTAGTCCTTTTCGACAGATATGCGCCACCGCTCTCCTTCATAGATATGTATGTAAGTATGTATATGTAGATACCTATGGAGGATGATTTTTGAGAGATACATATGCATATATGCATGTAAAGCTTCTCAGAAATCAGGAATGTAGTTGTGGAGCTGCTTCTTACAAAACTAAGTCTTCTTCGAAAAATTTTTATCAGAGAAAATTCAAAATTCGGTTCGAAAAAAATTTAAGTGTTATCAAAAGCGGCTGTAAAAAGTTAATACGAGTTTACTGTGTCTACACACACCTCACCCCTCCTACTCTTCCCACTCTTTACTCAATATTTCGAGTAATCATCGAAATGGTGTCACTACGCTTATAGATATGTAGTCAACTCATCAGCATTAATCGTTAAAAGCAGTGGCATCAGAAGAATCAACCAAAGGCACAAGCACAAACAACAACATTACTTGCAATAACAAAAGCAAATAGCAAAGAAAACAACAATCAAATGCACAACAGCGATTAAAATAATAATAGACGAAGGATTTGGTGGGCTGACAAATTTGATTGGTGGAGGTAAAGGTGCTATAATCAGTGTTGCCACTACGAAATATTTTTATGTACCAAAAATGTCACGAAAATATTTTAAGAAGCTACCAAAAAATATTTATCCCTGAAACAAGTCAGTAATTTAAAATTTTGTTCATTTATAAGGTTCAGAGAAAAGTTCAGTGACTTGAAAAAGCTTTCAGTTATAAAAAAAAAATTTTTAACCTGCAGAACATTTTAACTTTTTAGGTCAGTTTGAAAACCATTTTAAATTTTTTTTTCTTATACCATGAGCTTTTAATTCAGAGAGCAATTAAAATTCCCATAAGGTAATTCAAAGTTCGAGTTTACTACGAAAAGCTCTAAACAATTCCTCAAGCCAATGAATTGCTTGAAATTTAATCCCTGAGAAATACTCAGAGAGTGCGAACAACACACATTGGAGCAGTATAACTGGAAAAGGGATCGGGCACAGGAGAGAAAAGCTCAAGGACAAAAGTAGAATACCATGGAGGCAAAATATAAGAAGAAGAAGAGAAAGAGATTAAGCACTAACTCTAATGAGACTCAATGTCACAGTGTTTTATTTTAGTAATGGTTATGGTTACGGGTACGGGTGCGGTTAAGTGTACGGTTACAGTTACGGATACGGTTACAGCTATGGTTACGTCTAATTTTATAGTTACAAAAATTAAAATTGCGCTTAGATATTTCAAATTTTGTAATATATTCATAAAATAATTTTCGGTACGCAGAAATTTTGTTTCAATTGAACTAAAATGGCAACACTGTTTATGATTTTCTTTCTTGGAAATTTTGTCGGCTGCGACACATGTGTTAAGCCTAAGCACAAGTAGCACGATGTTTTTATAGACGACATAAAATCCATTAAAATATTTAATCCTTTAACAAGGCAGCAGTTAACTGTTTATTTCTAGGAAGATTTGCATATGTGTATGGATGTGTGTGATACATCAACGTCAGTTGACAATTATGATATAGATTCGAAGGGAGCCAGGAGAGAAAGTGTGGTATTTTAAAGAGCTGTATTTAACTACGAAACAAATTCGAACATCTAAAAAGGGTTGTTTGACAGATTTCTTTGTTGAATTTATTATCAACGGAAGTCCTTTTCGTGGCTACCCAGTTGATTCTTTATGTCTCTAGGAGACTGTATGGCTAGGTTTACGTGAAGATATAATAGACGAATCTTCAACGTGGGAAGCTTTAGAGCACCAGAGGGGAAGCCTTGATATGTAGAAATTAAGCAAAATTGCTGGGATGATCTCGCATGTTCCACATTTTAAAGAGGTTTTTATGTTCTTGGGGTATGTCCTATTATAATTAACTCTCAGAGCTGATATTCTATATCTAATAATAAAACTGATTTCCTACCTATTATACGATACAAAGAAGCTCCCACAATCGCAGTTCTTCAAAGAAAAAAAGTCCAAAAATGCACATTTGCCCTAAAGCTGAATTAAAGCAGCTGCAAATCCCACACAAAATCTTCCTTAATAATATAAAATTAGTTTAAATGATTCACCTAATAGACGACTTTGTTGGCTGATTTCATGGTAATTTAAGACTTTGTGAAACGCTTACGCCTTGAGCAATTTTTCATTTTACATGGAAGCCTTCGATATTCCATCAGTCAATTGTGATGCGTTAGACATTTCAATATTATGGTAATACATCTGCTTGGTTGGTAGGGTAGCTAGTCAGTGAGTAAGCCACTTTCAATTTGAGCCCAATAATGCGTTGGCAGGTTCGTTAACAACATGACAACAACAATAAATGCGGATCAATGTGGAGTAAGCGGCATGTCAAATGTGAAATATACTCGTATATATGTATGTATAGATGTGCATGTACCCTGCCAACCATGATCGGATAAAAATCTGGATAATCATTGAGTCGCGCTTACCAAAAAAGAGGATAAAAAAGTGGGTAATTTTGTTCAGAGAGGTTCACTTTTTACCCATGTTGAAAAGATTTTTGCGTGTAAGTGTGAAGCATACTTTTAGGCACTTGTCGTTTTCCATACAAATTCTAAAAATATGCGTTGGTGTTAGTAAAAATTTGTGAATTTTTGGAATCAGAGTTTCACCATGGTTAGCCATGGTTGGTAGGGTACATACATATGTGTGTATGTGTGTTTCGAAGTTGTATCCCTTAAGCGTTGAGAATCTGAAATTATTCCTGCTTGATGGCAATAGCAACAAATCTAATACTTTTACGCTGCTCACAGCAACAAATCTCAGAAATTGATACAAATATTTTTTTTTACTATTTCTAAACTAGTTTATGTTATGTTATGTTATGTTATGTTATGTTATGTTATGTTATGTTATGTTATGTTATGTTATGTTACATATGTTATGTTATGTTATGTTATGTTATGTTATGTTATGTTATGTTATGTTATGTTATGTTATGTTATGTTATGTTATGTTATGTTATGTTATGTTATGTTATGTTATGTTATGTTATGTTATGTTTTGTTATGTTATGTTATGTTATAATATTGGGCGGTAAAACTCCACAAAAAAATTACCTGGAAATTTGAATGGTAATCCACCCATCAATGGATCACCCGGTCCAAAGCGTTGCGGTCCAAAGGCAAACGGATGAAAACCTTGATGTCGCAACTTGGAGCGTGGTTCACGCGGTCCATCCACAGTCACCTTGATCGCTTTGTTGTAGGTGGCAATCTGTACGGGATTGGTAGATATCACAATGCTCAAAGTGAAGCTTTTGCCTGCAATCGGAAGAAATAATAAAATTTCACAAACCATCTAAATAGTTAAATAAAACTAATAAAACTTTAAAGTAATTAATTAAAAAAGATGCGCGTAGGTGTAATGTTTCATAAATTATGCACACAAAAAGATTACATGCTAGTACAACAACAATTGTAAGCAATAGAATTTGCAGCGCATAAAATTATCGCCTTAGAACGCTATAAATTGTGTAACCACATGGTGCACCGCCAAATGCCCGTGAGCGCGCTCACACACCCAGCTACGAGCTACAGCCTTTTTCCTGCTAAAATTTCACTAAGCGCGCCACGTTTATTATACTTTAAGCTTACCATTCATATTTGTAGATAAATTTACGCCGACGTAGCGTAAACAAAAACGCGTTGCAAACAAAGAGCTGCCTGCCAGCCTGCCTGCATTTGTTGCAAGTTGTGGTGAATGGGCTAAATATAAGGTACGTGGCCTGTGGAAGCATGTGGCAGAGTTCCAAGATAACTCCACCTAGCTGTTGTTATTTTACTCCAGCGGTGTTCTTTGCACGTGCGGATCTACGGGGGTCTTCGAGTCCAAACCTTTCAACCCCCCCACGGAACTCAAAAAGTAGAATTTTTCAAGAACTGTGAATAAAAGTAGTCCTCGTTATTTCATAAAAAAAAATTGGACCCTCCTTCCAAAAATCCCAGATCCACCATTGGTGCTTCCTGCAGTAATTCAAGTTCAAGGATTCAAACAATTGTTAGATGGCGCGCGGGTTGCTATTATTGGAAGAAATGTTTTCTTTAGAAAAAATACCACTAGGTGGCTCTATGATCGGGATAATGTTAACTTTAAATCGTATTTGTGTACCGATTTAACGGATATGGCGCCTCGCTATGTATGTAGTTATATTAAAAAGGGCTAAAAAAAATCACTCACTAGGTGGCGCACATGTCGCTCCATTTACAAGAACCGAATTTCTGCTTTCGGTGTTGTTGCATTCTCTTTTTCACTAACTTCCCGTTGATCGAGGTTCTCAAAATTTGTATCACCACCTGGTGACGACAATGCAATAGACGAGAAGCATTTTTCCCGATAGGTGGCGCGTTGTTGTAGTTTCAAAAACTGAGTTTATGTTCACAAATGGTTGGTATTTTAAATATTCAAATACATATTATTGTCTGATAAAGCAATTTTTCTCAAAAAAATCTACTCGCCAGGTGGCGCTAGAATCAAGATATTGAAAAAATGCACCTCACTGTTATTTTGGCGCCCTGCTCTATCACTACAAATGTACATATATGCTGGTGGGCGCGAGCATCATAACGCATTCATGTGCATGGCGCAACGCAATTATTTTATGAATTTATGGATTTTCTATCCGCATCTCTCCCCCCCGTAAAACCGCTCATCCCCTTGCGTTGCTCTAATTTACACGATATTTTACTAAGCAACGCATACAGCTAATAAAAAGCAATTTTGCTACCTCGTTGCTCTGTAACATTTTGTTGCGTACGCGCAATGAACTTGCAAAATCATTAAATTAACCCCAACACATAAAACGCGAAATATTCACAAAACCATGCCACCCCCGCCCGCCATCCACCAACAACATGCCACGACATGGTTATAGTTCAGCCACCTTTACGTGCACATTGGGTAAGTATGGAAAATGGAAATAGATATTGAAATCACAAAATGAGACAACCAAGCGATTCCCTTATCCACCCGCGCCCTCCGCTTTCGACGTGCGCTCAACCTGCATTGTGAGTCATCGTATGCTGCATGGCGGCGGCTGCTGTGCTGCTCATATAAAATTCAGAAATTTTTGAAACCGAAAATGAAGATATAAAATTTTCAAATGTTCCAAAATTCCGCTGATTTCGCTTTTATTTGTGGCAATTTGTGGTGCAAACCTACAAACAAATGTACCCGGTAGTGAAAGTAAGTAGTTGGTAATTACTTTGAAAGTAGTGTGTCAGCCAACTAAGTTTTTTCATTTGAGTAACCGAGATTTATAAGTTGGCGAAGTTCTTTAAAATGTTAATTTTCAAAGAGAGAAATATACTAGTCCGAAACTAGTTCAAAATGGACCAAATATTGTGCTTCTATTTAAAATTTAAAAAATAATAATTTTTGCCCTGAAATTTCCAGTCCTACGCTCCAGTATTTCAAAAATATTAATTTTGACTAGTCCACATTTGACCTTTTCGGACTAGTTTCAGTTCAGGCAAAAAGTGTCTGAATTTTTCAATCCTACAAACTCCAGTATTTTCAAAAAAAAATTATTTTGACTATTCCAAATTTGTATTCCAAAAATTTAAATTTTGACTAGTCCAAATTTGACCCTTTCGGCCTAGTTTCAACTCAGTCAATTCTACATACTCAAGTAATAAAAAAAAATATTTTTGACTAAACCAAATTTGCCATTTTTCGGACTAGTTATGGACTAGTATTACCTCAATCTACTTCGCTGCTTCACTGCATGTTCTACAAATATTAACTAACACTAATGCAAACAATGTTGTGCTCGCCGCCAATATATTTATGTAGTCCTAAATTGGTCTGGAGCTGTGTATGCGAACTCAGCGTCAAGTCCGCATTGCGATTCCATGTCGATTGCAATGTCGGAAATGCTGAAGTGTGACTAAGGAATGTTTGTGCTATCAAACATATGGAGGTCGTGATACATTCAACTATATATATATATTCGCAAACGCTCAGCTTTTTAAACGCATTGGGAAATCGTAGCCTCATAAAATGGATTCAAAATTCCACCCACGGCAAAGCAGATTTCATGCGGACGAGTTATTGCAGGGTGCCGCAAAACCGAAAGCTCCTGTTACTAAATGCAAAATGACGATGACTTTCACAAGAACTACAAAGAGTTATCTCGGACTTGGCTTCTCACAACATATAGGAACTTATCTCACATTGAGTCAAGTCCCCTCGGTAGCGAATCTCTTAATAATTGAGAGCTAATCGCACCTTTAGTTAATCTCATAAAAGCACACACTTGAATCACCCTGTAAATAATAAATTGCATTTAAATATAAACTCGACGGTAAGCGAATAATTCGCAAAATGCTGCTGCTTGCACAGATGTGAATCTGAAATATTCATAAACTGCACGCCCAACCGTCCTAGTGGCGTGTCTGCATAACAGAAATCGTCTCACAATAAGTTCACACCTAACCTCACATATGGCATTGTGTCGGGTGCGTTATGGGAATTCGAGTCAAACATTCTTTACCTATAAATCAAGATGTGTCGGCGGCTTGTCATTGTCCCTTTACCGAATCAATAATTAAAAATATTTTAAGGACGGTATACGATGTTCAAAAGCTCGATATTTTTGCAAAATCCTTAAATGACAAAAAAGCAGGTCTGGTTGATATAATATTCTCTGAGCTGTTTAGTGATTAAAGAGATCGAGTAGAGTTTATCAGACGCCTAAGAAATCTTTATAACGTCATCACATGTCGCAGAAGTGGATGAGGTACTTGTGCCGATGTACTACCATCGATCTGATGAGTCCTTTCCAAGACTGCCGTGATTTGTACGACTCTCTCGAACCTTCGGCTAGTGGATTATAGTCACTCTTACCATATTCTTAAACCATTGGAACCACTCCTCCGTTTCCATTCTTTAGTTCACGAGTCATGAAAATGTCAAAATTACATTTTTTAGAATTTTCGTTTGTTTGTCTGTATGTTTGTTCGCTCATCACACTCAAACCGACTTTCAAAATTGAGCATAATTTTCTTCGATGTATTGTTAGCTAACCAAATTAAAGTTTTGTAACCATTTTGTTGCACGAAAATATTTAGTTTCTGCTTTAAACAGTGGTGGCAATAAAGTTAGCGCAAAATTGTTTGCTACTCGTAGTGAAATTGGAATAGGTCGATGTCTATACATAATATTGAGTTTAAAATTGCAAATTACTTTTAGTTAGAGCCTCTGAGGAGAGGAAACAATTCTCTCTAAATCTGTTTGTGTATATGTATATATGTTTGTACGCGCATCAGTGAGTAACTATTGTAGAGAACTGAAAGATTTCTTCACCCGCTTATAGCTAGAACTCTTACTTAAAATATAAAATACATTTTTCACTTGACGGTCTAACCCTAACCCTTGTTTCTCCACTCAGAGGCTTCAGCTTTACCTAAATTTCTCACGTTAAATATAAATTCCCAAAGCGCAAAACTTTAGCCGAGCTCTAACCACATTTGACAAACATCGCAAAAGTAATAATATTAAATTAAACGAACCCTAAAACACGCACACATTAAACGCGACATTGACCAAAGACAAGACAAAACCCAAAAAGAAGCTAAGTATGGATGTAAGAAGCAGCAGCGAAGAACAAATAAGCACGTTAGACCGACATAAGAAACCAGCCGACAAGAACAACAACAACGAAAATTGAAATGAAATGAAACTTTTTTAATTATGCAAAACGCTAAAGACAACTGTCGACGCCAAGGAATTGCTAACTAACAAAGTAATATGAGCTGAAGCAAAAGAAGAAGAAGAACAAGAAAACTAATGATGAAAAGTGCGGGTGGAAGGTCATGTCAGCCATTACCAACAAGCAGCATGACAAACAAACGAATGAAAACGAAATGAAATGGGATTTTTGCAAATAAATCTGTCGCCATTTTTAAGCCAAGAAATTAAAGCGTAAACAAGGCATAAAGTAGAAGAAGAAGAAGAAGAAAATGCTACACAACCACCGCCACATACGCGCTATGTTTTGCAAAGTAACTTAAATGAACAGCAGGTTGGCTGGCCGCAGCGCCCAAAAGGCGGCAAAGAACTTTCGCTAATAAGACCAACAGCGCTTTGGAAATGTCGCAGAAGCAGACAAAGTGAAAACAAATAAAATCAGAGAGAAACAAAGTGACAAAATGCTAGCAGAAAAAAAAAGTAAGAGAAAATGGCGTGGCGGGTGGGTGTGAGGTGACATGCTGAGATGCCAAAACTAAAGCCAGGCGTTGAGAGTAGGAGAAAGAATGAGCTGCCGGAGGAGGGGGTGGTGGTGTTCAGAGCTTCATAGACATTCATTTCAGAACAAAGCGCAAATTATCACCACTTTGCCAAGGCGACAACAACAATTAAACTGCCAACAACACAACAAGGCACACAACAAGGCAAGCAAGACTAGCAACAGCACTGATGTTACAACCAAAACACACAACACAACAAAAACAAAAACAAAAACAAAAAAATATGTAATTATTTCCATTTAAGACTTTTAGAACAAAGTTTAAACGTTCTGCAAATGAGCGCCATAACGTCTTCTTTGTTCTAATGAAAATGAATGTTTGGCCGCATTTGGGGGGTGCGGCTCTTGGCCCCCAAACACATTGTGCTTCTTTTGTTGTTGTTGGCAGCGCTTTGGGTGTCATAGGTGTAGGCAATTTGTAATGCATTGTTTTTCCATCAACTTGATTTGGCAGTAGTAGCTGAGGTCCTGAGTGTTCTTCTTCTTCTTTTTTTGTTTGTTTGTAAATATATTTATACCCAGCAGCGGTAGCTCTGATGTGTTGTGACTTTAAAAAAAAATTAAAAAATTTTGGAGGTGTTTAAGCGACTTAAGCAATTTCTTTCATTTATTTCATTTGCGCACCCTTTTATAATTCGCAACCAGTTTATGAAATATGCTGAAGATATAGTTTATGGCTGCATAACCCAAAGGGGGTTTTCCCTCGCTTCTAGCCCCCAGTGCTCGCCCCCAAGGATGTAAAAATTGTGGTGGAGTTGGCTGTCAGAAGTTCGGAATCAGCCAGAATTTGAGGCTAGCCGATGATTATAGCGTCTTCCAACCCGGGCTTACCGCCATTAAGAACACGGCAGATTGGATGTCCAGAGCTGTTACAGTAAGGAAGTTTCACATATATTCGGGCACTCAAGAGGCAATTAAGGGGCACTGAGTGTAATCAAAATGCGATCGAGAACGGTTAGTGAGTGTTTGACAGCGTTTATGGTCCCTTGGAATGAGCGGTTTCTCATTAATCGGACTGGAGTCTACTTTGGAAAAATGGTCCCCGGTACGGCTAAGAAAGCGCTATAATATTACCACCTCTTTGTAGGTATCGAGGTCTTACTTGTCGGCTATTGACGCCAAGGGACCATCGGACTTACTTAGCATGGACTGTAAATGTCAGCTGGACTGTCCAAGTAAGCTGCACTTCTCAGATTGGGATACCTGTAACTTGAACTAGGCGCTATTTTTGTTTGTTTTATTGTATTCCTTGGGTGGGAGGTTCCAGACTTCGTTTGGACCTTGTTGAGAACCCACTGATAGAACTTTGGCTCAAGCGGCGCTGTTGTAAGATACCCCATCTCCCCGTCTCCTTATTTTTCATTGAAGCCCCTCTCTACTCCGAAGTTCTCTATACTTTGTTGACTACTAAAGTTCACTACAGGGTATCTTTTATTCGGTTCTCCCAAACGTGATCCTTGTTCCTTCTATTTATTTATTTTAGTGGTAGTGGCTTTTATAATTTGACATCAAACAAGTCTGAGGCTGACAACAAAATGACATTTTAAATATGTAAACGAGTATATACTAAATACATAAGAAACGAGAATATATAAATTTTAGGAGTACGTATTTGAACTCAGTTAGTAGCACCCCAGCGCTTCGGCATCCGCTGCTGATCTACATCTTAACCAGCCACCCACTCATCGCACCCACGCACATTACCTGCTGCCTGCTGGCTTCCGAACAACCGAGCTACTACTAATTTTTGTCGCACAAAGTAATTTTGAAATTTTAACACTTTGAAACCAAAGCTTCATCACTTCAGCCACGAAATGCGCTGCGCCGAGCTGACCTTGCCACAGCAACTAAATATTGTTGCCTGCTGCGAGGACATATGAAACTCAAAAATCACTTTCTCACTCTAACCAGGTACAGTTTGGATTGGAATTTGTAAATGTTGTTACTGTTGATATTGTTCTTTTTGTTGTTGTTGTTGTTGTTTGCTACTGTTGGCCATGAGGTGTCACTCGTGTTGATGCTGCTTTGCTACTTTTGCTTGACGTTTGCTATTGTATTTGACAGTTTTGACAGGCAGCTGCAGTAACTCATTTTGCTTTGGTTTGCTAAGCGGTTGGAGGGGAGCGAGTAGAAAAGTTGGTAAGCGAAGTTTTGAAAGGAAATTAAAGTAGTTAATGGATTAAATTAAAAGCATTTTTAGTTAGCTAAAGAGATCTTTAAAGAGGTTTTCTTTTGCTCTTAATTATGATACTCCCATCCGATATGGTCTCTCATCTTTGAAAACCATCACAAAACACTCAAAAATGTCATTCCACCAACATTAGGCTCCATTTTAATTCATTACCCAAATGATAAATTTTCTTTTCCAAAAGACTTTAAATAACTCAACATTTCTTAGTCACAAATCATACTTAAACATCCATTCGTTGCTCTTTGCAGTTATTTAAACTAAACATTTAAAAACATTGAAAGGAACAAAGCGGAAGCTAAAAGTCGCGCATTCACCATTAAAAGGGTTACGATTTATGATTATTAAACCATGCCCCTTTGGAGCGCAAGGAGAGACAGCCAAACAAATGTGCATAACAAAACTGCTGCTGCTGCCGGCGAAAAGAGCAAAAAATGTAACAACAAGAAGTAGAGAAAAAAAACACAATAAATGGAGACAAATAATTCATAAACAAAGTCGAGGACAAAGAACAAAGAAGAAAATTCATAATTCCCAAAAGCAAAAAATTACACAGCAAACATAGATTTTGCAGGGATCATTGGCAAAAATATATAATGTAAAATGGGTACACATATTCGGACATTTGACGGTACTGAAAATACCGAAGTAAGCTTTTTTATTTTTAGGAAATTGTTATCGAAATATTTGTAGTTTTGTTTTATTTTATTTTAATTTATTTTATTTTTATTTTACTTTTTTTATTTAATTTCATTTTATTTTATTTTATTTTATTTTATTTTATTTTATTTTATTGTGATTTATTTTATTTGATTTTACTTTATTTTATTTTATTTTATTTTATTTTATTTTATTTTACTTTATTTTATTTTATTTTATTTTATTTTATTTTATTTTATTTTATTTTATTTTATTTTATTTTATTTTATTTTATTTTATTTTATTTTATTTTATTTTAATTTACTTTATTTTATTTTATTTTATTTTATTTTATTTTATTTTATTTTATTTTATTTTATTTTAATTTACTTTATTTTATTTTATTTTATTTTATTTTATTTTATTTTATTTTAATTTACTTTATTTTATTTTATTTTATTTTATTTTATTTTATTTTATTTTATTTTATTTTATTTTATTTTATTTTATTTTATTTTATTTTATTTTATTTTATTTTATTTTGCTTTATTTTATTTTATTGTGATTTATTTTATTTGATTTTACTTTATTTTATTTTATTTTATTTTATTTTATTTTATTTTACTTTATTTTATTTTATTTTATTTTATTTTATTTTATTTTATTTTATTTTATTGTGATTTATTTTATTTGATTTTACTTTATTTTATTTAATTTAATTTTATTTTATTTTATTTTACTTTATTTTATTTTATTTTATTTTATTTTATTTTATTTTATTTTATTTTATTTTATTTTATTTTATTTTATTTTATTTTATTTTATTTTATTTTATTTTATTTTATTTTAATTTACTTTATTTTATTTTATTTTATTTTATTTTATTTTATTTTATTTTATTTTATTTTATTTTGCTTTATTTTATTTTATTTTGTTTTATTTTATTTTGATTTATTTTATTTTATTTGTTTTATTTTATTTTATTTTATTTTATTTTATTTTATTTTATTTTATTTTATTTTATTTTATTTTATTTTATTTTATTTTATTTTATTTTTATTTCATTTTATTTTATTTTTTTATTTTATTTTATTTTATTTTATTTTATTTTATTTTATTTTATTTTATTTTATATTTTATTTTATTTTTTTTTTCTTTTATTTTATTTTATTTTATTTTATTTTATTTTATTTTATTTTATTTTATTTTATTTTTTTCATTTATTTTATTTTTTTTATTTTATTATATTATATGTTATTTAATTTAATCTAATTTTTTTTTTTTTTTTTAATCTAATTTTATTTTATTTTATTTTATTTCTTCCTTTTTTAATATCAAATTTGATTTGTTGGTACTGTCCAATATACATATATGTACATACATATATACTAAACTATGTATAAATTGTGTATATGAATCCTTTGAAGGCTTCCTTTTAGCCAAATATTTGCAACAATGGGTCACAGTGAGCTCGCATACAATCAACATTTGGCGAATACAAAGCGAACAGATTTAGTACCAAATGTCACGAAGCTAACATCCTGCATGCTTTCTACATATAGATACAAAGAAAAATATAACAACAAATAAAAGTTCAATAAAATAACGCTTTAACTTCGCAAACATGAAAATGTTTCAGTAGCACTGAAAGGCTCTGAAACGACGACGGCTAACTTTAAGCCTCAAGCGCCTTTAAGTATGCAACGAATTCAACACAGACATGTGAATTGCATTTATTTATTTAAATATTTTATTAAGATTGTGACCGAATATTACATACATAAGCTATGCTTTGAATGTTGAAGCGTTTTTTTTCTCGTTCGCATTTAAGGTCGTACCTAAAAATGAAGATTTAAAGACCGTACCTCAAGTAACTTGAAGCTTGTTTGACAGCGAGAATATTGAAAAGTATGCCAAAAACTATATAACACACTATCCCTCTTATTGAAAAATCTTGAAGAATTTAAGTTTCTATAGCCATCAGTATAATGAAGAAATATCTTATGAGCTGAAATTAATTAATGCGACTTTGTCCTTAGCCAAATATTTTAAGACAAGAAATTAATAAGCGATGCATATTCCAACAAAGGAGAAATGTTTGTGTATATTTAAATAAGAGCTTCGGGCGTTAATCAGGTAGAATACATACATAATATGCAGATATGAACGTGTGTATGTACATACATACATATGTGTGTAGATATGAAGAGGTCGTCATAATGCAATGTGGAGCACCATTCCATTAGCAGGAATACTCGTATGCATGTACATATGTATGTATGTACCATCACTCATAATATCTACTGACGTCACATATCTATAAATATAGCGCCGCAGATAATTTAATTTTTTTTCCAGGGGCCAGTTCTTGGTCCTAATTTATTCAGAATTTCTCTTTTTTTTACTTTCCAAAAATTTGTTTAAAAAAAAAATTTGTAAACAAAATTTTTTTACGCATTTAAAAAAAATCTTAAAAAAATTTCTAAAAATTTCAAAAACTTTTTTTGGCAATATTTTTTTAATTCTTATTTACATTTTTTTCTTTTTCTTAAATTTAATAAAAAAAAATTTTACACTTGAAAAACTTTTAATTGTAAGACTATTTCTCTGGTACTGCAAAGGAAGAACCTGCCCAGTCAGTATTTGACTTTTTCATTAAAAATGTTAAAATACTCATTTTCGTGGGTCCCTAGTAATTTCACCCTTCAGCCATTCCAGCATTTTTTTTTATTTTTTTTCCTACTTCTCTCACATTTAACGCAGCATCCTAATATCATTTACATACAAGCCTACAATGCCTTTCAAACAAAATAAAAAAAAAATTTATTTAACCATACAAAATCATGAATCTCTTACAAACAAATATCTTAATACTAACTCTTCATAAATAACCTCAAAATACATGAAATCTTGAAATAATATATTTCAAATTGACAATATATTCAAATTTATCTCAATCAAATTATATCCACCGTGACCCAATTTGTTTACAAAAGTACACAAATTTCTTATGTAACGCCAATAAATTCCAACAACGAAATCGCAAATCACTTTACAAGAAAGCAAAGATTTTTCTAAAAATACGAAAATCACAAAAGGCAGATAACAAAAAAAAATAAAACAGAGGAACAAATAAATTGCTTGTTTTATTATGCTGAGCTATTTAAGGGATGAGCAGATTTAAACTAAACCAATATAAAGTACGCATAAGCCAGAGATCAAATAAGTCAACAAAAAATAAAAACAAAAAAAACGGAAAAATAACAAGTCTCCAATCTTAAACTTAAACGCTATAAATTGCCTATAACGGATTTGGGGGATATTTTCGTATTTGCCGTGTACCTTCCTTGAATGGAATGACAATATGGATACTATGAACTTGTTAAGCTACTTGCTTTTGACAGTCTTTAATTTTTTTTTTGGAGTTTTTGATGTGTTGTTTAGTGTTAGAACGCTGAGAACATACCCCCAAGAAAAAATGTTTTTGGTTCAAGAAATAATTTGACGAATAAAAAAGTTCATTCATAGCAAACTACTACATAACTTGTCTCCTAGCAAAATTCGAATTTTATCGTAAATGGTGCTAGAGTTAATAGTAATCAAATTTGAAAAAAATTTATTGGGGTGTTGCCATGCCCATTTTAAAAAATTAAATAAAAAAATTATTTACCTCAATTTAGCCACCAAATTTTCGAACTTAACAAATTGAAAGCTGTCGTCAATTCATGGCGAACATTTTTCTTTGTGTGTCACAAGAAAGTAACAACAACTACAAAAACCAGCATATGCCACACAACAATACAACATATTTTTATGCTACCGTCCTTTACCGTTACTAAATGGGCATTTGCTACTCCCACACACACACACACACCATTATCCTTATCGCTTTTAAATGGCTACTTGGTCGAGTGTTGTTGGGACGTAGTACTTTTGTTGTTGCAGCCATCATGATTATCTGCGTCTAGCCATAATCTCTATATGTATTTGCTGTTTTCACTTTTTCCGCATTGCCTACGAAACGCAATGTCCTTAGCGCCACAATTGATTTTGCTTTTGCGCTTTAAATGACGCCTCCATAGGAAGACCTTGCTTTTTTTGTGCTTTTCTTCCACGCTTTGTTCATTTTGTCATCATTATCATTTTTATTTGCTTTTTTCTGTTGCCTTGTTGTTGCTGTTTTGATGTTGACACAAACTGTTGATTTTATTTTTGTTGTTGTTGTTAATTTTAACGCCTAAGGACATTGTTTTGTTTAAGTATTTCTTAACTTTTATTACCAGTCGACTCATTTTTGCTTCATTTTTATTACGCGGCTTCTGTGTGAGTGTTTTACAGTAAGGACTTGACATTACGTAGTTTCCATGACAATCCGTGAAATAAAATGAAATGAAATAAAATAAAATAAAATAAAATGAAATAAAATAAAACAAAATAAAATAAAATAAAATAAAACAAAATAAAATAAAATAAAATAAAATAAAATAAAATAGAATAAAATAAAATAAAATAAAATAAAATAAAATAAAATAAAATAATATAATATAATATAATATAAAATAAAATAAAATAAAATAAATTAAAATAAAATAAAATAAAACGAAATAAAATAAAATAAAATAAAATAAAATAAAATAAAATAAAATAAAATAAAATAAAATAAAATAAAACGAAATAAAATAAAATAAAACATAATAAAATGAAATAGCAAAGTAAAATAAAATGATGCAAATTTTACTGTCACTACTATCGAAACTCTACTGTATATGCCTGTATGTAAGTTGAAATATATATTTCAAAGCGTCTTTATATGGCGCTTTCTCAAGTTTCCGTTTTAATAAACGTTGTTTCCTTCTTTCAGTTTCAACATCCTGTCTTCTCCCACCTAGTACCAAAAGCTTCTGTCATCTACTTAACTCCAACAGCCTTCAGCACTAACTCAGCCATACACATGTACCCCGCATGACTAACTGACTGTATGTACTCTGTTGGGGTATCTCTCGTCGTGCATGGCCTTGCGTCCTTGTCTGTTGACTGCTGGCGGCATCATCGATAACAGAAGCGCTGTTGCGGTGTCTCCGGGCGCGTTTCATACATTGACGGCGGTTGGATGGTGAACTGACTACTGCAGGAAGCGCTAAACTCATTTCAGAATGGCGGGTAAAATGCGTCTCGTTGTGCTGCTGCGTTTATTGCCTTATTGTAATTTTTGACTTTAGCGAAATTTAATTTCCTCTCCAGCAATTTGATTTCCAAGTGTTAAATGGCAGCGTTGTCAACGCGTTTGCTATTGCGTTCGTCGCGCTTTTAGTTATTCGTGTCCTTTTGTATGGAAATCCAATTTGACCAAGTTATTGTGTAATATAAAATATAATTATTTGAGATTTAGATTACGTGCAGTTGATCAGCAATGGGTGGCGGCAATTGACACAATTTATCAGTGAACGATTTTGGCCATTGTGGAATAGATGTTAATTTCATATGAAAACAGTTTGGAGACAGACAATTTTAGGGAAGCTAGTTATTATTCCAATGGGCTTTAAGGAACTATGTTTGTAAATATGTATGTACATATATATGTATATATGCATGTACATATGTATGTCAGACATAAAAAGTAAATTGGAATTCTTCAAATCCATGGTTACAAGTGATAAGAGCTTGTGTCCGGATGTATGTACATATGCCTTTGTTAAATTCGGTCTTGGATTTTGTAGGTGGCGCGAACTAAAGTCAACGGAATTAACGTCAGTGACGTTAATTCGCACCCCAAAAGCCAATTAATGTCAGTGACATTAAGACGCATGCCAAAAGCGAACTAAGGTCAATATTTTTGGCGAACTAACGTCATTGACATTAATTCGCATTAAGAAAGCGAACTAAAGTCAGTACATTTTTTTTATATTCCAAATTTTCATTTTTCATTATCACCTTCGACTTATGATCATTATATCATGAATCTGGGATTGACTTAGGTCAGATCCCCAATTCGGGGTGTGATCCATGGTATTTACATATGTGCAGAACTCCTTTCCGCATTGGCGGCCTTCGGCCGCCCTTCAAAAAATAACCCTGGGCTACGCCATTCCAACTCCGGGTGTGTGCCATAGCAGTGGCTACCGCCACGGTGATGTCCTTCCGCGTGCCACTCTTTTCTCACAGGGTAATGTGATTACAACACCCACATGAAAATGACAGAAAATTCTGAACTTTAACTGCAAATATCTCGGAAACTACTAAAAATATTGGTTCAGCGGAGTTATATTCATGCTCCTGGGACCAAAGCGCGTCTCCTGATACATATCTCAACATTTTTGGTTGTGTATTAGCGCTCGGTACCCCACGTAAACGATTACCCACGTCTAGATTTAGAATCTGAAATGAGATTTCTTTCAACCGTTCAAAAGTTATTTGCAGTTAAAGTTAAAAATGTTCTGTCATTTTCATGTGGTTGTTGTAATGGCACATTAGGCTGAGCCAAAAAAGTGAAAAAGTGGGAAACGTGGCACGCGGAAGGATATCACCGTGGCGGTAGCCACGGCTATGGAGTTGGAATGGCGTAGCCCAGGGTTATTTTTTGAAGCGCGGCCGAAGGCCGCCAATGCGGAAAGGAGTTCTGCACATAAATACCATGGATCACGCCCCGAATTGGGGATCTGACCTAATTCAAATTTTCGCCTGCGGCGTTACTTCGTCGAATCTCAAACCCAAATGCCTCAATGACATTAATTCGCATGTCCAAAGCGAACTAAAGTCAAAATACTATACGACTTAACGGCACTGACTTTAATTCGTTTTTGGTCATGCGTCTTAATGTCACTGACATTAATTCGCTTTTTGGGTGCGAATCAACGTCACTGACGTTAATTCCGTTGACGTTAGTTCGCGCCACCATTTTGTAAAGCCCAAATAGCACAACATAACATACTACAGAAAATTTTACATATAACACATAACTTAATAAAACATAACATAACATAACATAACATAACATAACATAACATAACATAACATAACATAACATAACATAACATAACATAACATAACATAACATAACATAACATAACATAACATAACATAACATAAAATAGCATAGCATAAAATAACATAACACAACATAACATAACACAGCATCACATAACATAACATAACATAACATAACATAACATAACATAACATAAAATAGCATAGCATAAAATAACATAACACAACATAACATAACATAACATAACATAACATAACATAACATAACATAACATAACATAACATAACATAACATAAGATAACATAACATAACATAACATAACATAACATAACATAACATAACATAACATAACATAACATAACACAGCATAACATAATATAACATAAAATAGCATAGCATAACATAACATAACATAACATGTCCCTCATGGAACCATGTAATCATTAAAAATTATTGTTATTGTAATCACTAAACTACCAATAAACCGCGAGTCCTTTGAAAAGTGTATGTAATTTGAGTTTTTTTATGTACATACATTTGCTCCACCAAATACATATGTACATACATACATATGTATGTGCATATGCTATGTATACCTAACTTGCATACATACTTACATATATACATACATGCACAGACATGTTTAACAGAAGAAAAATGTATCACCTGTGCGCTTACTCTTTCCACCCTTTCTTCTTCATCCACACATCCGTCAAGGCACCACGACGACCACCACCACCACCAACTTCGGCTGGGTGTTTATCACTTCGTTGCTATTAATTAAGCTTAACGTGGTTACAACACCGCCACCAGCAGGGAAAATTCTTCAAAAGTCTTCAGCGCCTTAAGGTTTTGATGCTGACTTAAGTTTGTGTTTGTGTTTGTGTGTTCATCTTGTTTGCACCTCCTTCAACCATCTTCATTAACATTCGTTGCTCTAGTTTGTGAGTCATTGCTGGTGGTAACATCTGATAACTTCACTTGCTTACTTACTTATGTTTCGGCACCACCTTCTAATATTGTTGTAGTTTTTGTTGTTGGTTATTCTAAGTTGAAGCGCAAAAGTTTTCGGAAAAAAGCCATCCGGCAGCTTAATGAAATTTTGCCCGCCCTCATCTCATTAGTATTTTAAATGTAACAAAGTACTTACTGCCTCGCTACAGTTGACGCATACGAAGCCTGAGACAAGGATACAAATATTTTGCTATGCATCAGTCAACCACCTTCAAGCTGTCATCCCTCCTACCCTTCATTTGCATATGCTGTACTTATGCTCTTGATCTATCGTGTTATCGCGTTTTTGTTGTTGCACTCTGCTCCATTTACAAAAAAAAAACCAAAGTTTTTTGTTGTTCAAAGTATTTAACATTTTCTGCTTCCCTCCTCTCCATACTTTTTGCTCTTGTTTTTCTGCTTCTTCTTGTTTTGCTGCTGCTTCACTTTGATTTCTGTTCATTACTGGAGTATCCTTTTGCGTTCAACCCTTTTAACCAGTTAACGCCCGCGTCGCGTTTCGCTTACCACATTCATTTGCCTAAGTACACTTTTTCTTCCCTTAATGACTCCTTTCCTTCCTTTTCATTATTGTATCCTTTGACTTGGGCTTCTTGGTATATTTTTCGTTTTTCATAATGATAATCATTTGTCGTTGTTGTGTTGTTGTTTGTCGATTCAAAAACTTTTCTTAAATCCCTTTTTACGTCAAAGTGTTGTTCTTGTTCTTATTGTTGGGTAATTCACAAGTACTTTCTTTAGTTTGTTGACACATTAAAGCGATTACCAGCCTTTAAAAGTATTTTGTTTGAGTAATGATCAGCGTGTTTAACTGTTTGTCATGAGATTTGTATTTTAAATGGCTCGAATTAAAAGTTTTTGTAGAATTAAAGGATAACTCTAAGTAATGGGCTGGCTTTTCGACAATGGTCTAAATTCAAAAATACGCAATATATTTCAAGGGTCGTAAGCTTAACACTTCGTTGGTAGCTTAAACCTAGAAAGAAGTCCATACAACCTACTTATCTGGTTTTCTAAAAGATTAAGTGATCCATTAGAGTGAGTTAATCAGATCGTAGACCTTTGGCTGAGCATACCTCAAATCGTATATTATTTTTATTCGAATAGCCGCGGTGCTCAGGAGAAAAAAAGAATTTGGGTAAGCCATGTCCCTTTTCCACCCGTCCTTTAAACACCTTGAGCAAATTTGATCCGTCTCTGCTTCCTCATCATTATTTGAAATGCCTAAGTGAGATATAATTGAGGGTTTTATAAACTAAAATTTTTAAATATCCATCATCTACTTCACTTCCAATATCTTGAGCAATTGTACCTTTTTTCAGGATTGGGTTCTTATCAATGTGACTGATTTTCTCTCCTGGCCACCTGAACTTTACTGTTGAAAAAACTGAGCACAAGTTAGCTAAGCTAACTAGCGGTGGGTTGATATTGTCTCATTTAAAAAAATTAGATTTTGCTGTTGATCGGTAGAATGTTATGTTACGGAATAAATCGAGTTCGGTCTCTCCGAATACCTCGGCCTTTCCTTACGTTGTTTTTTGGGGAACTTTTTTGGGTTCACATTCAGTATAATTCGGAACTATCTCTTTGCAACTCTCTTTGCAACACATTCCCGAATAATATTAAAGTCGCCATCGTTATTTCAGGTCAAGAGGTATTACAATGGACCCCTATGTTGTTCAAGTGAGACTCCTACAAAGGAAAGCTCGAACTCAACCTAACTGTGGGAGAGTACAATGAAATGCTGAACAAGCTGTTTCTTCTAAAATTAACAGAAGCCAGGGCACTCTGTCAGACAACGGTTTGAGGGAGATCATCCTCCTAGGAAAAAGTGAAACGTTACACAAAGCATTATGCCGTTTGATCGGGAGGTGTATAGATGACCTCTGAAAATGCTCCATGAAGAATTTGTAACTTCTTCTATTAACTCCAGCCCAGTGAATGCCGGCATACAAACTAACGATAAATCAACTTCAATGTGCATAATAGACTAAACCTTTACGTATCCAAAGTAGAAGCAAAATTCCCTACTGCAAACTCTTCACTCTTTTTATCTGTGATGACACAAAGCATCTATGAAAATGCGTAACAAAACAAAATCTTCCAACAACAATAGGCATAGGTGTTGAAATTATTCTTGTCCGACCGTACCCGTAGGGGTTCCCTTGTTCCGAAACAACCCTCTTAGGCTTGAAAAGGAGGAATAAGTCTCTAGGATCACTTCAATCTTTACTAAGAGATCAAAAATGGCTAGGCTAATCGTTTTTTTACAGTACCCATATTGAGGAGCTACTGTTGCTCAGTACAATTTATATCCTCACTGAGGTTTGTAAGAAATAACAGAGAGTTGTGCTGCCCCAATTGAACTTAGCTGCGTTTCCCTACAGACCATGCAACTACCAACTAGTTTTTTATTGCCACAAATGCTTAACCAAAAAATTTTTTTTTGGATTTTAAATATATTAAAGTTGTTGTTGTTTTTTTTTTGTCAATCTCCTGGGTGTAAACACTTAAGCAGTTTGTAATTGTGTACCAATCGTAACGCCCCCGTATTTAATGGCTGCACGCCACGCACAATGACAATCGTTTGCTCAAATATTTGCCAAAGGACAAGTATTCGCAATTAAATTTTCTCTTATGCAAAGGCGCGTGCATACTTAAGCTCAACAAACCGCCGCCCATCCTCCTCCTTCTCCTGCTCCACCTATTTATGCACTCAAATAAACATATGCAAATGATTATATATGAACGGCATGTATGTACATATGTATATGTGTGTGTGCGTATTTTATGTAAGCAAATATTATACAGTATCCAATTTCGAAATTACTTGACGTTGAGGAATTCGCCTGGAAATCGAAGGAATTTAATTGAAGTCACGATTTCGCAAATGCCGCAATAGCGAAATGTATGGAAGCATGTATGTATGTGTGGCTTTAGCATCTCAAACCCACATGTTTACATACGCAAACACACACACACACACACCCACACACATACGAAATTACAAAGACAAATATGTACAATGCACATTCGGACACATTCATACACCCACACACACAAACAACAATACAAAAGCACAGAAGTTCCAATCAAAAGACAATCGAAATCGCATTTGCTTACAAATTCATACAAACAAACACTTGCACATACATACATATCTATGAGTGTGTATGTGTGTAAGTGCGTGTTTTTTTAATAAAACATACAAACACTTTTACATTCCAAGCCATGTCCGTGTGGTTTCGTTTTTTTGCTGTCGTCTGTTTGTTCTTTTTCCCAATTAAATAAGCATTCATTTCACTGATTTCTTTGTTTTTGTATTTGGAATTTTGATTTTTTTTAATGTTAGAATAATAGAAATGATGGAAGAAATGTGAAGAAGTAATAGCAGAGCGTCCCCCTAGTGAATCATTGGATTCCTCTTCCGCTCACTCTGAAGTTCAAGGCCCTCAAATCGGAGCAACCAGCAGACATGCCCTTCTGAAGCTGAACTAATTTGTCAGCGAGTGAGTTAGTTATTCAACCTGTTAAATAATGATCATTAATCTTAATCATTGATAATCAAATTAAAATTTTTGTTATTTTTTGTAATAATTGATTAATTATAATAATCGAACATTTTTAGAATAATTAATCGATTAGGATTAAATTTTGTGTTCGATTAATGAGAATTTATTTCGTTTGAAATTTAATCCTAGGATTAAACAAAATTTCAAATTGGTAAGTACAGGTAAGAGTAGTCCAAATTTCACATTTGAATTATTAATCCTCCTTAATTGCAACTAGTCAAAAAATTTTAATTAAATTTGATTAATGTGATTAATCCTAGGATTAAATTTGAAAACAAAATAAATCCTCATTAATTCTCATTAATCGAACACAAAATTTAATCCTAACCGATTAATTATTCTAAGAATGTTCGATTATCATAATTAATCAATTTAATAACTTGATTTTTATTTTTAATCCAGATTTAATAGGTCTGCACAGGACCAGTTTTGATCTCTTTGTATGGATTGAAGCGATCACTTTTGTTTGAGTATGTTCAATGAAGAGACTTATTGGTTCTTTTCATGCACAAGCGGGTAGTGTCGGCAGATCGCTATTTGTGATTCGAGATTTCTAACTTGTAGCCAACTAAAATCTGGAAAACGGTGTAGCTATAACTCATAGGCTGTAATTCATGATTATTTCGGGTTTCGGGTTCTCAAAAAAAAAATCTGAAAATCCAAATCCACAAACTTAAAATCCTCCGAATCAAAATTCACCATTTTTACGATTAACAGACTCTGTACCCAAAGTCGCCTTCTGATTTTGATCTTGAGCATATTGAATTCAGATTTTTTTTTTGAGACTTTTTATATTTTAGCCTCTATCAAGTTATTTAAATTAAGATTAATCAGAATGTGATTAATAGGAGTTGATTACTTCCTGCTTAAATAATTCAACAAACTAAGATTAATTGATAAATTCAATTAGTTGTTAAAGCAATTGCTCATTAAAGCAGAAGAGGGAATTCGGAGCAGATCCCGGAAAAATAAACCTTCGATAAAAATGTATCGTGGTATGATCGAAAATTCTATCGATTTGTCTGGAGTTTTCTTACGTCTAGCCAACTAAAATCTGGAAAGCCATAATTGCTAGGTTATAATTCATGATTATTTCGGGTTGGTATTAAAATTCTCAAAAAAAAAATTCGAAAATCAAAATCCACAAATTAAAATAAAATCCTCCGAATCAAAATTCTGAATTTCCCGGTTAACAAAATTTCGGCTCAAAGTCTCCTTCTGATTTTGACCTTGAGCATTCTGAATTTCCATTTTTCTTTTTTTGTTGATTTATAATTTTGTTTGAATGCCTCTATGGAGCAATCAAGTTATTCAGTTTTAGGATTAATCAGAATGTGATTAATGGGCAATGATTATTCCCTGATTCAATATTTTATCAAATTAAGATTAATTGTAAATTCAATTATTTGTAAAAGCAATTGATTAATAAAGCAGAAGAGAGAAGGGAGTTCGAATTCCACTCCCGGAAAATAAAAAATTTTTAAAAATTTATCGTGATATAATCGAAAATTCTATGGGTTTGTCTAGCTGCTTTACACGAGACGAGTCTTATGATCCTTTCAAAAATTTAAACGCACATGATATCTTTGTTAATTTTTTCTTTATTTGTATAAACTGGAAAAGAGTCATGAGAAATTTTCAAAAATATTATTTGGTTACCAAACGACTACTCAAAAGAAAACCAAATAAAATCAATAATCAATACGATTACTAATCTCTTGCTAGTTCTAACAATAATACTAGGTTATATGCACCATTCAAAAATTTATGTACATAAAACTCAGTTTAGTTTAAAGAACGCAAATTTTCTATCAAAAAGTTCAAACGAAAAAAACTGAAATAAATTTAAACAAATAATGAGCAAAAGACTCCATTAAAAAACTTTGAAACACAAATTATTACCCCCCAACTTTTAAGTTAACAAGCCAAATCAGCTGGACAAATAAACCAAACCAAAAACAAACAAAAAACCAAATTCAAATTGAAAATTAAAGCGAGCACAAAGTCAAAAAATAAACTTACGACACAAGACACCAACAAAGGAAATCAAAAGAAAAAAAATAAGAACCAATTTCGAGCAGGTGCGTGGAGCACGTCAAATGATACAAAGAATTTTTTCACGCAACAACCACTCGAAATACCAACGATTTTTCCGTCGACCAACTACCCAGCCTCCAACTCTACACACACCCAAACAGGAAAGAGCACGATTAAGTGGTCTATAGCAGACACGAAAAGGCCAAGAAGCAAGCAAGACGGTTGCCTTCAAGCACTTGTGTATGTATGTATGTATGTGAATACAAATACACATGCGAGTATGTTAGCTGAGAAGAGAAGAAATAATTTCACAACATAAAAATAATAATGAACGCAAAAGAAGAATATTAAATTTTTAATGAAGTTTAATGGATGGCGGATGCTTAAAGCTTAATACACGTCCATAAGTAAGCAAGTCAAGGTGGGCCAAAATGCTGCACAACGCCACAGAGCAACGAAAAGCGAATGAAAGCACAAAGCAGCGCGAAGAAAGTCAAAAGTTAAAAGGCGGAAGTCAACAGACACAAAAAACAAGAAGACAGGCGGCAGAAAAAAAAATTGGAAAAAAAATGTAAGAAGAAAAAAGAAAAGCAGAAAAATATTGAAGCAAATTTAAGAAGAAAAAAAGAATATAAAGTTGGCGCAAAGAAAAAATGGTGGAGTACACACAATAAATTGCGGCAACATGAAAAAATCGACAGAGGAAAAAAATAAAAAAAATGAAGAAAATAGGAAAGCGTTATGCAACGGCATAGATTTAATAAACAGGAAATAACAAATCAGCAAATTCAACGAGCAAAGCAAAGGGGCGTGTGGGCGCCAAAACCTTAGTGGCAGGTGTGTCTTAAGTGGTTGTTAGGTTGCCGGTGCGACGGTGGCCATGACACTGAAGACATTTTCTTTGAGCTAAATTTATCGAGTGTGGGTGAATTTTTTTCACTGAACTGCTTTTGGTTTAATAAGATATTTTATGACATTAGTTAATAAGAATTGAGATTATTGAGGGAAATTATTTTTAGAGGCAATAGTTTGGTGAGCAGAAAAATAGAAAATTTTTCATGTGCCAAATATTTGGTCAAGCAAGTCCATGTCTAGAGCTTAAATTAATATTATTAACGGTAGAGGAGAGGTGCCAAATTTAAATTCGAAAAAGAGAACAACATCAAGAGCTCCAGAAAAAAATTAGAAAAATGTTCCCACTCATCACCTTTTACAGCAGGACCGCCTTAAGGACTAGTTAGCTGGTCCGCTGGTCCCACTAGGGCAATCCAACACATCTGCTCTACCAAGAAAGGCACTCTCATATAGCATATTAATTCAAAATACAAATCGTACGTGTGTTACGCATCTAATTAGAGTTCATCTTACACGAAAGCCTTCAAGTAGCCATCAGCAACTCAAAATTCTCTTACATTCATATGAAATTAATTAAGTATATAATTAAAATATCCTAATAATCAAATATTTATGAAGTGTTTGTCAACGCATCAGTAATTTTAGTAAGAGAAATACTTAACATTATTTGCCTGACTACACATTAGGGTGTTTCCTTTTTTCACTAGTAATTTTTAATACTGAGGTGGTGCGGTTGGAACATAGTTTTTCCTGTTTTAATCGATAACTTTTCAAATATCGATTTTATTAGTTTTATACATCAATTTTTAAGGACTCGATACAATAATAACACATGTCAATAAAAAAATCGATTTTTATTTCAATCGATAACTTTTTAACCATCGATTTTTATCGATTATATTAATTTTACATGTTGATTTTATTGATTGCAATAGTCGATTTTTATTTTAATCGATAATTTTTTAACCATCGATTTTATTAATTTCAAACATCTGTTTTGAAGGACTCGATACAATAATTACACATGTCAATAAATAATCGATTTTTATTCTATTCGATAACTTTTTAACTATCGATTTTTAAAATTTTAAAAGTTGATTTTTAATTATTCTATTATAATAATTACAAATTTTGCATTAATTTTTGTAAAAAGCATAATTTCATATAATAAAGCATAATTTCATAATAATCATACTTGTATTTATATTTTTCGTTCTCTAAAAATGGTGACATCGCTATTATTTTTACTGTAATAAGGACATAAACAAAAACCGATTATTTTCTTTAAAAATTAATTTTTGAAAAATCGATTTATCACTAAACAAAAACATATCGATAATCTAGTAATCGATTTTACTGCCTCGAGTTCACATCCCTATCGCTGATATCTTCACTTTGTCCCTTAGTCAGTGTAACGATCAAAACTGAAAATATTACTCATACGCCATGACAGCACCCTATATAGTGATGTACAGTACCAAGTTTTTGAAGAACCGGGCCTACCGCGTTTCATACAGGGTCCCCGACTAGAATCATTTTCAGCTCGAACTTGTTTTGTAACAATAAAAAATAATTTGTTTAAAATAAACAGAGTAGAGTTTCCATTAAGAAGCAGTACCGTCAGCACCCTAATATTCATTTTCAACAATAAACTGTCGCGCAATCTCTAGAACGCATTAAATAAGTATTAAAACACTTCCACTACTACCCTAAACTCTCTCCCACACAGGCAAATGAAGTGCCACAAACACTTCGCTGCATTCACATTAATCCGCATTAAAATACAATAGAATGTGCAGATTTGTGAAATTTCTGCTGTCATTGGTGCAGTTCACTGACGGTGGTGTGGCAAGCAATTTTCCAAATGCATTTTCTGGAAATGGGCATGTAAGTCCTACACGCTTAACGGCAACAACAACAACATGCGTGTTACATAAGCACAAATTTATAGAATTTTCAAGTATAAGTAATTACAATGACGATAATGATTACTTGAAGTGATTAAATACTCGCACAACATCGCTATGTACAGTACACATATGTACATTAGGGTGGTTGTCTCTAAAGTTTAGGTCTTTTTGTTTTAAATGAATTTTTAGTGTTTTTCATTTGTTTTATTTTTATTATTTTTTTGTTTTATTTTATTTTTTTTTTATTTTTTTTTATTTTTTTTTTTTATTATTTTTTTTTTTTATTTTATTTCATTTCATTTTATTTTATTTTATTTTATTTTATTTTATTTTATTTTATTTTATTTTATTTTATTTTATTTTATTTTATTTTATTTTATTTTATTTTATTTTATTTTATTTCATTTTTTTATTTTATTTTATTTTACTTTATTTTATTTTATTTTATTTTATTTTATTTTATTTTATTTTATTTTATTTTATTTTATTTTATTTTATTTTATTTTATTTTATTTTATTTTATTTTATTTTATTTTGTTTTATTTTATTTTATTTTATTTTATTTTATTTTATTTTATTTTATTTTATTTTATTTTATTTTATTTTATTTTATTTTATTTTATTTTATTTTATTTTATTTTATTTTATTTTATTTTATTTTATTTTATTTTATTTTATTTTATTTTATTTTATTTTATTTTATTTTATTTTATTTTATTTTATCGCATTACTCAACAGCCTGTGTTAAAAAAGCAAATATATAATGGATCACCCTATTAAACATATATACATACATACATATATACACACATGCACATGTTATCTAACTTTTGTTGCTGTTTACTGCACTCCATATAACATTATTTGTAATGTAAGTACATAGTATTGACAGCTTAACAAACAGCAAGATGGCCGTGTAATACGCAAAATCCCCGCAAAACTCAGTAGAGACTCACTCATCTATGATGTACTAGAAAATTCAAAGATGCAACGCAATGCAGATCAACTTAAGTGCTTTGTGTGATGATGACCGACCGACTGAACGAAGTCCTCAATCTGCAATATGGAATGTGGGTGGAAGAAAAGTTGTCGGAAGGAAGTAATGAAGTGAAGTAGTCGGTTAACTTGTACGGGTATGAAGATTAGTGGGAGGGGATGTGTGGAATTTTAAGTGCATGTGTATTAGTGTGGCGAGTAGTAGCTTCATAGCAATTCATTAACTGTTGTTACTGCTGCTTATGAGATTATGCATATCCGGTTGAGTGGACACACGGAATATATGTACTATATATGAGTACATCTAGATTTGTTAATCTTCTGAGAATTTCTAATGGGTAAACAATTTTGTAAAACTTGTTTCAAGAATATTTTCTGAATTTTGGAAACGAGAGGCCTCCATCTTAAAAAACTAAAAAAAAAATATTTTATTCATGAATAAAAATTTTATTATTCTTTATTTATTTTAAAGAGTTTTCAGCGGAAAAACTTGGTTTTATTCTTGTTCTTCCAAGGACCTTTCTATAGACCCGTGTTTGATATTTTTACCATACCATATCTGTCATTGTGGGAAGAATTTTGGGGTCCTTTTGGGACCGAAATTGTTTCAAAAAAAAACTTCAGAGATGCTCCCATAAAATTGATCCTCCATGGACCCGAATAAAACCAAATGTCAATTTCTAGCCGTATTTCTCCATATATTTTTTTTTTCCAAAACTTTCTTTCTACCAAAGACCTAAAACCTAGGTTAGCCCAGGGATCTCTAATCGCCAACTCAAATCTCTAAGTCTGCACTGGGTAAAAATTTCATAACAAAAAGGTTTGCCTAGAAGAAATGAAAATGAAATTAATTCGAGTTCATAGTCCAACATTTTAAGAACATTCTTTCGTCCAATCAAATTCAAAAAAAAAGCTTGGATCTATTTATAAAATTAATATATAAATTTTCTTCAAAGAGAGGCTTGTAAATTGCTTTTAAATATGTTTTTGTTGCTTTCAAGAATATTAGGGATATGTGAGCAAATATGAACTACGAAAATTTCGAGATTTACTCACTTGTAATCCCGAAACTTGCCACACTTCCAAGCATCCCTAGTATAAATTTAGGTATGTAGTCATTGGCGATCTTATCAATATCATACGAAATAGATTTAATTCAAATAAGACAACAACAACCTTTATACATATCATCAAAAGCGTAAAAAGCACACACATACATACCTAAGTGGCGATAGATAATGAGAAAGCAACGAACCCAAACAAAAGCTTACACTCAAATTTTATTAATTAATTACGGACTAATGTACTAGATATTAACAAACTGCACTAAAAGCTTCTAAATGAATATTACTTCAATGTAGCATGAATCAATGCATGAAATTATTTGTTGCGTAAATGAGCATTTGACAAACGTTTTAGTATTTGGTAACATTTTGGAAAATTGACCACTACATAGCACCAACCACTCAGGGTAGCCCGGTTAGCACCTGCAGCGCTCGTAATGCTCGCAAAAGATTCGCAGCCAAAAACCCAATATTAAGTGCAGCATTAGAAATGTGGCAAAAGCTACTCTGAATGTACATAAATGTAAATTTAGTTACACAAAAGCTTTCACAGACCAATATCCTTAATAAACAAATTTTAGAAATGAGCAAATAATTTATAAGCTTAACATTTTTGTGCATTAAAAATTTTGCTGAATAAGTTAAGTTTGCAGTTTTAAGTGGACTAAAAGGATTCATAGTGATTTCGTTTTTTTTTTTTGTTTTTTTTTTTATCAAAAAAAAGGACATTAAAAGAATGCGCAATGCCAACACGCTGACCCTCGTAATCCCTTTGTAAATATACAAAAAGTACTTGCACTTCCCCAAAAAAAAAATCCAAATAAAAAGGACACAAATAGCAACAAAATAAGGCTTCTAGATTTGATTATAACCAGCATCCAATTTAAATTCATTTGTTTGGCAAGTTTTTGTAACAAATCCCATAGTAAATAAATAAAGGTAGCATCGACTCCAAACTGCCAAACGCACTCTCCCACGCTCTCACTCTCCACGCTTCATGGCCTCTTTGTGAAAAATTAAAAAATGCAAATCTGTTAAAGGCGATAAAGCAAAAAACAGCGTATTTACTAGCAAATCCTTGGGCATTATCTGCCACTTGGCCTGACATTTAAAATGTCACTCAGCATTTGCATAGATATTATTGGACGAAAAGTATAAGAAAAAAGTTTTATTCAGTGGAGGGAGAAATACTCGTAAGAGGGGGGAAAGGGGGCGAAAAGCAGGAATAACAACAACGCAATCAACAGCCTAACGAACTGACATTGCTTAATGAGCAAATTGTCAATGGCCACGAAAGCGCAAACTGCCCAACAAACAATTAACTCTCACCGCTCACTTCCATGGTGACCATACATACATATGTTTTTTATAGTTTGCACTTTTGGCTTTTAGAGAGCCTGGACCAGAGGTGCATCGGAGTTAAAGTGGGTGTTTTCGCTTTTCAATTTTCTTCCTATTCTTCTTATTTTTCATCTTCTTTTTGTTCACTTCTAAACAATCTTGGAAAATTTCTTCTTCTTTTTATGCTTATTCTTATTATTTTATTATTATTATTATTATTATTATTATTATTATTATTATTATTATTATTATTATTATTATTATTATTATTATTATTATTATTATTATTATTATTATTCTTATTATTATTATTACTATTATTATTATTATTATTGTTATTATTATTATTATTGTTATTATTATAATTATCATTATTATTATTATTATTATTATTATTATTATTATTTTTTTTTTTTTATTATTATTATTATTATTATTATTATTATTTTTATTATTATTGTTATTATTATTCTTATTATTATTATTATTATTATTATTATTATTATTATTATTATTATTATTATTATTATTATTATTATTATTTTTATTATTATTATTATTATTATTATTATTTTTATTATTATTATTATTATTATTAATATTATTAATATTATTATTATTATTATTATTATTATTATTATTCTCCTTCTGCTTCTTTTATTTATATACTTTTTATTATTCTTCTTCTTTTCCATCTTCTTCTTCTCCATCTTCTTATTTTTATTCTTTTTATTCTTCTTCTTCCTCTTTTTCTTATCCTTATTGTTCTTTTTCTTCTTCTTCTTCTTCGTGCTCTCTTCATAACAACCTTTAATGGAAAAATTTTCCTAAACTCTAAGAAAAATCTTGTCCAACGAACACCCCTCTGCCGAATTTGAGCGATCACGTTATAGCTGGGTTAGTGTAGAAATTAAGCAGTATGGTCACCTTAAACGTACTGTACATTTGTGTGACACCCTATATACATATACTTTGGACCATCAAATTAAAAAGAAACTTCAGTTTCACTAAGAAAAAGTTAAAAAAAAATAAAAATAGAAAAAAATTATTTGTTCTGAGGGCAGGGGTAGGTACTTTGTGGAGCTCAAAATAAACAGCTACGCTGATTTAATTTTCTATTCAGTGATTTTCTTCGCTTTCACTTTGTCCACTCTCATACCCGCAACATAAATCCGCCGTTCAATCAATAAGACGCGCATCATTTTTTACGGTATGCTTGATTTCAATCAACATCACAGCTTGTCACCCTCGATTTGAGTTGGAAATAAATTTCAAGGACCAGATATGTATGAAGAAAAAAAATCATTTAAAGCTTGAGGAAGAGCAATTTTGGCAAGCAAGCTGCCAAGAGAAGTGTTTATGATATTTTAGACAAGGAAGATTGGGGAGATCTACAGTTTCCGAATTTTCAGTTCTGATAGCTTTTTTTTTTAAGATTTTGCTAGATCTATCTTCCTTCCTATTGTGAATGCAGAGAATTCAACTCTGAAAACAATTTGAATATTTTCCAGCCGATTTCGGAGAACATCTTGGTATAGAACTTTCTTCTAAATATTAATCGAACGTCCTGAAATAAATATTTAACTAACAAACTTGTTCACTTACCCCGTCCACTGCGTCCAACGAAGCGCAAATCATTGAATTTAGCCACTTGATTTTTCATTACCGCCGTACAATTTCGAAGTTCCGCACAGAAATTTTCATCATTCCCTGCACGTATTGTCACAATCGTTCCATCCATCACTTCGCCAAGGGCGAGTACTTTAAAGGCAATTGGTAGCGTTTTATTTGAGCGCCAATGTGTGGGTAAAGTCGTGCATACCTGCAAATTAAAAATGGCGGAAATTTATAAACAACAACATATTTTGTATTTTCAAGAATGTTCTTTAGGTTGATCAGTTTGGTGGGCAATAATTGGTATTTGATTTCTCTGTGGCAATTTTTGACATCCCCACTGTGATCTTAGTTTTTATTTAGTTCGTATAACAATAATTAAATTCAAGCGCCTTTTTGAACTGCTTACCCTTTATCTAACCAAATTTTTTCCTTCTCTTCTAAAGGTTTTATTGCTTTTTTGGTCCACAAAAGTTTTAAATCATTAGCACTGTTGGCAGTTAAAGGGTTAACATATTCCACAAAAATCGAATAAGCACAAGCTGTGTAATAACTCAGCCTTCCCCCTCCTATTGCAAGTCTTGAATACATTAGATAATCAACTTCTAAACATTTATCGATTTCGTATGGTATTATCAATGTCGATTTTTCGTTGAGTAATCGAATTTTTAGTTTGAAAATGGGTAAAAAAAAATGGATAACTGGTGAATTATTCAAGTTCAAGTTACACAATTAACAAATTCAAAAACGTTAAAAGTCGATTTTACTGATAGTCGACATTCGTAATAGGGATGATAGTTTCAGAAATTTCTAAAGTATTTGGAATTAGCTTGAGACCAAATCTGGAAAAAAGTCGGTTTCATATACAAATTTATAAAAATTTAAAAAAAAAACTGCTACACTCTTCTGCAGCACAAATTTTTTGGAACATTTTAACCCATTATTAGCCAACCGTGAGACATTTTACACTAATTACTCAAATTTTCAACTGGAAAATGATGGTGCTTCTAAGCAATTTACCGCCCTTGGTTGGTCTTTTTTTTATAAAATTTAGTAAAACATTCAAAAACAATATTTTGAAAACCTTAAATCTTATTGACCTACTTTTCTAAATTTTTTTTTTTAAATATTATATAAACATTATTTTGATACAGCGAGTCGTTGAAAAGTTCAAAATGTATAAGAAAAGAATTTAGTTTTTTAACCCTTTATCGACCTTGAATTTTTTTTTTTTTTTTTAATTTTTTTAATTTTAATCAGTTGTGACATTTTTCACTTCTCCCTTACACTCCACATTAGCCCCGCAATAGTCAAAGTACCACTTACCACATGCGGCGACCCAGTCTTAACCAACTCCCCCGGATGTTCGGCCAACAGCACATCCACAGTTCGTTCAATGAGATTTTCAGGTGTTAAATATGGACTCGTGTCCACTACCTTTTTACTATTATTGCTATTGCCACTATTGTTATTATTGACACTATTATTATTGTTGTTGTTGTTATTTTGTTGATTCGTTGCATTGGCGTTGGCATTACGTTTTGATGAAGCAACACTCGCATGTGGTGGTGCCGATTGTTGATGATTCGTAGTCGAACTTACTTCACTTGAGATGTGCATTTTGGATGCAACCCAGAATTTTTTGATAAAATTTTTAATTTAAAGTAATATTTTATTGGTGCATTTCAGACACTCACAACAGTGAACGTAGTTTCAGAAATTTGTTGCCTATTTTTTTAAATTTATTTTAAAAAATTTTAATGCATTATTTTTGTATTCATTTTTTTTTATATTTCTAACAAGAACGTTTGTGCTTAACGTTTGGCACGAATAAACTTTGAACTTTAATTTGGCAAATGAGGCGAATTTCCGCACTTCATTTGCATACCGATTACGAGGGTTAAGCGCTTATGTTGGTTGGTATGTAAATGTGTAAACGTTGGCAAGTCATGTGTGTTATTGCAAATACACTTTGAAGTATGTGGCCACAGCTATCAGAACGTGTAAGAACTTGTGTAGTGAGTAAGTCAAAGGTACCTGTTGAATGGCAAAATTTTGTAAAACGGAAACGGAAGTGAACTTTCGACATTTTCAAATACGCAAAAGTATGAAAATTCGATTGGTTGTTGTTGTATGGGGTGGTAAATTTGTCGCTTTCAAAGGATTGCTTATTGCGTATATGAGGATTTGAGTTTTTTTGCTTAACATTTTTTTTTGTATACCCAGTAGCAAACACAAGCACTCAGTACATGATTATTCGACTTGAACATATTCACCGATGGCTCTAAGCTTGATGTAAGGCGGGGCATTTATTACTGGATCCATGACTTATAGTCAGCAATTGAGAGAGTTCCTAAGCGACTGAGAGATTGAAAAAAAATATTTACACTTTTAAAAGTGTATCTCTTGCTCCAAGACAGCTGTGCGTCTGCACTCAAACCATCTGCTGAGCGCCAGAGAGCCACAGTGAGCCCTTGACCCGAGCTATTTTTTTACATTTTTTGCCTACCAAATGATGCGCCCTTTATATGTTCGACTTCGAGTGACAGCTGATACTCATATAAACTCACTACTGGGTATATTAATTGTGTTTTCAACTTAAGTTGTATTCTTTTCGCAAAAATTTCGAACGAAAGGGTGTCAAGGCAAAAGCGTGAGTCTCACCAAAAATTAAAACGAAACAATTTGCAGATCAAAGTATTGTAACACACAGGCACACACACACACGCACATACTTGCTTTATTCACGTGCATTGAAAATTTTCCAAAAAAAAACCTGTTATCCTTTGATCTTAGCGATTTTCCCGCTTTGCGTTGCACCCAAATTGAGCAAACCAATTTGCCACCACAAAATATCTCGTGACTTTTCAATGTATTGAAAATATTTGACAACAATTACAACAACAACACTCGATTTTTAATACACTTTTATTTTTGGAATTTTTTGTTGTGTTTCGATTTTTATGTATTTCGTTCTTGAAATTCTTTTATGACGTCCGCGTCGCTATGAATCCATCATTCGATTAAGCAAATCAACTTCTGAACACTGACGAGAAAGAGTTATTGCTTGCAAAACATTTAATGAAAAGCAAAAAAAAAAAAAAACAACAAATAGCATGAAATCAAATTAAAGAAGTAAAATCAAAAACAAAAAAAAATAAAAAATTTGCCAAACCGTGGTTGATAATGTGCGGCAATGCGTACAAAGCGCCAAACAAAAGTCATTTCATGCAAAATTTTCATTCACACAATTATTCGCTATAAAATATCAAATAAATAAAAATATAACGCCACATGCATACATACATACATATGTGTGTGTAAAAGTCCTTGACGTACGAGTACCCGCCTTGCTTGTAAGCGCACATCCTGGCACACGCACGCTCGCAGCTGTTGCCATTTGACAGCCAACAACAAAAAGAGTTCAATTTCAAACAAAAAAAAAACAAACAACGAAAGAAAAACCATTAAAATAAAAATAAAAAATTCAAAATTTTCGCGCATATGAGCATTCGCTTAATTGCTTGCCCTCGCACGTCACCACAAGTAACCCCCCAGCTTGCACCCAATTTTTTTTTTTAATTTTTACTTTATTTACTCATTTATTTACTTATTTGTTGCACCGTTTGCTACCCGTTTGCCGGTGTTTTTCTGTTTTTTTTTATTGTGACAATTTCCGTTTGCATTTTTACTTTTTTAATCAATTCATTTTTTTCGCATCAAGTGCCCTGCGGTGGACCGAATCAACGTTTTTGTTAATGCGAGCGAGTATACCGTAAAGTGGGGTCGATTTGCATGGTAATAGCTTCATATTTTAATATTGGCTGAGGTCACAAATAATTTGCGACGGGATTATTTAGCAACGTTAATTTCGATATATAAAAAAAATATATATATTCATCAGAGTTGCCAGATAATTCCAAATAAATTTGCCACCTAAATTTGAAGAAACTCCCTCAATTTCCTTAATCTTAAATTAAAAAGGAACTTAAAAGGAATTGAAGAAAGAGAAAAGAAATTTTCTGGTTTTATATTAGTTTAAAAGTGTAATGATCTGGCAACTCTAATCATCGATAGTTAAAAACAAACTCCTGGCAACACAGGAGCGTTTATAGAAATTCAGGTCTTACTCTGTTGGTATCATTTCAAGATAGAAAACTCTCTGCATATTTTACTTGGAATAGTTCCTCAAAAATTCCTGAACAAGTTTCGCAAGTTATCTAAAAATGGTAACGAAATGAGCCCGAAAAAATCGCAATGGTCCCTTTAAAGTCCCAGAATCAATTCCAAACAAAACAATTCAAAACGAAAAGGTCCGAAGACAATCCGCGAAAAATCCTGTAATGGTACCGAAATGATACCGGGGAAAATCCCAAACTGATCCCAAAAACAATTCCGCATCATTGCGAAAATATCACGACAACAATCAGAAAACGGTCCCGTAAGCGTTCCAAAGACAATGCCGAAATGATACTGCAATGGTACCGAAATGATACCGGAAAAATCCCGACATCATCCTAAAAACAATTTCACATCATTGCGAAAATATCACAACTATCCCGAAATAATTCTGATAAAAACCCAAAAACAATTCCAAATGATCCCGAAAATATCACTGCAGCAAATCAGAATGAATCCCGAAACCAGTCCCGAAAAAGTTCTGACAACAATCCCGAAAATATCGTTTAATGGTACCGAAATGATGCCAAAGAAATATGGCATATCATCCCGAAAATATCACGACCACTTTTCCGAATTGATCCCGAAAAATACTCATGCTCGGATTCATCCTTTGTATACAGTCGCTTGGAAAAGAACAAGACCAAATTAAGAAGTGGGAGTTTCAATCAGACCTCTTCAACATTGGTTGGCTTAGAATAGTACAGGAATTGGAATTCTACTGCTAAAGGTTTCAGAAATTTTCCCAGCTCATAGAAACTATTTGGAATCTAGCTGATAAAGCCTTTAGCGCTAGTTAAGCTGTGCGATGGCTGTGCTTTCTAGGCCACTTTACGGTACATTTTTTATATATTTTTTGTTTCATATTAAAATGAACTGCGAAATCGCTGATGATGACAATAATCGCAAACCCATCACCGCACTTCATTATAGGTCACATGAACCCATTTCCAATTGTCCTACCAAAACAAGTGGACTACGCCTGCAGCAGCTGGGCAATAAACGACGACGCACTGATAAGCGCGTTAACACTGCTAACCATCTGCTTGTCCTGATTGTCTGCGTGAAAGGATATGCCGGACATGAGACCTCATCCCAAGGCATGACGGACGGTGTGTGGCAATGCGACTGACAATAGCCACAGTAGCGATATCCGTGCATTTTGTTGGCTGATTTTTTGGTCTTTGTTTTTTTTTTTGTTTTTGTTCTCCGTTTAACAAGTTTTATTTTGTACAACAAAAATTACTTCAACGTCAACTTTTACTTATTTTTATTTTTTCTTTGTTTTGTAACAAATACAACAACAACAGCAAATGCCGCAACCAATAAAATTAGCAACAAATGCCACCACACAAGCGACAACACAAATGAACACATACATACAAACACATTTACATAAACATACATATATTTATGTATGTATTGTGCTCATGTAACTTTATTTGCAACAAATTGAATTCAAAACTTTTTCGCAAAACAGCAACAAATTGTATAAAAAAGTTGAAATTGCAAAAGCAGCAAAAATAAATAAAAAACAAATTTGAATTGTTGGCCATAATGCGTGTTGCCACACCGGTCGCGCGACTTGGCCAACATATGGAATCAACAACAAATAAATGGATTGTTGCTTTTCAATTTTTTTTTTTAATTTTTTTTGTTTTTATTTACCAACATATGCACGAACATGCATGTAAAGTATCGGCGTATAAAGCGTTAAACATTGTGGAATGAGGTCATGCAAAAATGAAGCTCTGAACGAGATCGTTTAACTCTTTGCTTCACAAATGGCATTGTTGGGCGTTAAGAGGTACAATGCGTTTTGTTAAATTAGCAGTTGCGGAAAATGGTTTACCGACAAAAGAAAAAAATGCTCTACCAACAATACTCTGTAGAGTAACAGGAAGGTGGTGGTGCTGTGTAACGCTGCAATGCGTTGCGTTGAGGGTGCCATCACTGGCGCTGATAATCCATATGACTGCAGAGGTTAAACATAGCTATGAATATTGGAATAGCTCAGAAACAGCCTAAAATTAAACCATCTGACAACAAGTGCAAGTTGTAGCTCAATGCCCAATCACCTAGTTTTACACAGCGAGCTCATTGGCGGTGGTCATTGTCGCTCAGTGCAATACCTGGCAGTTTGTTCCCAACCGGTTTACGTTCGGAAATTTCCAAGTTAGCTTCCGGGTGGCTAGTTCTGAATTAGTTTCACTTTGAATAGTTTCGGTGTAGGGTTCAAACCCCCTCACCCCCTTCGGAATTCAAAAAGTCCTATTTTTTAGGAACTGTGGACAAAAAATGTTCTCGATATTTCATTAAAAAAAATCTATCCCATCCCCCTTTTCCAAAATCCTGGATCCGCCACTGGTTGAAATCTCGGGACCAGTTTATTTAACAAAAATATATTATTTTTTAAATTCTGAGTCGTCCCTTCTAAAAGTAGGCCGCCACACGTTGGAAAACAAACCTGTCTTGAAAGATACAGGCGAGCATTGAAGAATAACGAATGATGGGCTACCAGAACACAGTTCAAGGAAGTAAAACCCTGCCAGCAGCGCGGACTATGTCACGTTAAGTGAATTAATGAGGATAAGAAAAGAAGGACCAAGTGGATAATGATTTCACATTCCTGGTCTTGCATCGACCATGGCTTTAGAGAATATTATTTCGTCCAGAAACTGATAATAGACCGCACTAAAAAAATGTTATTATTTCTTCACCATAGAGATGAGCAATTTTTTCATAGCTCTGGGAAAATTATCTTGGGATAGTTAAAAGAAAAGTTTGCAAAATTCATACCAATTTGGTGATAAAAGTGATCAAATTAGGATTTTCAATAAATAATCGATTGTTGAGTAATCGATATTTCCGACATGAGGTTTCTAGTTCAAAATGCTCTTTAATTGGATTTTGATAGACATATCTTTCGAGAATTCGTCGGACTTTCGCGATAATCTCTTTCTTCCATTATCTTTCTACAGATATGAACAAAAATTTTAAATGTTTATGCCTTACAGGCTGCTTTTAACTACTTCCAGCTAAGTAACTAGAGGGCTAAACTTGTTTCTGTTTTTTTTATTTTTTTATTTTCAAGGTCCTGTTTTGAGCTGTGAATTTTTTCCCTGTTAATCAATAAAGTCAAATTTACAGCACTTTTTTGGCTCTTTATATCTATCTAACACCCTGTATACTTTTAACTCTTCGAATCAATGCTTAGTACATACTCGTATACGCTCCATTATATTTCTAATGTAAATATTTTTTCCATTATTTATCTAATTCGATACTCAACACAAGAATATGTAAATATTTGAAGCCACCAACGTTAGCGACTTTTATTTACTAAACACTTAAAAATATTTATAAATAAATAACTAGTACATAAACATAAAAAATGCACTTCTTTATATAACAATTTAGACGTTTAGAAAGGCAGTCTCAATAGTCCAATCATGCTTTCTGCTCACTACTGTATTATTTTTAATTTTTTTCAAATGGCATTTGATTTCTTTTTTTTTCTTTGATTGAAAATTTAAATGCAACTTCTTACTAAATGTGAATGAGAGTATGCAACAATTTTAATTTAAATTTTAAAATCATCTTGTTCTAGAACTCACTTCAGCACAGTTCGAGTATTTTCTCTTAGAACATCACCAAGCAAAGAGAAACGAATTTTTTGTTGCTTTGAATTAGATTTTTTTTTTTTTTTTAATATTTGAATTTTGCAATTTTTTAATTTGTTGTTGAAGAAGGATAATTTCCTCATCCCATAAATATCCTCTTCCGTATCCGCTTTATCTGCTTCTTCCACATTTCCGACTACTATTCCCTTCTACTCATTCATATTTGGAAAATCTATACAAAAAAGTGTTGTGAATATAATGTGAAGCTATAGTGATAAGATTTTTAGCTTGAAGAGAGAATTGGTTCTATAATTTGAGGGGAAAAAAGGTAGATCTAACACTTTAGCGGTGAGTATACAGTCGCCAGATGGCCAAATGATTGACATGCGACGACTTCGCTTAGTTAAAAAGTGAAATTTCGCAGCTTGCGAGTTAGATATTTCCGGTTAACTTTTTGTGTTTTTCTAATTTTTTCGCATTTTATTTTTGTAAGAAAACATTCAAATAGAATATTAAAAATAAAACCGTTCTTGAACACGCCAAATTTAGTGCAGATTATTTTTGCTTGAATAAGGAAAAAATTTTCCATCAACACATGACTTGCTGTCGTTTCTTTTGTTTAGATCAGACCTGTTAAATAATGATTACTAATTGTAATGATTACCGGTTTGAGTGATTATTTTCCTGAGAATCCATTTAATGATTGATTGCAATTACTTTAAATTTTTAATGAATATTTTTCAATTAAAAAGTAATTGAAAAAAGTTATGATTTAAAAATAATCAAAAAAATTAAAATTAATCAAAAGTAATCGAAAAAACTGTTTTTATTTTCTTTTTAAATTTTTTTATAAATTTATTTTTTCTTTCTTTAATTTTTATTTTACTATTATTTTTTCAATTACAATCAATTTAGAGCACCTGTTAAATAATGATTACTAATCGTAATGATTACCGGTTTGAGTGATTATTTTTCTGAGAATTCATTTACTTATTGATTGCCATTACTTTAAATTTGTAATGAATATTTTCCAATCAATTAAAAAATATTTAAATAAAAACATGATTTTTCACGATAATTGAGAATAATCAAAAAAATTACCAATAATCAATAGTAATCAAAAAAAGTTGTTTTCATAATTTTTTTTTTTTGTCATTTAAATTTGTTCTTTAATTTTATAATAAATTTTTTTATTTTTTTAACAATAGTAAAAAAAATCATGACTTTTTCAACTTTTTTTTTTTAAATAATCGTAGAAAATCATGATTTTTTTTAATTGCAATCAATTTAGAGCAGACCTTTTAAATAATGATTACTTATTGTAATGATTACTGGTTTGAGTGATTATTTTACTGAGTATCCATTTGCATTGATTACCATTACATAAAATTTTTAAGTATTATTTTCCAATTAATTCAAAAATATTCAAAAAAATCATTCAAAAAATCATAATTCCGTTTAAATTTTTTTTTTTTTAATTTTTTTTTTTATGTAATTTTTTTTTTATTAATCGTAGAAAATCACGACCTTTTTGATAATGATTACTTATGGTAATGATTACCGGTTTGAGTGATTATTTTCCTATATTCATCCGTTTCCATTTAATGATTGATTGCAATTACTTTAAATTTTTATATAAATTAATTTAATTATAAAAAATTTAAAAAAATCTTGATTTTTCACGATTATTAAAAATAATCAATAAGAAATCAAAAATAACCAAATAAGCAAAACAAATTTTTTTTTAAATTAAACTAATCAATAGTAAACAAACAAAAATGTTCAATATGTTTCAAATAACTTTTCTATATTTTTTAAAAATGTGTGTTTTCCTAAATTTTTTATTTTTTGTTTTATTTTTTTTTTTTTTGTTTTTTTTAATACTCGTAAAATATAACAAATTTTTTTTATTGCAATCAATGTAAAACAATTAAAATAGTCATTATCAATCAAAAAACCCGTCTAATCAATTGACTAATTACCAATCAAATTTAACAGGTTTGGTTTGAAATTTTTGTAGTAAACTTTTTATATGTAGGTAATGATCTCACATTTATAACTTTGCATTTATGTCACAAGTACCGTTAATTTTTCTATTTGTATGTTATATATATATTTTCCATGGATATCCAATCTCATTAATTTAAATCACTGCACATCTTGAATCAGAATTGGCAACTGACTGGTGTCACCATAAATCACAAACACACAAAACACTTTGATAAAACGCACAGAAAGTTGGAAACACTAGAGATGACCGATATCACCAAATTCGCAGGACTAGCTGAAAATGCCAAAAGCGTTTAGAACACGTTTAGCTTACGCGCATTTAGGCGATTTTCGCGAAATTTCAACTGACGATCAAGCGAAGCGACGCGTTGATATTAAACGAGAAATTGTTTTTGCGGTAACAATGAACGCGACCACAACGTATGATAACGGCACATTCGGAAAGCAGCAAAAGGGCGCTACACAAATTTTTCCAACATAAAACAACAACAACAACGCACACGTGCTGCAACCAACGCGCATCAATGTCTTCAAACGGATGTCAACCAAATGGGCTAACGCGGCGCTGTGGTGATCCAAACGCTGGCAAAGGTGCAACTACGGCGGTGGTGGTGCGCGACGTACTACAAAGTAACTCAATAAATGTGGAGCGATGAGGCGTCGTGGCTGCTAAATTATTGCGGATAGTGAAATCTTGGCTAGTGCGAAGCACGACGACACCAGCTTACAAGCTTTTACCTATGCGACAGGCCACCATTTGCGGCATTGGTGATAGCGTTGGTGACCAGTAACAGATTTTAACAAAAACAACAACTGGCCGAAGTGGCAGTTTCAGTAACACCGCAGAGCACCACTGCTCACTCACAGAGATGAGCAGCAGAAGGAGCAGCAGCAGCATCCACATCATCAAGGACGGCAATGTCGTTGGACCAAGTCGTGTAATATGGCCAAGCAGTAAACAACAACAACAACAACAACAACTATAGTGTTGCTAGGTAAATGGTAGCGACGGAAGTGCGTGGTGTGAGCGCCCCTTCGCTGCTTTACCGTAATTACAACAACACGTTGGCTATGTACGAGCAACATTGCTTGCGCCATTTCTTATTGTCGCCATCGTCTTCGTTGTTTCTTATTTCACTTCAGCTGCCACATCGTTGTCGTGCGTTGGTATTTCTTGAGTCAATTTCTTTGATTATTATTTTTCTTGGCTTTGCCAACTCACCGCGAGAACCAGTAGCAGTGGTTGCTCTTGTGGTGTGACACGATACCGCATACCGAAACCCAACAATGGGCCACAATTGCATCACGGCGCGTTGACACACACACACACACACACATGCATACAAGCACAGCAGTTGAGCAGCATAAAAATGCAAGAAATTACCAAAGAAAATACGAACAACACAACGAACCAAATTCAACTCAACTCAAAAGCGGGCGCCAAACGCCAAAAGCAAATAAAAATGGAATAGCGAAATTGCGAAAAAATGAGACCGAAGCCGCTAACCCCAAACGCCAAATATTCCCCAACAAATTGCTTAGCTTGGCACAACCGCTGAAACTCAACTTTGAGTATTTTTTTTCACTTTCCAGCAGTGAAAGCATCTTGAGATGTCTTCCAGCGCACAAACACATTTCAGTCTGAAAGACTCAGCTCTTGCAAGTAAGGCGAAATAAAAATTCCCTCACTCATCGTAGATTCAAAGCAGTGCCGTTATATCCCCTCAGCGCTGCTTTCCAAGCCCTTAGCAATGCTATCTTGCGCTTTCCAAGCAGCCAAGTGAAATGTGCTCACCAAACACAAACTCCCCATCCTCCAAACTGGGCACTCACAAAAGGGGATGGCTAACGCGCAACGGGCATATCATTTGAGGGGAGCAACTTTTGGTGAAACGAAAAAAATTGCGCGCACACATTTCACTCAGCCAAGCCAAGTCGTTTGACTGGAGCTCGAGCTTTTCACAATTGGGGGAGTATTTTTTTTGTTGTTTTTTTTTTTTGCTTGCAATGTGCTTTGCTTTGATTTTTATTATACTTCTACTGTCCATATGTCTTCTCTCTTTTTTAGCAAGCGCATACATACATATGTACATATATAGCACATTTGCGGCGTGGCGCTGTGGACAATTTTGCTTGCTCTTGATGTCTTGTGAGGTGAGTTTTTGGCGTGAGTGGTTCCTTGTATGGGGGTGTAAATCGAGATAGATGCCATTATTTTTAAAAATTTAGTTCATAGAACAGCAAAAATATATTTTAAATGAGATGGCCGCGGTTGTACGAGGCTTCGATACGCAGTAAGAAAAATAATTTATACATCAGCAATGACGAAATTGGTCCTATATTACAATTTACACCTCCCGCAATTTATCTGTGAAAAAAACATTCAATTCGAAATAGTATGTATTGAGCGATATGATGACAAACATAATATAGACAGAAAACTCAAAAATAAAAAATATAAAAATATTAGTATTAATCTGCTGTTGTTCCAAAGAAGATCCCGGCTTCGACTCCTTAAAATTTTATTTCATTTGAAAAAATATTTGCTTCTAACTTTTATTGCCACCACTGCATTGAGCGAGTCTAAAGTGTATCACTGCGGTAAAAGAGGTTCTAAACTTTAAGTGAGACACTTAGCAATGCTTCGGTGAAAATTTGTTTCAATTTCATCTTGTAGTTTGTGAGTGATGCGCGTGCAAACATACAGACAAACAGACGAAAATTTTAAAATCAATTATTTTGACTACTCCAGCCACTGTACTATAACGGAGACCTCACGTATACAGTTTTTATTTGACATACATATGTACATATGTATGTATGTATCTAAGAGCAGAGAGAGGGATTTTACAAAGTTTCTCAGGTTGTTTGGCTTTTCCGAGAGATCGTACCCCATCTTGGCATATGACATACGAAACCTTCTGATGATGGCAATTTCCGTTAATTGTTGCTGGGAAAAAATCAATTCCCGAATCCCAGCCGAGGTAGTCTAATGCATGCGTCTAAGGTCTTTTTGGACCTATCCCTCGGCTCTAGCTCTGTCTAAAAGGATTCACGTTAAGCCCCGCTGTCTCCGATCATTCACTCAACTTCCTCAGTGCTCTGATTCCACTGTTCACGTGAAGTAACAGGTCCCAAAGTTGTAGTTCTACGGCGCTCGCTTAGGCAGCCACATTCAATCTATTCTTGTTGAGTTGAAGCAGGAAGTTGTGAGACCGAACACCACCCTAAGGAGTTCCTCTCCACGGGTGTGCTCAGAATTCACTGGCTCCCACCTTGGCGCTTACCACTTGTGATAAAAGACTAATGGGTCTGAGGTACTTGGGCTCTTCATTACACCTTTTAATGACCTTTGGTATGAGTCCCGCCCTAATCACTCTCCCATTTAGAGGTGATTTAGTACATTCCAACTACAATAGACTGGTTTTTTGTTGCTGGGAAAACTCTATCCGGGTCGACGGATTTGTAGGCGGAAAAACTATTGTTTGCCCATTCAATATTTTCATTTATTGTGATCTCTTTTATTAGCCGAAGAGAGACTAGTCCACCCAGTGTCCTCTTTTGGTTCCATTTGGCTAATCCAGCTGCCTGGATAAAGTGTGCCCACAGTCTCCGTGGAGATTGATTGTGAAATCATAGGTCCTACTTTCACCTACCGCTATTTCCAACTCCTTTTTTATTTATTTCAATTTCTTTTTATGTTTCAAACTAAAATCACACGCCATTTTCTTTTCTTATCACCCGCAAATATCTCATAACGGTTTATCCCTGCCATTGAATAACGCAACTCAGACATTTTTTTTTTTATCTCACCAGACAAGCTCATTGGTCGACCAGTTTATACACTTAACGACCTCAGTGAATAATAATTCTTGCGGTTTTATAATTCAACCACAACCACACATGGTAAGCGGTGAGACAGTGCGACAACGAATAGAGAGCGAGAGCGAGACAGAAGCAGCATACACGCACACACCCTACTTTGCGGATAATCAGTCAACCACAACCAAACCAAAACAAAAAAAAAAGCAACAACTCATTGATAGAGCAGGAGGAGTTTGACTTAGTAGGAAATACTTTATCTCAATTTGAATGTGTGTGTGTGTGTGTTTGTGTGCGTGTGCGTGCTATGCTTGTGAACTAAAATTATAGCAAAACAAAAATGTCTTAAAGACTCCGCCCTGATTGCTTGTGTCTCATATTAACTTGAGCAAATAAAAAAATTCCTAAGAAATTAAGAAGAAGCTAACTTTTTTTGTTAATTCTGAGAACAAGCATTTCTCATTTGTTTTACGAGTGTCACCTACAATGGCATTTGCACACATACATACACACACATATCTACCGAGTCAAACACATATGGTTAGAGCGCGGTTGTTGGCACTTTTGGCATTTGTCATGCTGCGGCGCTCTTTGCTTAGCTCAACACACAAAAAAAATCGATTTGCAGGAGGAGCTGCTGCAGACTGAAGAAGACGTTGCATACACCAACAACCGCAATGAGAAGCCATCAACTTAATTTGTATAGGTGCACCAAATGTCTTATATACATATGTATCTTCAAGACGATAAGTGAGCGTATGAGTGAAAGAAAAGAGCCACCAAGTAAAGAGTGAGAAGAGCATAGAAAAAGTAGTTGCTTATCGTTGTCAACCAAAAAAAAAAAAAAGTAAATAAATCGGTTGCTCCTTGCCACAAATGGTAGTCGCAAATGGGTACAAACAACGGCACATGGAAAGACGCTCCCCATATGTTGCTCTTGCGGTCGTACACATATTTTTTTCTCTCTCTAACAGTCAAATGAGAATAGAGTTACATACATGGATGCTCGTGGATACACACTATATTGACACCCAATTAGCTACCTTTGGTGTGAGAATATATTGGTGGTATGTGCGGTGTAGGTATTTGTTTTTGTATTATCTGGGGGTTCTCCACAACAGTCTTAAGATTCGAGTACCCTTCGTGGTAGCGCACTATCTATAATGGGTGTTCCATGATTTTTTACATTTCCAATCAAAACTTTTGTGTATAGATTAATGGTTTGGAAAGTCTCTCAGTCTCCAAAACACTGTCGTCGAGATTTGAAAAATCGTGAAGTTCTGCTGAATGAATGGTGGTTATGCAGCCCAGAAGTTAGGGTACAGTTACCTATGTTGAAACAAGCGCTTGGCATAGGTGCTATAGGTTAAACGAAGTCCGCCATGTTGATGGTTTAGGGCTAAAAGACTTTTATCTTAACTCAACAGCATCTTTCATTCCACCTTCAGCCATTATAAGCTGAACTTCATTACTTTTTTTTTGGTTTTCAGGCTCGTCTCAGGATGGATCCTGCAACAAATTTGTGTGACAACAAAATTAAACTTTATTATTTTATTTAAATATCGAAGATCAAATAAAAATCGCTTCCAGCAGACGTCAGTTCAACGAGTCTAGTTGATGTAAACTACCCGCTGACTGGAAGCTCTCTAAAGTTGGATTGGGTATTTATAAATATCAAGCGAGACTCCTAGAACAGCTGCTGCGAAAACGTGGAGGGGTTCAATGAGTCCGCGAGGCTCAGGTAATTTTTTTTTAGGAATCTCACTCCGATGGGTACTTAAGAGATATGGACGGTAGCTGGCCAATGCGCAACAAAGAATCCCTTAAGCTCAGGAACCGGACTTTTATTCCTTTCAATATGAAAGACCAAAAAAAAAGTGATCTCTGGACTTTCATTCTTATCCGGACAGAAATGATCGGACATCCAAGACTTTTATTTTTTCTCGCCAGCAATAAAAGTTATATTTGTCCTTATATTTTTTAAGGGCAGAATAAAAGGCCTTTCGAAAAGCAATCGAGCCGATGGTTTTTTCAAAAAATCCAGTAAAACTAATTGTGGCCAGTATTTCGATCCTGGAAGTATTGGGATGACAGAAAATTGTATAATTTTTTTCAGGGACATCATCTAACCCCGGGCTTTTATAAGATCGAAAAAAATAAACAAAGGAATATGCTTCCTTATCGCTAGCACTTGCTGGTTTCGTGGGTCCACCAATCATCCCTCTGTAGGAAAGCCAACTTGTATAGACCAATCTCTCTTTTAAGATCTACAACTTACCGAGGTCTGATGGCATTACTCCTGTGAAAAGAGATCTCTGGGGATTTCCTTTGGCATCTGTCCAAGCAAACTGCTTGAGGTTGGGCTATAACGCAAGTTCTTAGAAAATAGTATTGAGAATGACTAGACCTTAGTCGGTTAAAAAGACTAGAGTCTGTTATCGATAAAATGAGTTGACTGGCTTGCCTTGAGTATGTGTTTCAAAGTTATTATCATTTGCAAAATTAATATTAAAATTTCTATATTTTTCACTTTCTTGCAAATTTTGTTATTATTATTTAAGCATTACCTACTCCATCACCTTGTATTTACAATATGCACAGCCTTTCCACAGCAACTCATTGCGGCTACACGCGAATGGTCTCCCACTGACAACGTTTCGTGGTCCACCGAAAATATGCTAAAGGTACATAGCAACAGTGGCGGGATAGCTTACCAACTCCTGCCACATTAACTCTTCATATTATTTACTTTTTTGAATTCAACAAAATTCACTAACACATACATAGACATTTGAACTCAAGAAGAACAACAACATGATGTATATGCTTTAGAGCAGAAATTGTTAAAAATAAATAACTCGGTATAGGTAGATATATATCGATATATATATATACATATACATATATATAATCTACAGCGAGTTATGTATTGTGCCTTTCACTCAATTCTTTCTTATGTACTAAATAAGGAGCGCACATACATACCTCAACAAAAAGTTGTCCTCCAACAACACAACATTGCGCTAAGACTTCCAGTCGACATTCTTGAAGTTCTTCCATTCTCTTTCAAGCGCCAAATCAACCTCGCTAAGTTGCCTTCGCAACACATTTTTTTTCTTCGCATTTCCGTTTAGTCCAGCGGCTGTGTGCTGAGCGCTGGAAGTCAACTCAAGAAAAATGTCTTTCAATCCTGAGAGTTCCATTGTCAACACTTTGTAAGAGTTAGGCGCAAGTGTCTTAGTTCGCAATCTTATTGTGCTACGGCAGCTTTTCAACATGGCGTAAACTTAACTTTCCGTTTGTTTGTAGCTGATAAGTGAAATAAATGGAAGATGAAAGCTGCGATAGCCGTTGGCATATGTGATTTAGTTATACCGTCGGCATATTCTGGAAAATAATTTTACAACAATAAATACTGATACTGATCTTATAAAGAAAAAATTAACGTATGTCTGTCTGTTTGTGTGTCCTTTATGAGTATGAATGAAACGAGATCCGTTTTTTTGGCTGTCCGAAAATCTGTGAGCCTACTCAATTTATGAGATATATTATTGAAATTGGTTATGTGGCTTCCTTGACACTCATAAAAAGGGCCAATTATTTAGCTCGGCTCATATTAGGGTACTCCTATTCCCATTCAGATTATCCCAATACCATTCACACTATTTAATCCGATTTAGACATATTTTCGATAGCACTCAAGCCCACAATATCAAGCTGAGCAAGGACTGAGTTTGAACCCAAAAACTCTCACGTGGATCCTCCCTGGCGATACCCGTTTTTGGTTAAGTGGCGATAAAAAGATTTTCCCAGATTTCCTGGACTTCTTTCCCAAAATGCTTGAAAAATATATATCCATGGATCGAGATAAATTTCATGAAATATTTTTAAATTTTTTTTTTACGTTCGAATCATTGATCCATTAACGCCCTAGTCCCAAATCTTATGGATGTATGTGTATCAGACCTGTTAAATCTGGATTAAAATTAAAAATAAATTATATTAAACTGCTCTATTAGTGTAATTGATTAATTATGATAATCTAACATTTTTGGTATGATTAATCGCATAGAATTAAATTTTGTGTTCGATTAATGAGAATTGATTTCGTTTTCAAAATGAATCCTAGGATTAATCAATGAATCAAAATTTCAATCTGATAAAAAATTTGTGATCAATTGCGATTAACGAGTAGTAACAAGTGCCGTTTATTAGAAAAAAAGCTGCCCTATATGACTCTTATTCAAGCTCATATGATATATATATCTGGAATCTGGCTTTTATCGGACGACCATCGCTAGAAGGGGAATACCCTCATTTCGGACAATTTACAAAATTTGTTATTAATACTCGTTAATCGTAATTAATCAAATTGAGATTTTGATTCATTTGATTAATCCTAGAATTAAATTAATTCTCCTTAATCGAACACAAAATTTAATCCTAATCCTTTTAGAATAATTAAATATGTTCGATTATTATAATTAATCAATTATTAGAAAAATAACAAAAAATTTGATTTGATTATCAATGATCAATATTAATAATCATTATTTAACAGGTCTGATGTGTATTAGGGTGGGTTGAATGATTTTTTTTTCGTATAAAAAATAAAATTTTATTTGAAATTAAAACTATTTTACTACTGACTTTGAGATAGTCAAATTTCAAATTTCAAAATTCGAATTTTTTTTTTAATGTTCATGACTATGAATTATTAATAAATTGATTAATAAGAAATTTTATTGGAATAGAAAAATTTAGAGACAACTGCCATACTTTTTCTTATAGATCTAGTTCAGAGGCTGTTCGACTAGGCAGGGCCAAAAATAATAATTGTCACAAAAATATTTTTTATTTTTAATGTTTTTAAATTAAACAAAAATTTTAAATGTCAATTCTGCCGCCCTGTTAAAAATTTCACTCTCAACCCACCCTAATGCGTACGTACATAATCGTCATTATCATTTGCAGACCGAAGAGTTTACTTCCTCTGACTACTACCTATAAAGCTAAGGCTCTTTACTGGAATATCGAAAATTGTTGGATGCCTCCATGGAGATATTTTTGAGACTAAATTTTCTCAAAAATAGAGATAATTTGATTCGAACTCTCAACCGACTGCAACCCCATAAACATTTTGCAAATCATTAGAAATTCTTGCTAAGATCCAAATGTTGTTGTGTTGCTTTCTTTAAATAAAAAATTTCTTATTCCACGCCAATTAAAATATAACCCAAAAACACGCATTCTGAAGTGGCTAAAAGTGAAGGAGTGCCGCTTTTGCATGTTGGTGAGTGTGACCCGCGGTAAAACTGTTGGTTCCGCTTACATCACACCCACAAACGGCACAAAGTAAGCCAAATAATAAAGCGAAAACAATGACAACAACATGCCAAAGGCAACAACTCAATGAGCTATTGTGCTAGGTAGGCATGTAGGAGCATACAGAGAGCGTGGATGTATCTAGACCCAGTAGGAAAAATTAATAAGATGACAGATTGTTGTTGTTGTACAAGCTGTAGGCAAAAGGGTAACAAACGATCCAATAAAATATTGCGTATAAGAAGACTCACCTTTTTGGCCAGTCAAGCGGAGGCTCGTTAGCATTCGAATCTGTGGGGTTGGAGCGTCACCGAAAGAAAAACCATCTAGAACGGAGTATCCGTGCTATGGAGGTATCCTTGGAAATGGAATGAAACAACCCTGCACCCTCTTAATACGGGGCTTACTTTTTCATTCTGATTGTTGCTCCTTCGTCTTCAACCAACTGTCAAATGTAAGCTGGATTTTTCCTGCTGGGCATGCAACACAACTGACAGCCACTTAGCTACTTCAGAGCTTTGTTTGGTACAACTCTACAGCAACAAAACCAACCTACATGCAATTGTAACAGATTCATTTGCAATTTGTAGCTTTGTTTCTTCTCAAGTACGCCTCGCATACATATTTTTATTTGAACATCTCATACAAACCTAACGTACGAGTACATATGTACCTGCATTGCAATTTTGTTATTGTTTTTGTTGATTTTTCTCTCAGTTGTTAATTTTAATTGTTGCGGATTTGCATTCTGACACATTTGTCAAACCTCAGCGACAATGACAAAAGGGTAACCTCCGAGTCGTATATGGGGATATTGACTCAGTAAACACTTGTCAAGGGAAATGGACACACACATGCTTATGTTTATGTGTGTGTGTGAGCAAATAAAAGCATTTTTTTTAATAAAATTCAAATTCTCGACATACTTACTCGCTTGTGTTTGCAAAAGTTTGTGACGCGCTAGCAGTGCTCCGTTTATTAGCGACTTACCAAAGTTGAGCTTTGCCTTGGGATATTTGTGAAAAACTTGAAAGTACTTTTTGGGTACACCTCTCTATCATATGGCGTAGATGAATGTGTCATATTATATCCATATGAATTAACCCGCATGTGAAAATGGGTGAGAGTCACACAAACCGTAAATTTGTGGGAGGAAAAAGGGCTTTATTTGGATAATTCTCCAAGAAATTAGAAACAAAAAAATTGTTCTGTGCCAACACACTTAAATTTGTTATAAAAAAAGAGTTCAAAATGATTCGAATTCCAAATAAGTTCGAGTCTCTTGTGACTCTTTTTAAATTAGCTTCAGAGTCTTTTTGGACTCATCTTTTCCCATTTATTGATGCTTTTATGACAACAACACTCTAAAATATGCTATAAAATAAAAAAGTCCAAAATGATTCGAGTTACATATAAGTTCGAGTCCTAATGACTCTTTTTCGGAGTCTCTTTGGACTCATATTTTCGCATTTATTGTTGCTTTTATGACAACAACACTCTAAAATGAGTTATAAAAAAGAGTGCAAAAGGATTCGAGTTCCAAATAAGTTCGAGTCTTTTGTGACTCTTTTTAAATTAGCTCCGCAGTCTTTTTGGACTCATATTTTCGCATTTATTGATGCTTTTATGACAACAACACTCTAAACTGAGTTATAAAAAAAGAGTGCAAAATGATTTGAATTCCAAATAAGTTCGAGTCCTTTATGAACCTTTCTCAATGAGTCTTTTTGGACTCATATTTGCAACTTTAGACTTTTTGTAGCATTTTTTGATGCTTTTTTCCTTCCATTATAATTGTTTTGAATCCTTTTGGAGTCATTTTTGACATTTTTAATGACTCTTTTATGAAGCTTTTTTTAATATTTTTGAGATTTTTAAGCATTTTTTTTCTCCATTTTGATGGTGTTTGGATTATTTTTCGCGGCTTTCTTCTGTTAGGTAATTCATATAATTGAATCCGTTCTTCTTCTTCATAAAAAAGCTTTTTCTTTAAGCTTACTAAATAACACTCAAAAAAAAGCTCAAATTACATACTTGGATCATTATTTCGGAGAGCTCCAGCTTTGGCCAGCTCGGGACGGTTCACTAAGTAATACAATATAAATTTTATATTATAAAAGAAACAATCGAAAACAGTGAGTGGGTATTAATTGGTTTTCTCGCTCAATGAGTTAGCTTCGCTCTGCTTTTAAGATAGCACAATTTACTACTGCGAACTTAAAACTTATTTTCAATTTATAAATACTCGTATGCGACTATTAAAGTTTCCTAACGCACACTTAAGCTATTTGTCATAAGTTCCTCAACACGTTTACGTGAAATTTTCCATACTCATATTAAACTGCTCAGCTGAAAAGTCACGTAATCGTGCTTTCAGAAATTATTTGAATCAATTCAAAGTGTGTTGGAGATTCCAGAAACTCCGCTGCTTCAATGCTTTTTATTTGTGTGATTACTAGGAAACCTAATGATAGTTGTAGGCGATGAGGCTCGCTTACCGTAACTTGGACCCGAGATAGGAGCTTTTGTTAATACATACATACATAAAGCGGGTAGGAATTAGTCAAGGTAAGCGAGTTTGTTCAACTAGTGTGACAATTTTTGGGTAGTGAGTGGGGGGGAGACCATGAATTAACCAATTTCTCAGCGCAATGTCCAATGATGAAAAATAAAAGGTGTCTAATCCAAAATTTTTAAAGACGCCTTCGGGAAATTTCGACTGCTTTTTGCTGGGGGGAAGACAGTGCGAGCAGCGAGTTAAACCGCCAAAGAACTGCTTAAGAGCTATTAAATATTGATTTATCCTCCACAGTGAGTTCTACCTTCTTTGGAAACGATAAACGACCAATAAAATCTGAGCAGATGGCTCCGTCTTGGATTTCACCTAACCAAAGGCTTTTTGTTCGTCAGCAAAACCGTCTTGAATCCTCATTTAAATGTTAGCCTTGAAATCGTTGTTGTTGTTGTTGTTACTCCTCCTAAAATATGCTAGTGAAGTCAAAAATAAATTGTCTCTCTCTTTAGCCCTCGAAGGACCTGTGATAGTAAGTGAAATAACGTTTCGGCCGGGACGTGTCTCCTATTGATACCCACCGGATGCTGCTTAGGAAAGAGCAGAGCTACATATGTACATATATCGCATTTGTTCAATCAAAAGGAGAAGGTTTGGACCACCTCTTGTGTTTCTCACTACGCGATAACTAATTTAAATATGGCTTGAATGAGGCCAAAATCGCCTAAAGAATCTACCCAGACTCTCACCCTAACTACTCAAATACCTTAATATCTTCCTCTCAGTTCTACATAACAGCCAATATTAATAGTGCAATAGTATACAAAAACAAAACGCTTACGCACGACTTGTACTCGATTACACACATGGGAGCCGTAACCGCGTTTTATGGTTTGTTTTCATTGATCAACAACATTTATTATCGTTTTTTGTTTTTTTTTTATTTTATTTTTTTTCGTTTTTTACCCCTCTATTTTTTCACATGTACCAAGTAAAATGGCAAATTATTGTGCGCATATGTGTTGTTGGTATATTTATGTGGGTAATTTGGCATCAGAAGGCAATGCAATGCTTAAAAAGCTGCACTCATCCCCCAGCCCATAAAAATTGTTAGTGGAAAGTAGGTAATTCGCGTAGGTACACCGTCAAAAAAAATACTAAAATTGTTTGAAGGAAAGTGGTTTTTTGCGCGCAACCCCTTCTCCCTCTCCCTCGGCCGAAATTGAAGAGGGTTGTGCGAATTATGCTTTCACTGCTAATATTGTTGTTGTAATACCAAAAAATATGTCTCTCTTTCGAATCAATGTTTTACACAACACATTTACAGCGCATACCCCACGAAATAAAAAAAAAAATTGAAAAATAAAAACATATTGCAATTCATTTATGTGATTTGTAATTAATTGAAACCTTTTTAACAACAACAAAAAAATTTAAAAAAAATATACCAACGCGGTTATCTGCCAAATACTTACCACTAAACATTCCCAACAAAATTTGTCAACCAATCCACCTCCATCCTTTCGATTTGTGCTTTGGAGTGTCGTTGACATTTTTTTTTGTTTTTGCAAACCAGTTACGTGCTATGAATATCCAACACAAATGGATTTGCCACTTTTTTTCTGTTTTTCTGTTTCGAATTTCAGCTGTGCTAAGGAGCAAAAACTTTACCAATAAATTGTTATTGACCATCGAAGAGCACATTTACTTTTCATATGTTTTTATGTACTAACTGTAGTATATAGTATGTATGTATGTATGTAAGTATACTCACTACATGGTTGATTTTATATTAGGGTGTTCAATTAGACTATATACTTTTCGAAAAAACCGGGTTGTGGGTTATTTTGCGTAAAACCCGGTTACTGATATTAAATCAAAAAAAATCTTGTGACCGTTTAAATTTTTAAAATTTAGCAGCGAAGAATATGAACTATAAACTTCATGTTAAATATGTATGCACATTAGGGTGCGCCGCAAAAAAAATCGATTTTCTCTTTTTTTGACTGCTTTACGGAAAATTGAGTTCTTAGTCAAAAATAGCGTTTGATGGCCAAAAAAAAAAATGTTTATCTTAATCTAAAAGCAGTGCTCATCGCTCCATCGCAACGTTCAGTTGAGGTTTTTTTTACAGCATTTTCAGAGTTTTTTTTATAACCAACAGAGTCATTAGAGAGTCCGAATATTTATCATACCTATTTGAAAGTTGGAAGTCTGTGGTTGTGCATTTTAACATTTTAAATAAAACAAAATTTTATGCAACATCGAAATAAAGAAAAAAAATGTGCCTAAAAAGTCACCAAAAAATCATCAATAAAAGAATAAGTCAAAAAAGAGTTATGAAATACTCCAAATTTGTTGGATTTTGAGTCATGTTGGTTTCTTCTTTTTTTTTCAGGAAAAAATATGCCTAAAAAGTCCACAAAAAATGGTCAAAAAATGATCAATAAAAGAATTAAATCTGAGTCAAAAAAGAGTTATGAAATACTCCAAATTTGTGGGATTTTGAATCATGTTGGTTTCTTCTTTTTTTACTCCTTTTAGTGTGCCCGCCTAGAACATTTTTATCTTTAAGAACTAGTTTTTATGAAAATTTGAAGAATTTTTCAGCTCTGCAAGTGATGAGAAACAAAACGGAATTTTAAAGCAGTAAAGATGTCGCTTTCGGCACGACTTCATGTTTATTCCCTTTTACCTTTTTTCAAACTACTCTAAAGCAGAACCGATACAGTTAAAATATAAAAAGAAAATACCACAAAATTTTGAAGAAATAACTTGAATTAAATTAGAATTAAGAGGATTTATATTTTTATTACGAGTTAAGCTGGTTAACCGAGTTAGAAATATCGATTCACTTACTCTACTAAATATACATATACAATTACATCCATAAAACTTCTTTGTGGAAATACGAGCAAAAACAAAAATATTAACGTTACTTATTTGCAGCGAAGATATTGTCGCCTACACCAATGAAATTTTGCCACAGCAACTATTACTATAACAACAATAAGTGATGCTTAAATATAATGACCAAATTTCAAATAAAATAAAATTGACCATTGTCAGTCCTAATCTGCTACTTCCTATAGAGGGTTTAAGGTGACGGTGGCTAGTGAACGGTGTTCCAAACAGACAAAATTACTTAAGAATTTATAAAATTGAAAAAACGAGTGTTTTATAATTATTTTAAGCTAAAAAAAAGTTCGAACACAAATCGTTTTAAATTTCGTTTCCCGGCCTTCTACTTAGTCTGGAGGATGAGCTTTGCTTTGATTTATAGTGAGTTTTATAATTATAGCACACTAAGGATTTAGATGTTTTAATTTTTTATATTTTCACTGGAATTTCCATGGGGGTGAGTTTATTTTATTATTTTTTTTAATTTTTTTTATTTTTTATTTTGTTTTATTTTAAGTATCCTGGTTGGGTACGAGCTATAGACCTATTAATAATTTTTTCTTTTATTTTTTTTAATTTTATTTTATTTTATCTTATTTTTTTTATTTTTTTTTTTTACTTTATTTTTTTTATTTTATTTTATTTTATTTTATTTTATTTTATTTTATTTTATTTTATTTTATTTTATTTTATTTTATTTTTTTTTATTTTATTTTATTTTATTTTATTTTATTTTATTTTATTTTATTTTATTTTATTTTATTTTATTTTATTTTATTTTATTTTATTTTATTTTATTTATTTTATTTTATTTTATTTTATTTTATTTTATTTTATTTTATTTTATTTTATTTTATTTTATTTTATTTTATTTTATTTATTTTATTTTATTTCATTTTATTTTATTTTATTTTATTTTTTGTTACAAATTTTATCTTTCATTTAAATTTACCACAAAAAAGCTCAAGCACAACCCACTGTCTCTATTAATTTACGTAGTTCAAAATTAAATTCAAACTTTTTTATGCTAGCAATTGAAATGGAAACGCATACGTGTCAAACAATACTCGTATTCTTAAGGACAATCACTATAAAATAACACACACACACCCTCACACTCACTCACTCACACACACATTCATTTATTCATAAAACGCTATTGGGATCATTATTATCATCATCGATTTCGGGCGCACATGGAGCAAGTCTATGCTAGTCTGTCCACCATTAAAAGTGGGTGAAAGCTCGTGAAGACGAGGGCGGGCGGAAAGCCATTGAAATTTGAGTGACCCATTCAATTAAGCATGAAAAAAAGTTACACAACTAAAGCAAAAAAAAAAAAAAAATAAAACAAAAAAAAATTGCAAACCCAAGGCAAATAAAAGAACATAAAAATACACGAAAAAACGGAAATGTTTTAAAGTACGGAGACAACAAGGATATTTGCAAAAGGACACTTACCACTTAAGGAGTGCCGCAACAAAACACGCATCACTTGTCACAGTCGCCCCCCCGCATACTTTTTATACACATGTGGATGTATGTATGTATTTGTTTCGCATGTCCAGGATATCGCCATGTCCTGACCGTTGTTATTGAGGTGTAATACAATTTCGTGCCATGATACCCCCGTTGATGATGTGCAGAGATGGACACCTCCATTACTAGATACTTACGCGTTAAAACGAATATGTGTAGGTATGTATGTATATCGGCGCACATGCTTTGATATCACAGAAGTAGCCTACCCTGCAGGGAAAACAGCTGCTAGTTCGTCATCTGTCATATTTAAATATGAAGCTTGCCGATGATTTGATTTGGTATTCGCTATCTTCGTACCATTTCATTTAATCTGAAGTGAATTAAAATTCTATACTTTGCCTCTATTGTGATCTTACCTTGTTTCGATATAACTGAAAGTCCCTATCTTCGACTGAGTAAAGTGCTATTATACCTTCGGCTCTCAGGATAAAGCAAAATTGTTGAATAATGCCCTCTCCCCGGATTTTTTCAAAGCAAATTCATAATTTTTTTTTTTTTTTCAAAAACATTGGATAACATAAGGAACATCAATCTATCGAGACTCCATCTCAGACCAATGAGCTAACTATTTAAAAATTTTCTTCAAAAGCGCTCTGTATACTTCGCTGCACATTTATTGGACTGATATGAAGCCTTCATCGTCACAGCCCAGAGATAGCGCGGTCTCGTACCGAAATCTGAGATAACGCGCTTGCAAAGTGCGATGTAGAGCATCTTTGAACAGATAGCCGAAGTTTGAATTTTACTTGCGTCCATACTGAACGACTGCGGTTCAAAAGCCTACGCAAATAACAACAAAATAGTTCAGCATTGGCCGACAAGTCCTCCGAAAAAGGGAATTTCGGAAAAGCTTCCTTTGCCGTAGAAGTCCCACAAGTACTTAGGTGGATCGAGAGCGCGATGTAGCTGTTTGGAGAAGACCCCCACACGACACCACATTCCATTTTGAATTCATCACTACAAAGCGAGTAAATCTCCTTTTTACAAACCCTTTCTCTCACTCCAATCCCTGCTTGGTGAGTGGCTCACAGACATTTCAGTTCAGGCGAAAGGTAGTCTAATATTTCATCCAAATATGTAAGCCTGTTCAGTATACGACTTTGGCCGTTCCAATACTCATACTCATAGTCCTATCACTGGACCTTCTGTAATGGGGAGTAGGTTTAAATCAAGTCAAAGCTAGCCCAGATGTCATCCTTTCGAAGTCGGCATACGGAGTCTTGGTTCAGAAAAGCTCAAAATAGAACACAACAAATTGGAGTAGAATCACCTCTCAACTCTTCTCATTGCTATCTCATTTCCAATTATCCCTACAGGGTCACATGCATGTGGGTGGAGACGTATTGTTATTACAATGGCGTACACAACGTTTATTATACTGATCACCACGACTATGCGGAGACAATTTTCAAGCCATGTTGTTGTTAGCTGATGAACGAGTACACAAGAATGTTTGTAAGTATGCACCTATGTATATTTGAAAAAATGTAGCGCGTGCGAGTCGAAGGCAGCACAAGTTGGCGGCCACATCGCATTAAGAGAAATGACCCGACCGACGACTGCCCACAATTGGACACATATGGCGGTAAAAGTTGTTGTTGATTCACTTTTTCGGCATTGCGATTTTTTTACCGTTGTTTTTTTTTTCAATTTTTTTTTTTTTGTAATATCTTTTCGTTATTCTTGTCTTTTTCCGTTCAGTTTTTATTGCCTCGCTTGACCGACCAAATACTACGTAGCATGTACGACGCTTGAGTTGAGTGAATGGGACACAAGTGTGTGACATAAAGTTGCAATTGAGCCAATTTGTAAAATTGCGAAAAGGACATTAATACACTTATACATGAACTCCATCGTGCGTGTACTCGTGTGTGTGTGGTTGTGTGCGTGTGTGTGTAAAAATGCCGGAAGTGCACACGGTAGCGTTTTTTGTTTGTAGTTGCAGGTGAGGTGGAGGAGGGATAGTTATTGAGTATATTTGCTAAGGTAACGGAAATAGTTTGAGAACCTAGTCCTTGTTTAAAGAAATAACCTATGTATGTGTATTGATATAACCCAGTAACGTTTGGGTGAGTGCGTAAATCTCCCAAGAACACATGCATATGTATAATGATTACTAATCGCAATGATTACCAGTTTGATTGATTATTTTATTGAGAATCCATTTAATGATTATTTGGCATTACTTAAAATTGTTAATGATTATTTTCCAATTAATTAAAAAATAATAAATTTTTTTTTATATGTAGATATATGAAGAAAAACACAGGATGACTTCAAATTGAGGTCGAAATATCGATAAACTTAATAAATATATAATTTAAACAAATTTAAGTGTTTTTCTTCATATATATCTGGGTGGCCTAGAGCTCAACAATAAATATAATCGTCAATTTCAAAGGCCGAAAAATACAAAAAAAAATAATAAAAAGAAATATACCTTTTTCAAATAATCAAAAAAGTCATAAAAAATTTTTTTTATTATTAAATATTAATTTTTTCTTTGATTATTTTTAATTTTTTTTTTTTATTATTATTTTTTTTTTTGATCGTAATCAATCTATAATTATTTTTTCTTGAAAACAAAAGTAATCAACAATTTTTTTTGTTAGATACATCAACTTTTTTTGATAATTTTTATTTTTTTATTTTTTTCAATTTTCTTTTATTTCATTTTTTCTATTTTTTTATTATTATTTTTTTTGTCGTAATCAATTTATAACTATTTTTATTTGAAAACAATTAAAAAAAATCATGCAATCAAATTATAATTTTTCAATTAATCAGAGGTAATCAAATTTTTTTTTTTTTTTTTATTAACTTTTTTTTGATTACTTTTAATTTTTATTTTTTTTCTCTTTTTATTATTTCATTTTTTTATTTTCTTATTACTAATTAAATTTTATTTGATTTTTTATTTAACTTACATACAAAAACTTTGTATTTCAAAATTTCTTTGAAGAACGCCCCAGTTCAAATTTTTTTCCACAAAGCCCTATTTAAAAATTTAGTTTAAGATCACCCATTCTTAGAATGTTGTTCAAAAATGCTCTATCTAAAGAAAATTTAAAAAATAATTAAATAATTATCAAAAAAAAATTGAAATTGCGTGTTTCTAAAGAAATTTTTATATAAACTTTAAATATGTTGAGGATGCTGTAATTGAACTTTGAGTAATAACAACGTAAGTAAATAACCCATTTCTACATAGCAACAAAGTGTAGGAAAGGGTTCGAAAGATGTTGAACTCAATCGTAAACATTCGCTCGAAATTTTGTGGGGTTAAAAAGATGCTAACATTTGAACTGGGGTAGGGGTGCAAATTTGATTACATTTAAATGTGTAGCTGTTTGAAAATGATATACTTAAGCACACTTGAAATTTACATATTTATATACATTAGGGTATGGCATTAAAAAAATATTTTAATACAATTTTTAAGTTGATCGATACTAAACAATTGTATTGATTATACAGACTTTCGGAGTTTGTTATGAAATGGAGGAAGTTAAAAAAATAGGGTCCTCGGGAAAAAATTTTTTGGGACACCCTAATCCATATCTGTTCACAAACTTACTTGTAAACCTTTATTTGCATATGGCTAAGAATGTCCTTTACAAATGGACTTACGCTGATGTATAATGCGGCTACTGCTGAAAACGCATGTATATATGTATTTATGTACATATGTATGTATGTGCGTGAAAGATAAAAAAAGGGACCTGAGAGCATCTCTAGCCGGCCCATCTGTTTTAGTTGCTTTTGTTTAAAAGCATTTGGCAGTGCTGTAATTTCATGTTTGCGGATGGGGATATGTGACAATTCTATGGATGTGTGCATTAATACACTTCAGTTAAATACCAAACTAGTCAGAAAACATACTAGTTCACAACTAGATCTTATTGACTGCAATCAAACTAGTCCAAAAAAGTGCAAGTTGTAAAAAAAAAATTTAATTAAGGACAACTTAGAGAAACTCGAGTAATTATGAGCTTGCTTTTTTCGTCTATTTGGAACTATTGAAATATGTCCGTCCGAAATTTGACAATTGCAAAAAATGCAGGACTAAAGCCAGGATATTTGAGTGAAAATCAAATGCAACCGGACATAGTGGAGTACCACTCGGCATGGCTAGGAGGCGTTATTGGTTGTTCTAAAAGACTTGAAAGTTTCACCATTTTCAGACTCCTTCCATCTTTATCAGAGAATTCATTTTTTGCTAGTTTGGTGAGGTACACCGTATGTTGGGTCCATGCACATAAAATTATTTAAATTTGCCAAAAACTTTTAACCAGACAACTTCCTTTTTATATTCGACTGGCTGTAAAAGGCAACAACAATTCATTTGTAATTTAAGTATGTTCACATGCTTAAAGGTATGCCAAGAGACCACGGGTTACCATACCCAGACCTTATGAGATTTTAAGAAAAATTCGAAGATGCTTTGGGGTCTATTACCTATTCCATTCCATTCAAAGCTGTCGACGGGAGAAATGTAATAGATCATGAGAGTATTCAATCAAATGTATCGGAATTTGATGATCCCATAATTTCGGCTTAACTCCATCAAATTTAAATATTTTTTACCATTCGGCTGGATTACACAGAAAGGGATGATTGTTCAGTTACCACAGCGGCTAAGTGCGATCATGTTGGGAATCGCTGCTCTAAAATGTCAAAACAGCAAATCACATGTTAAAATGTAAGCAAACCGTTTGCAAGCAAATTTGGCAGTTAAAAAAATCGAAACAGCTGTTGAGATAATATTACCTGAATAGGTATACCATGGTCCAGGTGTCTTTCGCCCATGAGAATTCAATTAGCATACATCGAATTTCATAAAATGCTTGAAAGGTGACAGATTATTACTGAAATTAAGTGTCATAGAAGTACCTTAAACAATTTCACAAACAGCTTTATTACTCTATCAAGCTTTGCATGATTTTTCATTACCTACATATGTATGTGTAAATTAGGATTAGAAAGACTGTGCACCATATTTGCATTTTTGAAGTACTTTGACTAGATCAACTTTTTTGCTTAGAAATATAAAATAACCTTTGGCTACTAAAAGGGTAGCACCGTAGCTACATACTATTCCAACTTTTCTACTTACCCGTGGGATACTTACGTGGGATAGGTTGAAACTTGATTTACATAAACATTTTATAAAGTTTCGAAAAGCTTTTTATACATACATACATATGTGGACACATACATATGAAAAGGGCATAAAACTAGCAACTAAAAAAATTACAAACATACATACATACATACATCTGCGGTAAAAACTCAAGTACGCACCTTTGCTGAAAATCGACTCCATAATCCCTTTGCCATGATATCATTGAAAATGTATAATGATGATGTGACAAATATCCAAAGAAGACTCTTCCAACCAGCACCGTATAAAAACCTGAATAAACAGTTATGTTGGTGTTGGCGCCCTCTAACGGACAATAGCTGCAACCATTTCAAATTATGCCACAACCATGTACACTGAACAAAAACTCACATTCAAAATAAATAAAGAAATATATTAAATATATGAGCAAGCATTTGCTCAATTCCATTTTATTTAAAAGGTTACTTTTTTGTTTTTGTTACAAAAAACTTGACAGCAACAGCAAAAAAATTAATTGTCAAAATAGTAGGCCTAACAAACTTTACGGAAATGAAAGTAAACAATTGGATTTTTAATTATTTATTCCATGGGTTTTTAATAACTGATATGTCTTTCGTAGTTCTGCAGAAGTGTTGGGCCTAGATTTGATCAGCTTGTGATAGGTCTCCAAAGCAGTTAATTACAGATTTTCTGTGCTTTCTGGAGAAAGAATATTCGAAACTGTTAAACTACATATGTATAATTATTTTCAAGTGCGAATGAAATTTCTTTCGAAACGCAATACATGATAGGACCCCAGTTTTGCTCGCTCGATATAACCTCGATTCACTTGACCACTACTCAAAGGTCACATTTACATTTCTGAACCACACTGATACCAACCTACAAGTATATTACAGATTTTTGTCTTGTTGCTAGCGCAATCTTAGAGCCAGCCGGTGACTTGGAGATTACCACAACGAAAGTCCAAGGCTCGGATCCTGGCACAAGTAATCTCAAAAGTGGCTTGAACAATTTTTTCTTAAAACGGGGTGTATATCTGACAGGAAAGGCTTCTCAGCAAAATTCATCTCCTTTATAGATGCTGTTCGTATTTAGCTTGATTAGCGTTACCTGCAGATAACCCACCAATGCAACCCTGTCAAATTTTGTTTGATTTCTTTAACATTTACTTTATCGTGTTTTGCATTTTATGTTTATTTGCTGTTTTAATTTTATCAATTTGCGCAGGCGCACATCAGCTAATTATTTTACATCAATTGTTTTTCTTTTCAATTTCTACATTTTTCTGTTTTAATATTTTCTCAACTTTCACTTTGTTGTGAATCCGCGGTGTTGAGTTAACTCGAAATTATTGTGGAATATAATCAAACAAGGTCAAACGGAAAATAATTCCAAAAACCTATCGTACGTGTTAAGAATACAAGAAGAATACCATTTCGGTGGTCACTCGAGCCATAAATCATAAATCATCAGAATAATTATTGAAGTGTGCTTGAGCTGCGAAAAGCGAGCAAGCGCAATAGCTTTTGTGTGTTTGGCATTGGCAGAGTGTCTGCTAATATTTGTTGTTGCGCAAGCACCAAACTGCTTATACGGGAGCGCATACGACGGAAACTTTATTTGGTGCTGGTGATAGCATAACGCGAAACTAATTGGGAATTCGTTTGTCTTTTTTGTTTATATTTGTATGCCCGTCAACAGGTGTGGCGTGGTGCGGAAGTCTTAAACGTCAGAACGCAATGACCTCGCGATACGAACGTATCAAAGCCGATTGCGTGGCACGCAAAATCCTGTGGGAGGATCCCGACTTTGCTGCGGTACAATCTTCAGTTTTCTATTATCAAACACCACCATTCACATTTCAATGGCGACGCATTGCCGAATTTGCGGATGCACAAAAATCATGTTTCGTTAATGAAGGTGAGAATTTTGACGTCATCCCTGGCAAAATGGGTGATCGTTGGTTGGTATCATGCCTGGGCGTATTACATTCGCTACGTAATCTATTCTATCGTGTTGTACCCGCTGATCAAAGTTTAGACAAAGCGCATGGCGTATTTCGTTTTCGTTTGTGGTGGTGTGGTGAATGGGTAGAGGTGCTGGTTGACGATCGTCTGCCCACTATCAATGGCCGTTTAGCATTTCTACAACCACAAACATCACATTGTTATTGGGCGTCACTGTTGGAGAAGGCGATTGCTAAATTGCATGGCTCATATGAAGCACTCAAATATGGTACACGTTCGGATGGGCTAAGTGATTTACTTGGTGGTGTGGTGGAATGTATACCAATGAAAACTGGCGCTAATGCTGCAGATTTGTTGCGTCCACAGCATTTGAAATCACATTTGGAAACAACCTGCATCGTGACGTGTATTGTGGCAACAAGCGGCACAGCTGGTGGACACATTAAGACTTCACCTGAGCGGCTGGCGAATGGTATTGCGTTCAATGTCAACTACAGGTGAGTGGATGTGTGTGGTTTAACGTGGGTGGACCAGTATGTATTGCCTTACTAGCATGTGCTTTTCGATTACTATATGGGGTAAGAGTGACAGTAAGCAGTTTACCCTTTATATAACTAATTCGCATAATATATTTAACTTATCTCTATATATTCAGACTTTCATCGCTGGACAAGGTGGAGACATTATTGGGCGATGCAGTACAATTGGTGCGCTTAAGGGATCCACTCTCGTGCAATGCCTTCGATAACAGTGCCTTATTTGAAGGCGACTGGTCGGCGATATCGCCATCTTGGGAACGTGTATCAGCTCAGGAACGTGATCGTCTCTTTGGCCAACTAGACGTTGGTGAATTTTGGATGTCATTTCTTGAATTCACACAAACTTTCACCAGCCTCGAATGCATCTATCTCGACGCTGACACCGCCAAAGATGAGCTCACCCTACAGGAACGACCGAAACGTTGGCAAATGAAAATGTTTCAAGGACAATGGAAACGTGGTGTCACAGCAGGTGGTTGCCGGAATCATGAATCGTTTCACATTAATCCACAACTGTTGCTGAATATACAAGAGAAGCAAGAAGTTGTGGTAGCGTTGAATCAACACACGGCAGTTGAACCGAAAGTTATTGGCTTCACAATGTACAAATTGAGTGCTGTGACAAATGGTGGTAAAGGCAAATTTAGCGAATGTTTACCAAAAGAATTCTTCAAGACACAAGTGAGCTTCCTAAACTCGGACTATGGTAATACAAGGCATGTCAGTTATCGTTGCGAGTTGGAAGTGGGACAATATGTGCTCATGCCCACCACTTATGAACCAGGTGAAGAGTCTAGCTTCACGGTACGATTTTTGGGCACAGCGCCGTTGCGTCTATCACTGTTGGAAACACAAACCATGATGCTGTTGGATCCTTTCCCAGCATTGAAAAATGAAGTGGAATCATCGACAAAAATCAAAAATGTATGTCAATATGAGCCTGTGTTCATGCAATTGGCGGACGAGAATAAAACTATTAATTGCTTTGAACTGCACGAATTGTTGGAGGCGTGTTTACCCAATGACTACATTAAAGGTTGTGCCAACATAGATATTTGTCGTCAGGTTATTGCGCTGCAAGATAAAACTGGTTCGGGACGCATCAATTTTCTGCAATTCAAAACTTTTATGGTGAATTTGAAATCGTGGCAAGGTGTTTTTAAAATTTATACGAAAGAAAAGGCAGGCATTTTACGTGCTGAAAGATTGCGTGATGCTCTTTACGATGTGGGTTTTCAATTGAGCACTGAGATAATGAATTGTCTAATGCAACGTTATATACGTAAGGATGGCACTTTGCGGTTGAGTGATTTTGCTTCGGCGGTGCTGCATTTGACTGCCGCATTCGATTACTTTCAACGCAAGGATCACAATCAGGATAATGTAATCGAAATTGAAATGTCCGATTGGATAAAATGTGTTTTGAGATGTTAAAAGGAGAGTTAAGTTAAAATCTATAATGTAAGCTTAAAGTTTCGAATAATTTCCAAATACTACTACCGCTGACCAGTGAACTTTTATATTCTTAATCTAATCCTCTTTTCCTTTAACTTTTCTATCATTTCTTTATTATTGAGCATATTTCAACTGTTAAGTGCAATTCTAACGTAGTACCTTATGAAAACAAAATTAAAATAACTATTGAATGTGATTCATAAAATCCGAGAATTTTCACAAAAAAAAAAATTTAGAAAATAGGGTTGAAAAAAAAAAATTTTTTATACTCTGCTTTACATAAATGACGTATGTATGTATATGTAGTTTTAGAAAAAAGGACATCTTGTTTTAGAATAGTTAATATCGTTCGCTTATATATTTGTATCTAATTCGTTTGGATAAATACAAAACAATGTAATCGCACTTTAACTCAGTAAATTAATCTTTGTAAAGCAAGGTCGGATTCACTCCTCACCTTGCCGGAAAATTGTTTATAAATTTATCGATTATACAGAAGTCACTTTTGTCAGTAAGGTGATTGGAATGATCCACCAAGCCTGGTTCAAGAATATTTCATTGCCTTCCCAGATGCATTTAATCAAAGAGTCTAGTTTTCCAGGAAACTAAAATTTAGAAAGATATCTGTTCGTGTAATTTCATTTGTTGGCAGATAGAGCTCTATCTTAGCGGGCCTGCACTTAACTATGCGTTTACGCCTATGTTTATATAAAATGAAAGGTATTTGTATTTATGTGTTACTAAAAATATTTTATTATCATTCTAATTTATTTTAGTTGTACTAAATGAAACATGATTATAATTAGTTTGCGAGTCTAAGTCTAAGTCAACGGCAACCACATTCCTTTGCGACAATTTGCGAGAAGCGCATCAAATTAACGCTATCTTCATTTACTGAATATAATATCGAGACGGAGGCCAATTTAACTGGCACGCAACATGGCTTCGGTAATTGTGGCCGCTTCAAATGCATCAAAGTTTGTACAATTGCATGATTAGTAGCATTATTCATGGGCGTACCCAAGGGGAAATTGCACTCACCCAAGCAGAAAAAAGCTTCAAAAGTTTTGGGTGCAATCACCGACTTCTCCATACCCAAATATTTAAAATCCAATGTAAAATTATGACGCTCACATGCCTTTGGTTGATCATATGCGGCACCTAAATGCTGTTGCATGTAGCCAAATGAATTTATTTGACGTTTGTGTTGTTTGGAACGACGCCGCCGTTGCATTTTAGTCAATAGGTCGGGACCATTGAAGTAAGCTGTAATGAATGGTTGTACATCCAGCAAATCCGTTTGCGCATGCGCTCCCACTAAACCAACATCAGCAGCTGCAATTTGTTGTAGTTTTACACCAAAGCCTTCTTGCAGCGATGTATGCAAAGTGACACCAATAAGTAATTCATTGCCATAGAGTACGTGTTGGAGTGTACGATAGTGTAACCAATTTTTAAATGATTTTGTGATATTTAACTCCAACCAACCATGAAAATCGGTGGTGGAATTTAATACGGCAACATTAAGTAAATAGCTTCCAAATGGTTGATAAACATTTATAGTGAAATTTCTTTCGATTAAACTCATGCTATAGCGGCCAAGCTGGGGATTTTGATATAAACGTATGGCGGCATGTTGTAGCTCCAAATCGCGTGGTATTTCGTTGAGGTTAAAGTTAAGCAGCATATCGCCGTTGAGTGCAGAATTTGAGTTTGTTTCAGGTGAGACTGTGAAGGCAAAGTGATAATTATTAATAACAAGTCAAGGTCTCGAGTTCAAAACTGGGCAAAGAAATAGAATCCTGGTCAATCAAACTTACTTCTGCTGGCAAATGTAATAATATTGTTGCATAGTTCAATCTCGCGACGGTCGAACGGTGTGATAAAGTTGTCATTGATAAGCGAACGTTTGTGCCGTAATTTTTGTAGATTCAATATTGGTTCTGGTAAATTGTCTTCATCATCGTCACTTATTTCTGTATAAACTTGAAGCAGGAATTTAGTTGCAGAATTTCTAGAATTGAAGAAATATGTAAAATAGTTAAATAATGCAAGTTTTCAAAGTAAAACACGCTTTTAAACTTACCTTAATGATGGTTGCCTTTTGAGACGCGTAATAGGCTGTTGTAAACCCAATAATTCTGCCAGTTGAGTCATATCATCTGGTATTTCCTTTCCTTCTTGGGCAAGCGAAAGCACCAAGCAGCAAAGAAATAAAAATAATTTACAAATCACTAAATTTTGGCGCGTCATTTTCGTTTGAATAACGTTTTTAAACTGAAGCAATCTCAAAAAGGACCTCGTTTATATAGTGAAATGCTTAACGAGCACAGGTCAATTTCACCGAATATTCTAACAAGGGTAATTACACAGGCAGGTAGATGAACTTTTAACAAGCATGTACACAAAAGATTCGTTTATCAAAAATTGTTAAATCGTTAAGTGCGATTATTGTTTTTGTGGATTTACCTGAGTATACCACGGTTTTTCCCAGAAGCGATAGCTTGCATAAATGTTATTAGCACTTGCACGGAAACGGTGCGGAGGCATGATTGACAAAAACTAGATCAATTTTCTAAATACATAACTAGGTAGACTAGTTTTAAAGCCTTTTGATGTCAAGTTTTAGAGGTGTAGCAAGGCAAGCTGTCTCCACCAACGTTTTAAATACAACAGTCATACCGTTTTCATTATAAAAGCTTAAGTCGTTTTGTTGTAGCAAGTAACAATGTGTATAATTTTAAATGAAATTTAACAAATTATTTCACAGAAAAAGACATCTCACCTTAAATATCCGCCAGAGGCATTATATAAAACTGTACATACACCTCTGCTTGCTCCTCTGATTGCATCATAAAATGCATTTCTAACAAACCGCTTAAATCCGTTTTTATCGCCACCTTCGTTGCAGCCGTTAACGCTTTATGAGTTAACCGAATATCGTTATTTCGATAGCATGCCGAAGTTGTTTCACGACAATTAAACAGCATAATCATATCGCTAGTTTTGGCCACCTCTACGAAAGTCTCCGTTTTAACAACGCCCAAAGTTTCGATTTTAAAATGGGGCTGCCTTGGTGATAGAGTTAAACGTATCTCATCTGCTGCTTTGTTTAACTCCTGGAAGATATTCGACAATGCATGCCCACGCACAAATACGACATTTAAGCTTGTACTATCCTCATCGAGATTATAATCGATTACATCTTCAACATTAGTAGTTTTAATGGAACACTCTGAAGAAATATCAGGTTCGTCATTGGGACGCAATACCAGCACCAGTGGCGCACCGTGTCCCTTGTAGAACATTTTCAAACTGCATGGTATGCCGGCGTACAGACCCAAACATTCAGATATAATATTCATATTAAGACCAAAGCTAATTGTATCCACCACATGAAATTCTGTAAAACATGATGCGGTCATATAGAGATTCGCTTGTACACATTGACCTTCTTCGACTGTGACGCGTAAGCCATCTTCGCTTATTTGGAATTTTCCATTCTGTTAGTAATTATAAAAATGAGCTATATATTTAATGGGAATTTGTTGATATTCACAGAAGTACTTACATTTTCAAAGTTCAACGCTTTTATGCCATTACAAAGGGTTTTTATTTCATCTAAACGCGCCACGAATTTGAAATTCTCATATTGACGTTGGGTCAACATTTTTAGATTTCTTAAAATACCTTTCTCATAAATTGTCTTAGAATGTTGCATTCGCACTGCGCTATTCAGCGTAGGCCCCTACGCACACTCCACCCTCAGTCCAAGTGTTCTCTGAATAAATCCAGATAGCCACAAAACATTCGATCACGCAAATTTTTTAATTGTTGCTTACTAACTTGTTCTATTTTAAAAGTTTTTGGTGTTGGATGCAGCACCTGTGCAAGACGCAGTGCTAGTACGTGGGCACAAGTATATCTGCTACTCTCCACTTGTAGATTTGAGGCAGTTGTGCCTGTTGCAGGTAGTTGATTTTTCAATCCCAATACAAACTCTTTGAATTCTTTACATGCACAATAATTGATTTTGGGAAATAACCAGATTGAGCCCTTATACTGTTGTTGTTTTATTTGTATTTCGGCAATATCGCTTCCTTCATAAGTATACAATTGTATATATTGTTCGTCCAAAATAGTCAAGGCATCCACAAGTACAGGCCCCAATAATGATTTGAGTTGCAATAACAAATGGTTTGTGTGCACATCCGTAGCTGAAGCACAGGGGTGAAAAGATTTTTAACAACCAAGATTTGCATGTGCTTCCATTGCAATACAAAACATACCTTCAGCCTCCTCCAGCTCGCTTACACTGCGCTGGTATTGCTCTAGCGCTTTCTCAATTAACTTGACAAGAATTTGCTTAGTTGAATGCGAATCCTTTTCTTCCGCCTGCATTTATGTTCAATTTGGAACTTGCTTATTTCAAATTTGGTGTATTACTTTGTGGCTGGAACCATTTTTCATTCAATAGGTAAATAACTTTTTTTCTTTATAAAAGCGCGCTAATCCTTAAATAAAACACATGAAAAATTATTGTCTCGTCTTTATGTCTCTATTCGTAAACAGTTAGAAAATTATTGCGGAACGATAAATGGGTATAATTTGTCATCTTTTTTAGGGCCCTTTCATAACAGCCGGTAACCAATAACCGGAGTAATTTATGAACTTTTAGGGCTTACCCGAGTTTAAGTGACGTATTTTGTACAGTTAGCCGTCAAATTAATCACCGATTAGGCTTAACCGGCTTTTATGAAAGTGGCCCTTAACTGTCAAATTAATCGCTGATTAGGCTTAACCGGGTTTTATGAAAGTGGCCCTTAAAGTTTACACCCTGACTGGCACGGTTTTTCTAAACTATCAAAAATTTGCCCAAATATAAGGGGGGTGGGACTTGGTATCGATGGGTTGATAAGGGTTAATTATATTCGAAAGGTTGTAATGGAACAGACATTGGGCATTTTTCCATAATCTTTGGAACAGAAGCTATCAGCTGAAATTGATAAAAACAAAAAACAACTAAACAAAATCATAACAAAGACAAAAACAATTGTTGATTATACGTTTTTCGCTTTCCAGATTAGTTGGAGTGCAATAAACCTACCGAGCTAGCAACTGAGCAACCACAAAAAACCAGATAAACGTTATACATTTACCATACAGGCAAGTTGTGCTGAGAATTGTAACCAGGCGTAAGTGATAATAGAAAACTGTATAAATGTATACATAACAGATTTCTGTATTTCAGTGCAAAATTTGATAAAATCCCAACAAGATGGCCAGCTTTCGTATGGGACCTAAGACACACAATGTGCTCATGTCACTATTCCAAAAAAATCGCCAAAAAGTTGCTTCTGCTTTAAGGGAACATAAATCCGTAAAACCCAAAACGTATGTGCTACTTGCAGGCGGTGACGATGTTAGCTTCAACGATACCGATGTAAATCATCCCTTTCGACAAGAATCATATTTCCAGTATATGTTCGGTGTCAAAGAGCCTGGCTGTTATGGCGTTTTGGATGTCGCCAATGCCAAATCAACTTTGTTTGTACCACGTTTGCCTGAAGAGTATGCCACATGGATGGGAAAATTGTTTACTTTGGAAGAATTCAAAAAAATGTATGAAGTGGATGAAACATGTTATATAGATGAATTGAATACGTTCTTTGAGGGGGTACAACCTTCGCTCATCCTAACATTAAGTGGTGTCAATACCGATAGTGGATTAATTTCTAAACCAGCACGTTTTGAAGGAATCGAAAAATTTGTGGTCGATTGTGATTTGTTGCATCCCGTGATAGCTGAATGTCGTGTCATTAAATCACCTGAAGAAATTGAAGTATTACGTTATGTTGCAAAGGTCTCTTCAGATGCGCATATACGTGTCATGCAATTTATGCGCCCTGGACGCTCAGAATACGAAGGTGAATCGGTTTTCTTACATCATGCCTATGCTGTCGGTGGTTGCCGTCATGCCTCTTACACTTGTATTTGTGGAAGTGGTGTGAATTCTGCGGTGCTACATTATGGACATGCAGGTGCACCAAATGATGGACCAGTACGTGATGGTGATATGTGCCTTTTTGATATGGGCGCTAACTATTGTGGTTATGCTGCGGATATAACATGCAGTTTCCCAGCTAATGGCAAATTCACCGAAGATCAGAAATATATTTACAATGCTGTTTTGGCTGCAAGAAATGCTGTGCTGGAGCAAGCACGTGATGGTGTCTCCTGGTTGGATATGCATAAGTTATCTTGTCGTGTTATGTTGGAGAAATTAAAAGAAGGTGGTATGTTGAAAGGTGATGTAGATGATATGCTTGCTGCTGGCTTAGCTGGCATATTCCAACCGCATGGTTTAGGACATCTGCTTGGTCTGGATGTACATGATGTAGGCGGTTACCTGGCAGGACAACCGGAACGTCCAGCAGAACCATGGTTAAGTAAATTACGTTTCGCACGTACACTTAAAGCTGGTATGTACATAACTGTTGAACCAGGCTGCTACTTTATTGAATACCTAATGGAGCGCGCACTCGCCGATCCGAACATGAATAAGTTCATCGTCAAAGAAGTTTATGAGCGATTCCGTAAATTTGGTGGAGTAAGGATAGAGGATGATGTGCTCATTAAAAAAGATGGTTGTGAGAATTTCGCTATAGTTCCACGTACCGTCGAAGAAATCGAGAATACGATGTCTGCTCGTAATTAATGTCGGTGCACGTTATCTTTGTTGATTTCGATTTTTTATATTTCGATTAGATTGTTGCAAATGATTTATTGTATGCCACTTTACAAAAGATTTATGTATCATACACTTTTCCAACATTTTATGTAATGTACAAAATAAATATGAATTGAATTAAAGCAGGAAAATTGTAATACAAACTAAACTTTTTTGTAACGTTTATCTGTACTCTTTCCTGGATGGAGGTTCTTATCCCCGTTAAAGATCTATGTCATGAAGAGCAATCCTAAGAAAGTGTTGAGACTCCACAATCCCTTAAAGGGCCCATCCTATTTTGGAAACACATTTCATGATAGTCAAGTCTATCGAAACAACTACAACTTAAATCCTTTCAACAACAATGACTCTTTAAACCCATCGAGAATTATTGAGTTTTGTATTTCTAAAATTGTATTTGTTATCTGACTTTATTTACGTTTGACGCGATTATAATGTATATAAGTAAAGCCCAATACAGTTAGGCTAACAAACAGTTTCGCTTAAAAATGTTAGATTAGTACTTAATAAAAAAAACTGCAACAAGCAACATCTACAAACCAATGCGTGCGGGGGTACGTCTAGGAGTTGAACCGCCCGGTGTGATTATTTCTTGTTTCGGTGTCATTTGTTCTTCACGCTGAGCTGCCTGTATTTGGCGTTCTTTCATTTGCTCTTGCGCCAATTGCATTTGCGTTTCCATTTCTTTTAAATGCTCTGCGGCCTGCTTCTTTTTCTCACGTCCACTACGACCAGTCTCTTTTACAGAGAAGAACATAGGACCTAGTTCGGCAAGCCAATAGCCATCGGCCGCTGTGGCACATTGCATATATTCCTTTGCGGTCATAACAAGCTCATGATAAACCACATAATCGGGTGTTGTGCCCAATCCATAGAGTGCAGAGGTGGGATGAAGATGGCATGGCATACCCGTACGCAAATTTACATATTCTCCGATACCTTTGAGACGCGCTGCCTGATAGAAATAGGCTGAACAAATACATTTGCGTACGATGTCCCAATCAGTGCCACAAGATTTGACATTGAGTTTTTGCTGTATCATGATATCTTTGAGTTGTTGGCGTACTTCGCGTACTTTTCGCATGGCTTTGACGTGGATGAAATGTTCATTGCACCAACTGGAGTTGTAGCTGTGAATGGAGGAGACCGAAAGTATTGAGTTAATAACATAATAAGTTCGAGTAGGAAGCTAAGTGACTTACCTATTTTGTTTCCATTGCAAATAAACATTAAGGTAGGTGAGATGATCGGATTCGGGAACTTGGAATTTTTCACGCACACCATCTGCCTCTTCTTCACGTCCTTTGGGTCGATAGAAAATTGAAGGAACCGAAAGCATTGACACTGAAAAATTTAAAGATTATTATTATTTCATTGTTTTGTTGTTGTAATAACATTAAAGATCACTACCGACAGAGTACGCTCTCTTGACAGATGGGATCCGGTCACTGACTAGCACTGCGTTAGCCGACCTATTAACGAAAGCGCACTTTCACCACTGTCACTCAACAATCCAAAAATGCTGGAAGTTAGCTTCTATACTGGCCGAAACCGGATTTTTAAGTCAATCGCTACCATTACCTGGGAGAAAAGACCAATATACATTGTTGGCTACATACAAGGCACGCACGTGGATTGATCAGAAGACTTTTCCGTTCATGAGATATCATTCCAACCTATGATCTAATTATCAACTTTGGCAGTACATTGAGTATAACAGTTACATTAAGCACAAAAGTTATATTTGGTATAACAGTTATCTTAGCTACAACAGTTACCATAGGTATAACAGTTACCATATGCAGGTGGAACAGTTACCTTAAATATAACAGTCATGTTTGGTATAACAGTTATATTTAGTCTAACAGGTACCTTAAATGTAACAGTTATCCTAAGCATAAACATTAACTGCAACAGTAACATTAAGTATAACAGTTATGTTTGATATAACAATTGCTTTAGGTATAACAGTTCATATATAACAGTTGTCCTAACCATAAAAGTTACCTCTGTTACAGTTACCCAGGATTCGTAGAACCGATATTTACATATTTACAGCGTGCGACACAGCTGACGGTTAGGGAGATCTTTAATTGGTCCGGTTTCATTTAGTCGGGGCCGCGGGGCTTACAGGGTTTAAAATAGCTGATTAACCACACAAGCCAGTCTAATAAAAGGGTGTCCACTGGAGGACCTGGGCCTTGCCAGTAACACCAACTCACAAATCGCAAATAGTCGAACTCACCTATGATAAGCACCTCAGAGCTGCATTCCATTTGGCAGGATACAATCAACATTTGACATTGCGGTGGATCCAGAGGAAATTCCGCCATCTGCCGTCCGAGTGGTGTCAATGCGCCCGTATGATCCAATGCACCCAATATCCATAATTGATACAGTGAATTGAGTATATTATCCTGTGGTGGTGGATCCATAAAATGAAATTGCAATAAATCCACCACACCCAACGATTTCAACAATAACACCGTATTTGCCAAATTCGTACGTTGTATCTCGGGCACTGTCAATGGTAGTAAATCTTCTTTATACTGACGTTGGGTATATAAGCGATATGCCTGTCCGGGACCTGTACGTCCCGCACGACCCGAACGTTGATTTGCATTGGCCTGTGAAATGGGATAAATTTGGAGTGCATCCATACCGATGCGTGGATTGTAGACTTTTAGTTTACAATAACCAGAATCAATAACATAAATAATACCATCCACGGTTAACGAAGTCTCAGCAATATTTGTAGCCACTACACATTTACGTAAACCTTCTGGAGATTTTTGGAATATCTTAGCTTGCAAATCGGAGGGCAATTGTGAGTAAATTGGTAGTATGGATAGTTCGGGTGCATTGTCGATTTCGGTTAGGCGTTCAGCTAATACTTCACATGTAACTTCGATATCTTCTTGACCTGGCATAAATATTAACATATCACCCTCGTTGGGTGTAAGATGAATTTGTAGCGCTTGCTTCACAGATGCTTCCACATAATCTTCGCAAGTATTTTTACTAAACATAACATCGACTGGAAAAGTACGTCCGGGAATGGTGAAAGTGGGTACATTGCCAAAGAATGTGGCAAATTTTGTGGAATCCATAGTGGCCGAGGTGACGATGAGCTTGAGATCATGACGTCGCGCAACGATCTGGAAGTAAAGAGGGGACAATTTAGAAGAAAATTAGTTTTATACACTCAACTGAAATGTGCTCAAATAGAATATTCAAAGTCATACCACCTTAACAGAGCTATAGTTCATAGGGATAAAGACAGATAAAAGAGAGCTCACTTGGTCCTTGGGGGTGTTATATTGTCCTCCAGTTATTTCAACAATAGTTCCAATGAGATAGTTGGTTGATAAGTGCTCTCAGTTAGGGGCTCGTTTCATGAACTTTATATGAGATTGATATAATTAAGACAACTTCTCAGGGTTTTAAACTTGAGTTCTGAATGTGCTTGAGGGAGACTACTTATTCTTTTCCACAACCAAATATTTAAAAGACAAAAATCTATTCAAAGGAGTGAGAGTACTAAAATCGCATTATTTTTTCTGATCACCCTAGTATACATATCTACCGAAATTTCTATAGAGAACCTTTTACACTGTACCCCACTGAGTTTACATTTCTCACCACCACAAAATTACCAAATTAATAGCATTACTTTATACCGTTAAATTCAAGTACACTGAGTTGTGTTTCAAGAAAATGGCATTATCAAATTAGTTGGATGGGTATTAGGTCAAGGCAACACGTGGATATTGTGCACATCGTCATATCAATGCTATAAGACAACTTAGCAATGTACAGTGTTCCGCACAGTTCTTGGTTCTTTTGATGGAAAGCCATAAAAAGGCAACTAATAAAGCTTTAGGGGTAGGTTCACGCATCGATGTATACGCGCGTAAATCTTTGCACGACGTCTCAGCGCTATATTTTCTCTTATGAACATTGTACGAGATGAAGAGAATATTTGAGTGATTTTATTTGGGGTGGTATTGGTGGTAGATAGCAGCCAACTGCTTTACCAAATTCACCACAGCAGAGGGTTGGAACTCATACATAAATATCACGACGCAAAATAAAACAACATAACCTAATTTTCTGTAGTGTTGTGACGCACAAAATTAATGAACCGGGTACAAAGAGCCGGGTACTTTGAATGGCAGGTTGTTTCGTGTTTTACGAGCACCGAAAAGTTGATGCAAATGGAATTTAAAAGAAACTAAAGAATATATAATGTATTTCAGAAGTCAATTGTACTTTATTTTACTGTTTCTGAAGCACAATTTCCGGTTCCTGTAGTGGAATTCACTAACTTCGATTACGACATTCGCAATCGACATTTTGTCATACCGATATTTATCACGATATTTGGTATTCACTAACTATATCAGCTGTTTCGCAAACTAAACGTCACACAATTTGCAGTTGTTTTTTGTGTCGTTAAATAAAACGCACATAATTTGAATTTTTTTTTAATAAATGAAATAATAATATTATATCTATTGAAAATCTCGAAAAATCGAACCGAATCGTTAAGCTAGTGAATTCCACTACTGAATTACAATTAACAATTCCGAAATTTATTTACCCATACATTTTCTAAGAATTTTGTTTTTGTAATTCACAGGTTTATATCAAGTTTCTAGAGAAATCTAGTTCGAGAGAGTTTTTCGTCATTTTCATTTTACTTACATTTTTTGCAAGTTGGGTACTCGAAGAAAGATACTTTTGTAATTGATTACATTTGACGTATTTGACAGCCCTAAAAACCAGCTGACTAAACCAGTTAAGAATTAAATAAATGAGAAAAAGAAGTGCCGGGACCAGGGAGGATTTCTTCATTTGCGCACTCCATCACTTCCCATAAACCGGTTCTTTAAATATTCGGAACTGCACAACACTACTCCGGTGGGCTGGCTACGCTACTTATGGGAGCGCATTATAGAGGCCACGTGTGAAGAGGCACGTAGGCACGTATTTTTGTTGATTTTAGTTGTTGTACGAGCATAAAAATCAGTGAGTAGTCAGCACGATGGGATACGACTAGTCAATGACTTCGTAGTGAGCTCGTCGTTTTTTTTTTGCTCCGAGGCCGTCATAACTATGTACATATTTATGTGTGAATGGCTGCAAGTAAATATCTTTTATTATGGTCCAATGAGTATGTATGTATGTATAAACAAAAAAAAGTTTCAAAATTTAATTTCTTTTGTTTACATTTCTGCTATGTAGATATTCTGTATGTATTTGGAAGGTGTGTCATTGAGTTGATCCAAAGCAGTCACGCCGATTCGGAATTCATGCAAAAATATTTACTGCGTTTCTCTTTTCTCAGTAGACGTTTGTTCAGACAATTTTGGGAGAGTCCAATAAATTCTTCTGTTGCAACTGACGCATTCGATGAGCCCTAAAATCACTGAGCTAACTCTTCGTTGGATGGCACATCTTGTTCCACCTAGTTTCATCTCAAATTAACAAGTATTTCAAACAACATTGTCCAGTTTTCGTTGTAAAGAATTTTGGAGAGCTCTGATAGCACTAACCATACATACCTACATATGTACATATTTTACTAAATAGAAGGTTAATCGAGAATCATTTAAAAAAGGAAAATCCAAGGTGTTAATTCAGAGTAACAACAGAAAATATTCTAAATGGAAGCGATTCGATTTTGTCGATTTCAATAAACTAAATATTTATGTAAATAGTCGTCATAGCGTATTAACAGTTAGTACGGATGCATACAGGGTGTTACAGACTCCAAAGATTTTGTGTTTGCTTTTAAGGGTCAGCCCATGACAAATAAACAAAAAGTTGGATTCTAAATGAAATACCCAAATTAGCTACTTAAAATTTTATTTATGTAGCATACTTAAAGGAGTTGAAAAACATCTCATAAAGAAGATTAGCCCTTTGTGCTTAATTAGTCTCTCCATAGAACACAGGGTGGGTTATTAGGGTAAACCCTTTGGCTCATGATCATAGTCAAACTATGAAACATAATTTCATGTCTGTCATAGTCAACTTAAAATACATTTTATATCTAAGAAGGAGTTTTAATTTTCAAATGTCGAAAATGTTTGAAAATTTTTAAATCACGGTTTGTGTCCATTTTTGTGCGATATCTCAACGCTTACTCCAAACTTGAGTTTGGTTTTTTTTTCGCTTATTATCACATCTATGCTATGGTTTGTGAATAGAATAATTGCCACAGGGTTACCTTGAAAAATATAAAATATTTCTTCATACCACAACTAACTTTATTTTTTTCCATGTTCCATGTTCAATATTTAAAGTTGATCAAAAATAACACCCTGTATATTTATAGATATCGCGCCAAAAATAATATTTTATCTAAGCTATATTATGAAATTTCCGCACAAGTGCATATTTATATATTAATTCTTCGACCGTCGGAAAAAGGAAAAGCATGAAAATGTGCTAAAATTGGCGCTTATGACTATGAAGACCATAAACAATTTTATTTTCAATGTCTCGACGCATCAAATACTAAATTAATTTCAAAATAGCCCGACAAAATGCAATCAAAAATAAAGAAAAAAGTCGAAAATGTGGGAGACTGTAATTAAGCGATTTAACGTCAGTGGTTTTCAAATATTTAATAAATGGATGTAAAGCAAGCAATAAATTAATTTTTGTTATGAACATAGGCTGAATTGTTTTTACTTTTATCTACCATGCTCATAGTTTTCGATATAATTTAAAAAGAAAAATTATTTTTTTATTTATTACCAAATTTATAAAAAATAAAAAAGCTTTGATATTTGAAAATTTTTATGGAAATGTCATTTTAAATATCTTTATAAATCAGTTCGAATTTTTATGAAAATGAGGGGATATTGAAAATCTCTTTTCGGGACCTTAATAGTGCAGAATACCGGATTGGAATCTCTTTGCATTACATGACAAAAAAATTTTACAAAAACACTATCGTTACAAAAATTTTAATTTACTCAAGGCATATAATTTAAAAATACATTTAAAATTTGGGTCAATCATAGTCATATTAAACAAAGATTTTAACTAAAATGAAATGAAAAAAAATTAAGTTTGTTGTGGTATGAAGACATTTTTTATATTTTTCAAGGTCACCATGTGTCAACTATTTTATTCACAAACCATAGCATGGCAATAAGCGAAAAAAGCCAAACTCAAGTTTAGAGTAAGCGTTGTGACATCGCACAACCATAGACACAAACCGTAAATTTCAAATGTTAGAATGAGATTAAAACTAAAACTTCGTGTTAGACATAAAATATATTTTATTTTAAAATTATAAGTAGATAAAATTCTATTTAAACTATGATTATGAGCAAGAGTTTATTATTAATATTTGACTGGCAATGTTCTTTTAGTGCTGAAGAATGAGATAACGATATATTAAAGAAATGAAACTATTCTTCTTTTTTTATTTTGATCAGACATTCTAATAAAATATATAAATAAATAAACAAAACAGGTTTTTCGGAACAAAATATTATTTAATTTATATCTTGCATTCTCTCGGTGGTTATTGCAGCTTTTCATAGTGATAAATAAAATAAAATTATGAGAAAAAAGATTTCTTGGCAAGCTTCCAGCAATCTTTTAGCTGCTCGACCTCTCCAATAATTTTTGCATGACAATTTTGACTGCAAAACCTTCGAGACACTCGTACATAGTCAGCTGGGAAAAAGTTAATTACTTTTTATGAATTAGGGTGGTCCTTTATTCGACTTTATTCAATTATGTAATGCGAAAAAACCGTCTTAAAGAAAACGTTCTAAATACTGACTCTGTCTGGCATAACTCAAAAACTACAAAATGGAAAACAAGGGATGGTTTTAGGGACCACTTTGGGAATTTTAAGGATCATTTCGGGACATTTTCTGGATTGTTTAGTGGACTTTTTCGGGTAACTTTCGTGTTGTTTTCAGGACACATTTCGGGACTTAACAAAACAATTCCAAGACGAATGGTCTCAAAAAAGTACCTTAAAAAATCAAAATGATTCTTAAAACTATTCCGAAAACAACCCAAAAGACACACTTTATTTTGTCCATGACCTATCTCTACAAAAATTCAATAAATATTGAGTTGAGATAGGTCTTTTTTAAGTCCAATGCTTGTACCTAGTTGCAAAAGCATTTCCCAGACTTTGTATCTGTATTTCAAGTGAGAGTGTCTTATATTTTTGACGCGTAGTATATCGCCAGCCACCTGCGAAGCCTAATAAAGCACTAAGAAATGAATTTAAAAAATCTAAGATACATATTCTAAATTGCAAAATTATAAAAAGTAAACAGAGAATAAGAACAAATAAGCAAATTGAAATAAAAATAAAAAAAAAATCTATCAACGTTCGTTCATGAATTTCAATATAACCGGAATGAGCACGAAGTATGTGCTTCGTGTACCCATTAAGAGAATCGAGACAAGAAGGAGAAACTATTGCTAGTGAATACTCACCAAAAGGCGGGTGGTTACTCTGAGTAGTTTGAAAATTTAATTAATTTTAAAATTTGAGAGAATACTTAACGTATAATTAGTGAGTATGTAGGTACATAGTATGTGAGAGAAATTCATGGTGGTGAAATGAGCGGAGAGGTGGGAATATGATGAAAAAAAGAACCAAAGAGAAGGCAGCCGTTATGTATACACCTATGTAGTACATACATATCTAAATATATGTACATACTGTAGGTATGTAATTTAGCTGAACGGTATACATATAATAAATAAATAAAAAGTAAACAGACCAACGTGCTCAACGATAAAAGTACTTACAAAGCATAACATGCAATAAAAACGCTTAGCAAAACAACAACAAAAGATAAAGGATAAAGGTTTATTTGACAATTTGATGAAATGCAAAAGTAGTTCATACAGACTAAGTATCATATGTATGTACGTATGTTTAGGTACACATGTACTCTATGGGTCATCTGAAGTGCAAGATTTCCCAACTTAGCGAAAAAAGTGTCCATTTGGGAATATCGATAGCGCGCTATCTCAGCAAAAATTCAATACAACTTTAGCTGGGGTAGGCCATCTTTGAGCGAAATTCTTAATTGGAGCGTTTTTAAAATAAGTTCTGCATTCGATTTTTGAGGAAATACAGAGAGGATGTCTAAAAAACACCTTTTCACTAAAAATCTCTATATAAAAGACTCAGGTTCAAGATTTTGGGCCTTAAGCGTATCGACAATTCGTTTATGACTACGGGATTTCATGTAGTTTTCCTTTTGTCAAACATCCGAAAAGTGAGCTAAGTAAATTAAATTTTCCATGGTACTCGGCATCATCAAAGTGTAGATTTAGGGTCATTAATTTTTCGAAGAATCCATTGGAACTAGGACATTTTTAAAAAAAAGTACAAAAAGTAAAAAAAACACCACTATCTTACTAATTATATAATATTTTTTTCCTCTAATGAATCATGAGAAGAGCTTTAGTCTCCGTACCAAAATTGGGTATCCATCATAGAGATGAGATCATCGGTAATTTCAAAATCAGTGCCACATTTGGATAAGCGTTTTAACGAACATCTAATATTAAGCAGCGCATTTTAATTTTTAAACTGTTCCTTAACTTAGTTTTTAAAATGTTCATGGCACTAAAAATTCCTTCAACCTCCGCATTACTGGAAGGCAATACCAAAAAGCTAAATACCTACAAATTCGACCAGTTTTAAAGAAACGGGTTCGTTTAATGTGTTGTCGCACTTGCGTCCAAAAGTCTAAGGTAGAGGCCACACTTGTTCAAAACAAAAAGACCACGAAGCTAAACCCAAATTTAAAGGACAAAAAAGGCTAAATCTATCCTCAAAAAGTCTAAACTGGTCAAACTGAGGAGCACACATCTACATATTGGGGGAAGTTTTTGCCGGTGCTCAAGCAAACAAAAAAAATACTTTTCGGATAAACATGTATTTTTGCAATGCACATACCGTACGAGCGAGTTATATTTTCGGATTTGCAGTGAATAATCCGTTATATTGCAGCACACATGTACAAACATACGTACATAAAAATATATAACCCAAAAAAAAATATCAACAACAGCGAATGACGTGTAAAGTAATAAATATAAAACGCAAAGTTGAATACACCATGTTTATGAATATGCAGACGGGCGCTTTCGTTTATGGATACAAATGTGAAGGAGGGTAGCCAAGAGGATGCAATGTTCGAAACGCAGACTCATATGTACATGTGCTCAGAAGTACATACATACATACATACATATGTACATATGTATGTAGGTGGATGAGTTTTCGCTTTGGATAAATTGTCAACCTTGTCGTAACGTAAGTTGCCAATTCCTGAGACGCTAAAGTTTATTTGTATTATTTTTTTCGCCTCACTTTTAGTACTTGGAGCACTCGCTACAGACAGTTGATTGAGTTATTCGTCGTTTGAGTTGAATGCTAAAAGGAACGAGTACGTGCATGGGAGATGATTTATTGGCAGGTGGTGGATCTCGCGCCCAACATACATATCTATGGCTGTACATATGTACGTACATATATATGTATATCTACTCTTGAATATTTTTTTTATTTTTATTTGCTTTTGTTTCGTTGTTATGTTTTCTTTTTACATTTATACTATTTTGTTTTTAAATTTATGTTCGCATTCTTTCGACGTTAACGTTACTGGCGCGACACTGTATCGGTATGTACATATGTATGTACAACGTTTTCGACGACGACTCAACGCTAATATGATTCTAAAAATAGACACAACTCGTTCTAGTTTGTATAATTATTGTATTTTGTATATACATATGTATGTACATACATACAAACGTGTTCGAAATAATAAGAACAGGCGAAGCGAAAGTAGAGAACGTTCTAACAAATTTTAAAGGTAAGCTTTAAAAAAATTTCTTTCTTATATTTTTATTGTACATATTTTAAGCTTTTAAAAAATACTAAAAGTTGTGTTGAAACTCGTATACATTTGTTTATGCTGGCAATAATGTTGAACTAAGTGCAAAATTAGCTGTTCGAAAAAATAAGAACAATGTGGAAAATTGGTATAATTTCAGTTTAAATGTTTATTAAATTTACAGAATAGAATTATTTGTTTAAAATTAATTAATATGAAGTAGCCCCTCCTCGATTATTGATTACTTCGGCACATCTGGACCTCATAGAAGCTGTCCAAGTCTGACATCTGTAGAGTGGAATATTTTCCCATGTATTCTTCCCTGCAAGCCAAAGTTCCTCCAAATTTCTGGGTCTTGCATCCCTAACACCTTTTCTTACACCAATCCAAAGATGTTCAATTGGATTTAGGTCCGCCGATTGTGCCGGCCAATCCATAACATGGCTATTATTGTCCTGGAACCAACGCTCTGCCTTCTTTGAGGTATGCTTCGGGTCGTTGTCTTGTTGAAAGACCCATCGCAAAGGCATTTCCTCTTTAGCGTAAGGCAACATTACGGCTTCTAAAATATTATTGACGTAATAGGTGGCATACATTTTTACAACAACTTGAACTAGAGGTCCAACATCATTCCATCCAAAACACCCCCAAAGCATGAGTCTGACCCCGCGTGAGATTGGCGTAAAATCTTATGGACAGACGAAACAAAAATTGTCCAATTCGATCATGGCAAAGATAAAAAGGACGTTAGACTCCCTCCTAATCAACAATTCCAAGAAAAGTACACTGTAAAAACTATAAAGCATGGCGGTCTCATACTCATGCTTTGGGGGTGTTTTGGATGGAATGATGTTGGACCTCTAGTTCAAGTTGTTGTAAAAATGTATGCCACCTATTACGTCAATAATATTTTAGAAGCCGTAATGTTGCCTTACGCTAAAGAGGAAATGCCTTTGCGATGGGTCTTTCAACAAGACAACGACCCGAAGCATACCTCAAAGAAGGCAGAGCGTTGGTTCCAGGACAATAATAGCCATGTTATGGATTGGCCGGCACAATCGGCGGACCTAAATCCAATTGAACATCTTTGGATTGGTGTAAGAAAAGGTGTTAGGGAGGCAAGACCCAGAAATTTGGAGGAACTTTGGCTTGCAGGGAAGAATACATGGGAAAATATTCCACTCTACAGATGTCAGACTTGGACAGCTTCTATGAGGTCCAGATGTGCCGAAGTAATCAATAATCGAGGAGGGGCTACTTCATATTAATTAATTTTAAACAAATAATTCTATTCTGTAAATTTAATAAACATTTAAACTGAAATTATACCAATTTTCCACATTGTTCTTATTTTTTCGAACAGCTAATTTTGCACTTAGTTCAACATTATTGCTAGCATAAACAAATGTATACGAGTTTCAACACAACTTTTAGTATTTTTTAAAAGCTTAAAATATGTACAATAAAAATATAAGAAAGAAATTCTTTTAAAGCTTACCTTTAAAATTTGTTAGAACGTTCTCTACTTTCGCTTCGCCTGTTCTTATTATTTCGAACACGTCTGTATGTACGTACATACATATAAAGGTATGTAAGCAGGTATATTATTATGTGTATTTGTTATTGTTTTCCTCAATGACCATTCATGCACATACATATGTATGTGATACCGTTGTAGAATTACATTATTTTTTGGTCGTGTGATGTTTACTCGTCATATTAGTAGGTTAAAGTATACGATTAAATGCGAATTAAGAGGTTGGAAGGCGTAATTAATAAGCGAAGTGTCCACATAACCGATGCAATGCAAAGCATGTGAGTAAAAAATTTTTAGCAGCCGCGGACCAGATGTTTACGGAAGGAAGTGAGTTGTTCTAGAATGTTGAACTCCCTAAAACTGCAGCTATTCAATCAAACAAAAACTGCGAAAGAGCGCAATCACCTTTTATCGACTGCTGTTTGGAAACCCCGTAATTCGATTTTAGTCTTATTTTATTAACAATTATTACCATTGTTTACTCCTACTAGTTTGACAACCTTTTTTTGGAAATCGGAGTGGAAAACACTTTTGTATTACTTTTGCCTGAATGACCGCCAACGAAGAGAAGTCAGTTATTCATAAAACGATGACTGGCACTGTTTGAATGAATGAATGACATTTTTATAGAATAAAGCTGCAATTATAATTCAGAAGTGGAATTTTAACAGTTGGTTCTAATAAACAAGCTGAAAAACGTTTTGTTCTCCAGAACCGACAAATATCTTAAACAATTGAAAAAAATGTTCATGAAATAAGATAAATACGTGTGAAACACTGCATAGGAAATTGTCAACGTAAGGTAGAAGAGCTATGAGGCGAGTCAAAGTGTGCGTAAGCACTTCCCAAATTCAAAGCGTCATGGGTTACTTCAGTTTATATACCTAGTACAGCTTATCTACGCTATCGAGGCCAATATAAATTTGACGAATTTTGAGCCATAAAGAGTTCTTACTCATATCAATGTAGATAAAAATCGAATTTGTAGCGTAAGTGACATAGAATGTCGACGTGTTTTGGTTATAAATCAAAATTTCGCTTAATAAAGGTTTATATCTTTAAACGGAATTTTTTTTAATAAGAAATTAGTCCGTAATTTTGCAGAACTAGCACATTTGACTCTCCGAAAGCCAATTAATGTGTTCTATTTGAGCAGTTTGTATGTATTTGACTACAACAAGAAAGATTTCAAATAAAAAACGAGCCAGTTCAAGTGACATACTAAATATTAATCAAGTAGAGCAAGCCATTTCTTATCTCGGAACTTATGTCGTTTATAATTTTCATAGTACAACTTTAATACAGTGTAGAAAAACGGGCTCGCCTTTCGGAGTTCGTTATGCTCTATCCAGATGACGTTCGAATTGGAACTACTAATACTTTAGTTTTATGGTGTTATTGAGCAGCCCTCAAATGATTCCGGTATCCATGTGTTGAATTTAGCAAATATAAACAAATAAATATGGACTGTCTGTTAAATTACAAAAAAAAAATTATTACAACTTGTAACAAAACGTCCCATCTCTAACTTGCCGAATCTATTTGTGATCTCTAGTTTATCTTATGTATAAATGTCATTTCTAATTTTCTTTGTTATAATATTCGTATCGCTATTGGTGAACTACCATCTTGTCTGTTCATGCACGCCATTTTCAGTAGTGTCGTGAGCAGTAAGTTTGGAAGGGCGCAAATCGCGGTAAGTAATTTAGTGTAATGTATATTAAATCCATTTATAATGTTATATTTTCCCGTTAATATAGAAATAAATTTTCATTGTCAGCACAAATTCGTGTCGCATCGTCGCAATAGTTGCGCTATTAATTGTGCCTTATTTATTTCAATGCCCAGCCAAACTCACGGCGCTACAAGCTTTATTTCGCGATTTAAAGCGAAGCTTTATTTCGCAATTTAATTGAATCTGCATATATCGAGAATTTTAATTGGCACGTGTGTAGTGACCACACTAATTTCATCACGCGCATAGTGGAAAGAATGCAACGCACGCCGAAGAGACGTAGTCCACGGCTTCTACAAGAGGAATCTTCCAGCAGTTCCAGCAATTGCAGTGCAACAACAGAAAACGCCGCCGCAGCTTTATTTGAAATGTCTGTTGCACCAGCCACAACAGCCACAGACACCGCCAGTATCTGTACGATTCCAGCAGTGATTTGCCCCACCACAGCCGCTGTGGGCCAAATCACGTCCGCCATAGACACCACCGCATTTTTTCCACAATTTGTAGCAGCCACAACAACAGGGGCCACGATGAACTTAGCCGCCACAACCACGATCACCGCACCAACTAATGCAAGTATAACATCATCAAGCACAGGTACAAATCCTACGTCAAACGAGCAAATTATTCCTGCTGACCAGGTGAGTCTTTTAATTGAACGTATAAGAACATTGGAAAACGAGGTTCGGGAGCATGTGCGAGGCAGCCAACAACAATCGCATGGTGTAGAATCCCAGACTAGTAGACAACCTTCCGAAATTTTGGCGCCAAATAGCCGGTCTTTCCCGCCAAATTTACATATATGTAGCGCCACTAGTTCTTCGTTTCCTTTAGTAGGTGCTTCGCCAATGCACATATACACTCATGCATCCGAGTCGGTAGCAACGAGTGCTCTGCCAACGCACTCATATGCACAAACCTCAATAGTAACGAGTGCTCTGCCAACGCACTCATACACACAAGCCTCAGTCGTAACAAGTGCTCTGCCAACGCACTCATACACACAAGCCTCAGTCGTAACAAGTGCTCTGCCAACGCACTCATATACACAAGCCTCAGTCGTAACAAGTGCTCTGCCAACGCACGTATATGCACATGCCTCTCAACCAATTCCAATGACAACACATTTGCCTAATTTTAATGATACATACAGGTCAAACACAGGTTTTTCCGCACTGCCTTATCAACCTCCTAATATTATAAATACACACCTACGCGCCAATAATAATTACACCCCACAATCGTTGACTAGTACTAGTTACCAACTCCCTAGAAAGCTACTAGATTTGCCGGAATTTAGTGGTAAGCCGGAAGACTGGCCACTGTTCTCCAATGCCTTCTTTCAATCAACCGCCGTATATGGTTACACCCATCTTGAGAACAACCAGCGCCTTTTAAAATCTTTGAAGGGCGAAGCAAGGGAGGTGGTGAAGTCATTATTAATTCACCCAGATAACGTAGGTGAGGTAATGGAGCAGCTGAAATTTCGATTTGGTCGGCCGGAGTGGTTGATACGCAGCCAGCTACAACAACTCAAAGAAATTAGCCCGATTTCTGAATCCGCGATCGAAAAGCTCATCCCTTTCTCAACCAAGGCAAAGAATTTAGCAATTTTTTTACAGTCGGTGAATGGTGTTCAACACCTGTCAAACCCTACACTATTAGAGGAATTGGTTGGTAAACTTCCAATTAGTAAGCGGATGGATTGGGCTAGATATGCCGCCTCGATTAGGCCCTATCCAACCGTTATAGATTTCAGCAACTGGTTAAGCGAATTAGCAAACTTAGTATGCACGTTACAACAAAATGACACTCGTCGCCGTGTTGTGTTGCATGCAACTCAAAATGAACCCAGCGAGTCCCAACCCTCCGTAAAATGTCTTATTTGTAAGGGGCCCCATAAGGTAAATTTCTGTAAAGTTTTTTTGGATTCGAGTGTAGCTGACAGGTGGGTTAAGGTTAAGAAAAACCGCCTATGTTTTTCATGCCTAAGGAGTGGCCATTCGTCTCGTGATTGTCGCAGCCGCGCATTGTGTTTGGTTAACGGATGTCAACGCAAGCATAACAAGCTCCTCCATGAACCTAGTCCCGCCACCGGCGCACCCGATGTATCACAAAGAAGACCGCAAGTAGTTGGAACTGCCATCGAAATGGAGTCGGCTCTGACTTGTTCCTCGAATATGACCAAGCGACAGGACCTGCTGTTTCGTGTATTGCCAGTTACACTGTACGGACCGTGTAAACGCGTGGACACATTTGCTATGTTGGATGAGGGATCATCCATTACGATGATGGACGAAAGCATTTTGGCCAAGTTGGGAATTCGTGGGGAAGAACGCGACTTAAACATTCAGTGGTTTGGGGGAAGAACAGCCCAGGAAGCCGCCACCATAGTCAACATCGAGATTAGTGGCCAAGGCATGAGTAAGCGCCATAAGCTCCGCCGTGTATACGTTTTGCCAAAACTCAACTTGCCATTGCAAACTTTAAATAGGAACGACTTGCGTGGGCTTTCTGCTACTGGGTTTCCAAGCATGCCGCAGCCATTCGACAACGTGACCCCAATGATACTCATCGGCTTGGATCATTGCCATCTGGGATTGCCTTCAGTTACCATGCAGTTGAAAGATCGAGGTCCATATGCAGCTAACACCGAACTTGGGTGGGTGGTATTCGGGCCAACTAGTTACAGGGGTGAAGCGAACACAACATGTCTACACATAAATCAAGCTGGTGATTTGCACAGCCTCGTTGAAAATTATTTTGAAGTCGATAGTTTTGGAGTCCGTCCCGCACCGATAGTGAAGAGTAATGACGACATGCGTGCGGAGCGTATCCTTAGAGAGACCACAACACGAGTAAATGGGAAATTCCAAACGGGACTTCTTTGGAGGAGTGACCACATTGAGTTGCCAGATAGCTATCGATTGGCTGAGAATAGATTGCTAGCCATCGAGCGGAAATTTAGAAGAGACCCGGGTACTGCTTTGGCTTATAAGTCTATAATACAACGATACATTGATAAGGGATATGCGAGAAAGTTGACACCGACCGAAAGGGACATTTATGGCGCTAGGCTTTGGTATTTGCCTCACTTCGCGGTTGTCAACCCGAACAAACCAGGAAAGTTACGCCTCGTATTTGACGCTGCTGCATCCGTAAATGGCGTTTCACTTAATTCATACTTACTCAAAGGGCCGCAGGAGTATAAGCCAATGCCATCGGTACTATTTAATTTTCGTACAGGGTCTGTAGCCGTATGTGGAGACATAGCCGAGATGTTCCACCAAGTGTACATTAGGCCTGAGGATAGATGCTCGCAGCGATTCCTATGGAGGGAGGACGACACGAAACCATTAGATGTCTATGAAATGTTGGTCATGACTTTCGGCGCAGCCTGTTCCCCGTGTGCAGCCCAGTACGTGAAAACAACAAATGCGATGGAGTATGTGGATCGATATCCGCGCGCAGTAGAGTCCATAGTGAAGTATCACTACGTGGACGATTTCGTTGATAGCTTCGAGTCAGTGGAGCAAGCAGTGAGCGTAGCCCAACAAGTGACGAAGATCCATGAGGCAGCCGGGTTCCAAATGCGAGGATATATATCTAACTCCAGTGATGTCATGCAAGCGCTAGGTGGTAACGTCGAAGTTGATGGAATGCGAAGCAGTTATTTTAATGAAAAGAATCCAGCTACTGAAAAGATCCTTGGTATGTTTTGGCAACCATTGGACGATACCTTTCGATACGAGTTGAGGTTCCCACGGGTAGCAGCAGAAGTCGTAAATGGAAGTAGGCCGCCAACGAAGAGAGAAGTTTTAAGCTATGTCATGTCCATCTTCGACCCATTAGGTTTTTTGAGTCATCTGGTTATTGGAGCCAAATTAATTATGAGAGAAGTGTGGAGACGCAAGATCGATTGGGACGAGCCGCTTCCCGATGACACCGCTGCCGCATGGAGGAGTTGGCAAAGAGAAGTACAAAGGACTACCGCAGTACGAGTTAAACGTTTCTATTTTGTTGATGGTCCGCCGGAGCGCTTGGAGTTGCATGTCTTCGTCGACGCCAGTGAAGAAGCCTTCGCCGCAGTGTGTTACTGGCGATACGTTACATATGGAGGAGCAATTAAAGTCTCGTTGGTATGCGCCAAGTCAAAGTGTGCCCCCACGAAGTTGATGACAATACCGAGGCTCGAACTCCAAGCGGCCGTACTTGGAACGAGGTTATCGCAGACAATTCTGGACGAACATCGCTTTTCAGGCCCGTTGCGAGTTTTTTGGAGCGACTCGTCAACTGTGATTAATTGGATCAATTCTAAGGACCGCCAATATAAGCCATTTGTGGCGCACAGGATTGCGGAAATACTATCAACCACGGACGCAAGTGAATGGAGGTGGATCCCAACCGGAGAAAATGTTGCCGATGCCGCAACACGCCGTACGAGCCAGGTAGACATCGATCCATCATCCCGCTGGTTTTCTGGTCCAGATTTTTTGTCCGCGCCGGTTGAATCGTGGCCGCGAAGGTTGGTTCCTGTAGATGGCCGTTTTGATGACAATGCAGAGATTCGTACCAATCAAGTTTTTCTCACCAACAGCGACAGTCTTATAGATTTTAATCGATTTTCATCATACATAAAGCTGAAAAGAACGGTGGCGTGGGCGTTAAGGTTCATAGATCGCACTCGGGGAAAAACCTGCGAACCCGTCAGTAAAGGATTAACAACAAAGGAATTGGATGCAGCCGAAAACGTTTTATGTCGTCAAGCCCAAGCATCGGCATACAGTCAGGAGTTGAAACAATTGATGGGGGGTAAACCAATTTCAAAGGAAAACCAAATTTGCGGACTGTTGCCATACTTGGACTCGAGCTCCGTCATCAGAGTCGGTGGAAGGATTCAGGCCGCCAGCTGGTTACCATTCGAGGCCCTTCATCCCATCGTGCTGCCACCCAAACACCGCGTTACCGTACTGATCGTCGCGCATTATCACAGAAAAATGAAACATCAAAACTTGGAGGCTACGATAGGAGAAATCAGGCAAAGGTTTTGGGTGGTCAACGTTAGACAGGTGCTACGACGGGTAGTAAATGACTGTATGAGATGCAGAATAGTGAGTTCGACGCCTGGCAGACCGATTATGGGTCCACTACCTGAAGACAGATTGACGCCTTACATCCGGCCATTCAGCTATACTGGGCTGGACTACTTCGGGCCTTTAAAGGTAACCATTGGTCGTCGTACAGAGAAGCGGTGGGTAGCCCTTTTTACCTGCCTCACGATTCGCGCAATACATATGGAAGTGGCCTACGATCTATCCACCGACGCATGCATTCTGGCTATCAGAAATTTTATTAACCGACGTGGCGTTCCTGTGAGAATAAGGAGTGATAATGGTAAGAACTTCGTCGGCGCCGACCAAGAAGCGAAGCGGTTCGATGAGGTCTTCGATTGTGGGCGTGTAGAGGACGAGCTATCAACAAAGGGAGTGGAATGGGTTTTTAATTGCCCATACAACCCATCGGAGGGCGGCGTATGGGAGAGAATGGTAAGGTGCGTTAAGCGTGTGCTGAACTATACGCTAATGGATGTTGCACCTCGTGAATATACGCTGCAGAGCTTGATCGTCGAAGCGGAAAGTATAGTTAACTCGCGGCCTCTCACTCATTTGCCCATCTCAGTTGAGGAAGAAGAGCCGCTTACTCCAAATCACTTTTTACTTGGCACGGCTAATACCATGCAGACTCCTTGTGTTGGTCAGCAGGACGAGAGGTTGTGCGCACTGCGGAAACAATGGCGAATTGCACGGCAGCTACGTGATAGATTCTGGAAGCGTTGGGTCCTCGAATATTTGCCCACGCTGACGAGGCGAGCGAAGTGGTGCGCTCCATCGAAAGAGTTAAGCGTTGGTAATTTGGTGTTCATCTGCGATCCGGACATGCCAAGACGGAAATGGTGTCGTGGTGTGGTTGAGCGGATTTATCGCGGTGCGGATGGTGAGATGAGGAGAGCTGACGTCAAGACCAGCACAGGGGTGCTCCGTCGTCCTATTTCTAGGCTGGCCGTTTTGAACGTGGATGTTGGTGAATCCGAAGGATCCACGGGGGTGGGGATGTAACAAAACGTCCCATCTCTAACTTGCCGAATCTATTTGTGATCTCTAGTTTATCTTATGTATAAATGTCATTTCTAATTTTCTTTGTTATAATATTCGTATCGCTATTGGTGAACTACCATCTTGTCTGTTCATGCACGCCATTTTCAGTAGTGTCGTGAGCAGTAAGTTTGGAAGGGCGCAAATCGCGGTAAGTAATTTAGTGTAATGTATATTAAATCCATTTATAATGTTATATTTTCCCGTTAATATAGAAATAAATTTTCATTGTCAGCACAAATTCGTGTCGCATCGTCGCAATAGTTGCGCTATTAATTGTGCCTTATTTATTTCAATGCCCAGCCAAACTCACGGCGCTACACAACTCATTATTAGTAATTGACAGCAACTCAATGTCCAGACTAATTTGAGTGTCTGTCTAATTTGCGAAAATTTTGCTAATCACGCGAATATTCAAAAAAACATTAATCAAATATAATTATTTTTCCATTAAATCTGTTATAGAGTTTTTGGTTGACAATTGGTCTGTAATGATACCATTTCAATGGGCTTCGAAAAAGGTAAAATCCCAAAACTTTAGTAACCCGCCCACTCTTCCAAGGTGATTTCTGAGCTATAAAAAGCGAACTAAGAAACAGTCACTGTTGAAGTTTTAGATAAGATTTGTTTGCTACCTGGGATTATTAGTAGGTATTCTGATGACGTACGTTTCAATTTGAATGAATGTTTATGAACTATTTTAATTAAACAGCTATTATGAGTGGGTGAATGTGTGAACATATGTTTCTCATGTGACGCTTAATTTTACAATAATCCCAATTTTAGAACCTACTGCGTAAATATTTAGATGTTTCATTGATCAACAGTGGCGCGAACATAAATATCATATGTATTCATTTTGTTCTAATACAATATTTACAATGGCACTTTTTATAGGAAAGTCAAGGCGTCATTCATTGACTTAACCGCCTGGAGGAGTTTGGCTACATCAATCATTTCGAAACTTCAATGGAAGTCAGCCTGATTTTTGCTCGTCGAGGAAGAGTTTTACTGCTCAATCGCTTGCTTGTCATCATCCAATAATACATTGCGTGCTATTAGACCAGCTGATTTGTAAGTTTTTCTCGAAATTTGACAGTACACTCATTTCTCAGTGTTATTTTGACAATAAACTCAGAAATTGCAAAAACAAAATACATGCAAAGATCAAATTTGTATCTATCAACAGTGACGTAGCTGTCAGGGTCACATACAAAAACATTAGAAAATATAAATTTTTCCTATTGAAATCTATGCCTAAAGATTTTCAAGGTAGTTAATCAAAGCTTATCCTGCATCTTTCGAAAATTTCCACAACCTTGATTTGACACCAAGGGCAGTGAGGGCGGGTAACTTCCTATCTCTCAAGAGCGATTTTTATTTTTTCTCGTCTCAATTGTTAACTGTTTTCGAATAGGTATGTACTTTAAAAATTAATGTTGCCTGCAAGCTAAAACTCGAAAATCATAATACAATAAAAAATTTGCTTTTTTCAGTTACATATTTACATATTTATGTACCTACATATTGCTTTTCCACGTCATCAGATACCTTCTTGCTTTTGCAATCAAATATTTGCACGCTTCATGCAAGAAACCACTGTTTACATAAACAAAAGACAAAAACAAAAACAAATCTATGTACTAATATCATCGTACGGTTTTATAAAAAGAAAAACAAAAATTTATTAACATTTTTGCAGAAGAAAATTACGTTTTTTTTAGGTATGCGACAAGCTGCACGAATGCCTTGTCAAAATTATAACGAGACAAAAAACAAAAAACAAAAAAAAAAAGAGATATGCGAAGCTAGCAAAAATATTTTCTTATGCGTCTCTCCGACTGTTCCCTGGTTTTTACTCTTTTCAGATAAGAAAAGGCATTGCATCGAAGAGCGAAATAAAAGAGAATTCGAAACGTGCACGAAATATGAAAATCTACATAATTCACCATGCGTAAAGGCATGTAAGTAAGTAAATATATTTACAAATGTACATACATATTAAAGACTTGGCGCCAATTGTTGTAACGTGACAGAGGGGGAGATGGGGTTAAAAAGTCATACGAGGATTGCTCTTTAGGTCTTGACATATTCGAAACTTAACCAACTTGATCTGAAAACATTCATAAAATATCTACAGGAAACGGAAATAAGTGACATCTTGTGCACAAGAAAAAAATTTAACAAAAATCAGCAAAATGTTTTAAGAACTTAATATTAACTTCTTGCTATAGATGAATTTCATATCAAACCCAATATGCATTGAACCCGACCGCGTCAGAATTTGATGAAATTTTGCATAGAGGTACATCTTACCGACCCAAACACAACCTCATTTTTAGAAATTGCATTTTCGAAAAATTGTGGGCTTGGCAAGGTATCGAAATATTCGAAAATACATACTCGAAAAATGACAATAATAGGTACTTTTAAAGTGTGATTACTACGGCATGGCTTTATCGATTTCAAAAATCTTCATACCATTAGAAAGGTATTGAAATTTCATTTCAAATATATATTGAAATTGATTGAAATTTTTTTACTAATCGTAATGATTACCAGTTTGAATGATTATTTTCCTGAGAATCCATTTAATAAATGATATTTCATAAGTGATGACATTTTCCAATTAATTAAAAAATAATCAAAATAAATCAGGATTTTTCACGACTACTAAAAATAACCAAAAAAAACAACGTTTTTTGATTATTATTTCTATTTTTTTTGTTTAATTTTGATATTTTTTTGTTTTTAATTTTTTGAATAATCGTAAAAAGTCATATTTTTATATGGATTTTTTTAATCGTAATCAATTTATAATTGCCTTTTCTTGAAAACAATTATAATAATCCTCGGCAATTAAAAAATCTTTCTAATCAATTGATTACTATTTACTAATCGAATTTAACAGGTCTGCTCTAACCTATGGAAGAATAGGTACTTACTATTTTAAACATTCATAAGGAATAAGCACATGTATGAGCGAAAAAAAAATTTTTAAATTTTTGTTTGTAATTAAAATTTGTCGCTATTAAAAAAAAAAATGACTAAAAATTTCACAAACAAGGCACCATAATTAAATTAATATTAAATAAAATTGAATAGTTTTATATTAAAAATTAATTTATTAAAATCTTACTCTGAAAATTATTATAAAAATTGAATCTGTTTTTTAAGCCAATTTTTTTTTTTTAAATATCGCTTATAAAAAGAAAGTTATCAATTCAGAAATTTTTAGCCAATAATAATATGACCTGATATACTTTCGAGGAGCTTAAGGCCGAGATTTCCTTATTATTTTTGGTGTGCTGTTTCAAATTCTTTACAATGTTTACTGTTCGCTCAAAAGCTTTTCAGTGTAGATATGTTTTGGGATCACCCCGGTTTCAAACAATTTCGAAAAAAATTTTCATGAAATAAGGGTTACCAATGCGTCAAAACTAGTCGAACACTGGCCTATGTTACTTTAACTATAATGGCGAGGAGTGTTATATGCCTCAAGAGGTACGAGTCCGAAAAATCTATTTGGCTAGAAATGAAGGAAATTTCGTTTGCGGAAATAAAAAGCCATCTAAGCAGCAACCCTCGTATGTGAACATAAGAGAAACAATTGGCAATGGTAGCAACGCCATACAGAGCATTAGTAGCTCGTATAATAAACGAGAGCGAGCTATTTAGCTAGGGAAACCGGCTTTAAATAAACACATTCAGCTCCAATAGCTGGTATTCGACTTTAAGGTCTCTTGTTGAGCAGAAGTGAATTTAAATTTTGCGAAAACAGGTTATTTTGCTTGCGAAAAACTTACGAGATAGAAGAAAAAAAAATTTAAATATATTTTGAAAATTTTTTTATGTACCTAAAGTAGAAAATTAATATTTTGCTACTTGTGCTATATTTATGTATATGTATATGTAAATACATACATACTACTTATAAACCACTTTGAATCAAAGTTATTTAAACCAAAAACAACAAACACAAAATAAGCATTTGTGCTAAATAATCAACCAACCCACTGCGAAGAAGAAAACAAATAACCAAAGTGCATTTTTGTGATACAAACAGCAGCGAGAAATATTTTTGAAAGAAAAACAATATATAATTTTTTGGTGCAAAGAAAAAAAATTTCTAAAAAAAAACCGACATTTTTTTTTTGGAAAAATAATTATAAAACAGCAAATAGAGAAATTCAACTGCGTGAGGCACGCAACAAATTGCATTTTTTTTAAGAAACCAAAAATCAACTAAAATTTGTGAAAACTCGGTGAAAATTATATAGGGAGAGAAAAGCGAATAGTGAAAGTCACTAAAGTCATAAAGCGGGACCGTTAAACGAACGGAGGAGAATACATTGCCAGCGAACAACAACAAAAAATTTATAAAAATTTAGCAAACAATTTTCTTGCATATTTTACGCGCATTGTGTCTTTCACTTGGCAAACATTGGTGCAGCTAATTGCTTGCGTGCATAAACACCAACAACAACACCACAAACCACGCACGATACAAAGCCAACCATTATCAGCAACGTCGAACGTGATAAAACACGTAGCAGCAGGAGCAGCGTTTACTACAACAAAAAAAGCAGCCTTCAACAAATAAAAATGGCAACTGCTACAACAACAAATCTAAGTCGTTCAAATAGTTTCGTGAATGCATTAAAGTGGTGGCCATTGCATCAATCAAATCAACAGCAAGCCAATGGCACTGCAGGGGGTGGTGGCGGTGGCGGTGGTGGTGGCAGCTCTGTCAGCGCAGGCATAAGCACAGCTAGTGGTTTAAGTTTATTAGGGCATTTACATAGTAAAACAGCAACAACATTTGGTAGCTCTGTGGCCGTACAAAAATTACGCGAATCCAAATGGTTCAAACGCGATGAACAACGAATTTTCTGTGCTGTCGTCGAATGTGGCTTTATAGTTGAGGTTAGAAGTGCTACCATCAACAGCAGCAGCAACAATACAAGCAACAATAATGCCAATAAAAAGCGTACAATGCGTAGCAATAGCAGTGGTAGCGGTGGCAGCGGCGTAGATGAATTTGATTATGATGACGATGAAAATGATGATGAGATTGATGCAACATTACAATTGCCGCCATTGCGTGTGGGGCAGGACGAGAATGAACGACCGATGACGTCATGGTTCGGTGTTGTGCTCTGTAAAACGGCAAAAGGTGAGTAAACGAGTAGGTACGAAGGACAATTGCACGAGTGCTTTTGTATGAGTTCGCATTGAATGGGGTTGGTTATGATATGTGGCGTGCGTGCGCCTTAGAAAAGGGGCTCGCGCTATTTTATGTTGTATACACATACTTCATTTTAGTGCGTACATATGTATGTATGTGTGCGTGTGTTAATATACTTTTTTCAGGTCATATGTTAGCATAGCGCCAATGTAGAATGAGTTAGATATGAGCTCGGGTTGACCTCGGTATAGTGGAATTGCCGAGACCCATGGGACTAACTTAAGCATGGTCGGGATGTGTTGGGTCGCTAGGAAGAAAAATGATTTCCAGAGCCTTCAATATACATACATATAGCCGTCTTTACTATATTATCGGCATATGTAGATAAGAAGGCGTTGTGCATTGAAATAATAAATAGACGTGATATGTGTATGTACATATGTACATATGTAAATCAAATTTCCACAGTCATTCTCCCAGCAAACACAGCCTCTAACGTTAGAGAAATACTGTAGTTTTACATTCGAATTCTAATGTAGTTCTCTAATGTATCTCTAATCGAAAATCACGTTAGAGAACTAGGCTAGAGGACGATTAGAGAAACACTCGAATAGCGAAGATGCGTGTATTTTCAAGTATTGTATTTATAAACTAAGGTATAAAAACTTTGAATTTTATTCCCATTGGATATTTAAGCTTAAAACATGTCAAACATATTTAAAGCAATAAATTTATCGAAATAGAACTAAACAAGAACAATTGGATTTCATTTCATTTCAGTTAGAAATTTCTCATTAGAATCCCATTAGAATTTCACGTTAGAATTCGAATCGATAACTAACCTTTTTCTCGATATCGAGAACTAAGTCCCCTTTTTGTCGAGAATGCTATAATTCGCGACAGTTTCACAAATCGTTCTCTAACCTTCTACCTTAGAGAATAACATTAGAATTCGAGTCGTTTTCTAATCGTCCTCTAACCTTAATGTTTGCTGGGCTGTGTCGCTTGCTTAGATAAGATTTTTCGCAAATTTATTGGCCAACGCATATGGAACAGGGATCACATGATTATGTCAAAATTGATACATACATACCTACATATGTTAAGTCAAATGTGATATATTTATGATGAAGTTATAAAATTGGTTTAATATACATACAATGAGTGATGTAAGTGACTCAATTAGCAGACATTATATAACTGCTCTACCTATATTTTTACCTCTTCTTCTACTGCGACCGCTACTTTTTCTCGAAATTGTCTACTGTATTAAATGACTCTAAATATTAGATTAAAAAATCAGTAAATAACAAATTTTGTTTTATCAAATTCTCATCACAAATAATCGTCTTGCACGCGAGCTCAACACGCTATTTACTTATGGCGACCTTGTCTCCATTTAAAATAATGAAAATAAAAAAATATGTACATATGCAAACAATTAAAAAATGATAATCCAACTATATAAAAGTGGGTGGCAACGTATTATTGAATTGATTAAGAAAAGATTTTTTGAACGACAGCTGCTCTCACTTAGGCTCTTGGTCATATTCGATTATTCCGCTAATCGATGAGTCGAATAGCAACAATTGAGTTTTTCGAATAGCCAGTGCTCGAGTTCGATTTATTTAAATTTTGAGTTAAAGTAATTTAAACAAGGATTTTAAAAGTTTTTATATTTTTAGGAGAAAATTTCAAAACATGTTTTCAAGCAACTCGAAAAATATGGTTTAAAAGTTTACCAAGCTTTCTCTAGTCATTAAAAATTGCATCGCTATTTTTGTTCAGTAAAAGCTGGATTCTCTTTTTATATGAAAAAAATATTCAACATACGTGGAGTATGAAAACTGTCAACGTGACATTATGCTGGCTCACATAGCAGCCCTCGTAGACATTTAGATAATTATAGGCGCCATTAATAGTAAACCTTATCATCCCGTAATCATTTTTATTAAAAACTAACAACATAAAAAAAATTATAAAAACAAGGCACTACATTGTAGATCTAGTTCAAACTGATTAAATAGGTGTTACGCATATAATTTAAACACAGAACACAATCTTAAACACAACTGCCTATGTAGGATTATCTATATTGGTATTAGCGCAATTAATCTCCGGAACCCGAATACCGAAACATTTCATTTTAAATATTTCATTCATTTGCTTTGCTGTTTGAGTAAGTAAGGCAAGACAAATTATTATATCATGAACATTGTGCCACCATAATTGGTTATAAATAAAACGGAGCTTTACTAAACAAATAAATAAACAAAAACCTGCTACAACCAGATTAAGCGAATCTTCTAGAACTCCATAAAACATGAAACGCTGAATGGAATGCCGGCTGTGTTGTGTCAGTTAACATGCTGAACAAGGAATGAGTGGGCATTTAGTTACCAAAATAAAAAAAAAATGTTATGACTTTGAAGAGAATATAAACATATTATTAACAAAAGCAAAGCAAGCAGCTTTTGTTACGAAATACTACAGAGAATGAAAGAGGTAGCATTGTTTTTTTGCTCAAAGTACTGATGGAGTTGTTCGACAACTTTAGAGTGACGTTCTCATTAAGTGAGCGTTGAAAAAATGCGTAGAAAAAGGTGTGAGATTCCTTAGGTGTGTTCCATGAGCCACATGAGGTTGAATAAAAGCTTTTTTCAACCGAAGTAAAGTGTAAAAAAAGACAATGAAGACTTTGAGTTTAAAAAGAAAGACTCCATATAACATCAAAAATAAAAAATGTTCAAGAAAAATTCATTGGTCAAAATTTTCTAAAAGCATTATAAAATTTCAAAGTGATTTTGGTTTTACAAAAAAAAATATATATTTTTTTTGCTGAAGTAACAATAAAGAATATTTCTTGTGGGTTCGTTAATAATTGTCAATATTTATTTAACTGCTAATATATAAATCTGCTTTAATTTATGGAGGGGAAAAAATTTGTAAGTTCAATTTGACAGTTCCCCCAAACAAAAAGTCCGCACTAGTGAGAGACACAAGTTGTACTCCCGTTGTCTCTCTCAAAAGCCCGCTACATGAAAAGGCAGAGAAAAGCGCACTAAGGTGGCAAAAGGAATGCATTGATTAATATAGCTAAATGCAATCAATAAATAACATTTGTTCGCATTTTGCTTGATAGGCAAAGGCAGAGCAATGTAGCGCAAAAACTGGATCGGGCAGCAGCCGGTGCTTATCGTCACTCATTTCCACATTCTAGCAGCTGTTAACGAGGCAACTTTTTTTTCAGTTTCTTTTCAAACACCCAACTCACCACATCAATATTACGAAGCATTTACAGATCCACTTTTGTATATACAATAGGCCCTTATCGTATTCTCTTTATAACTAGTATGTACTAACTAAAGATATCTTCACTATACAGTAATGACACTTTAATTTGAACAGAAAATAGCAAAAGTTTTGCCAAAGGTGTGTAGTCGAACGGTGCTAATTTTTATACGCTGCACTATTTTTTTCTCTTACGAGCGGCTATTTCTCTCACATCTATAATAGGAGCGCGAAAAGACAAGAAGCGAAAGTCAAGTGCAAAAATTGGAAAATGTTTAAATGAGCAGGAGCAAAACATATTTATACCGCAGAATGGATCCTAAACTTTAAGTTGAAGATCAAGCAATGTTTCGGTTCAAACTCCATTCAGTTTTATGCAGTGGTTTTTGTGTGATGCTTGAACAAACATACTGACAAACAGAAAAAAAAATTTAAAAACTATGCTTTTGCCTTTTGGTATGTACTCGAAAGCGCATATTTCTTTCAAATCTATAAAGTACAATTTAATGATACGTAAAGATAACGCCAATTATAAAGTTATTGAATATTTATAACTGTAGATGGTTCGATATAGCGTGAGACTACTGTACATATGTATAACTGATTGCCACGTCCAAGCTTCAATGGTAAACTAAATTCTTGTCTAGGGTAGGTCCGGGAGGGTGATTTTGTTGCTTGACACTCGTATTTATGTATGTTTGCGCAAATCATACGTAACAAAAGTCGCGTGCTTCACAGCTATCGCAAAATTTTAAGTCTTGTTTATTTACATACATACATACATATGTACATACATACATATATAAAGATAGTGTGCAATTGCGATAAGTAACAAATTGCATAAAAAAAATAAAAAAAAAGGAATTTTTTTCTATTTACAGTGCACTTGTACCGTTCGTTGTTTACTACTTTTGAGTTGTCGATAAGTAGGTTTATAAATAGTTTTTATATAATTCGCAAAATCGTTTTTTCTTTTACAATTTGCATTATTTGATAAAAAGATTTATTTCTTAGAAAATGAACCAACATTTTAACACGATATATTTTCACTAGGATGATGATATAATACATTTTTACTTTACTAGAAAACCTGATCACGCCTCACAACTGAATTTATTTGAATTATTACATTTCCAAAATCATCACTTATTGCAGTACTCATTGCCACCTTTCATTTGATACCCATATTGTATTAACACATTTTGGGTCACACTGGTCCACATAGCGGTTATATCTCCGAAATTAGTTGAATTATTGAAATAAGAGTTATTTTAAACTTTAAGTTAAACATCTGTTAATTCAATGACGAAAGTTGCATTCAATTATCTTTAACAGTTTTTGAGTGATACGCGTGCAAACATGCAGACATACTGACAAAAATTTTAAAAACGGTTGATTTATATATATAAAATATATTTTGCTTAAATTATTGTTAATACCGAGCGGCAAACAACTCTGGCTTAATCAACGACTCTTTTCATTCCGGCCTTTTATCAACTAACTTCGGCACACGTGACGAGCTAAAGAATGCTCTTGAATAAATTATAGCACTGCCAATGTGTACAAAGACTTGACTGTATAAATATTTTGCAATTTAAAAATTATTCTTTGTCTACTTTTTTCCCACCTAAGTACACTTTTTTCGCACTCTGGCATTAAAATGTTAGTAACAAGCAAACTCTAATTGAATTATTTAGCAATTGTTGTTGTGTTAAATGGAGAATTTGTTTACTAAATTTTTTGATTTGAATTGTGGAAAATTTTTTGTGAAAGTATTCTAAAACAAATCTCACACACTTATTTAAATTAGTGGCATCGTTGAAATGGGATTAGTAATTTATTTATCAATTGTTTGAATTGTATGTAGAGTAACGAGCTAAGCTTTTAATGTATTATCTACAATAGACTGCTTTGATTACATCAAAGATGTATGTATGTAGAAATATTTACATATACACTCAGCAAAAAAAGGACGAAATTCTAGCAACAGCTTTGCCCCTTTGGCGAATATGCATAAATTCAAAATTTGTTCGATTTTTGAGAAGTGTTTAAAATTTCAAAATGCTTTCTTAGCTTGCGGTTGGAGATTTTTTTTTTCAAAGTTTGATTTCAGTTTGAAAAGCACTGTCTTCATTTTGAAAGTGCACTTGCAATTTTTATACATGGCAACACTTGCATTTCTGTCATATCTGATATTAATCAAAACACGTGAGTGAAGGGAAAATTGCCAAAAAGTTTTGCAAAAAAGGAAAGAAATTAAAAGATATATGTATATTTGTGAGTCGAAAAGTAGTATTTAATAATATTCTATTATACTGCGCGTTGTGTTTTAATAACTAGTAAAATTCTTAAAAAGAAAAAAAAGAATTTTTTCCAAGTGGTGCAATAAGAGTATTTTCATATCAAATTTGTACCGTTTGGTTGGATAATGGGCTGTGTCTCCAATTGATCTGAAGTTAAAAATGAATGTGGGAAATTGGAAAGCGGATTTTATCTCACTAGTATCCACACCTCACTGTAGCACTCGAAAGTTAAAATACTTTATCCAACCGCATGCATCGTTGTTCATTCAGTATAACCCTGTTGCAGCCGCCTCCATGAGTGGACAAGCATTAGCAAGTTTCTCATTGACTTACGGGTTCATTGACAGAACAATTTGCATTAACCTTGCACATCCGACCGCGTTTATATAGTTATATACTATACATGTATTGAGATTATCATTGCAAAAAAAGTGAACAATTGATATATGTATAGGGTGCTTTAGGCTTTGGCGTTGATAAAGCCAAAGAGGTGGGCAATTGATGGTTGTACAGGATGACTTAAATTTGCATTTTCATAAGCAGGGAAACTATTTCACTGATTTATTTGACATTTGAATTGCTAAATTCATCTCCATTACGAGAATTAGAAATGTTACCCATTGTAACCTCAACGGCAGGCAAAGGAAAGTGTTTGTTTTGGAGAAATGGAGAATAGAACTCAAAGAGTTAGAATGTATTAATTGGAAATCCAAAAATTAAAGAAGAACCAGATAGATGCAAATGTAGCTTTGACAAAGATTTCTAATTTCGTTGAAAAGTTAATTTTTTTTGGTTATGCGAAAATTGAGGTTAGGGCTCTAAAAATCTTCAAGGATGTAATGCTCACAATGTTGGCAGTTTAGTGAGTTTTGAAGCACCCAGTGTGAGCCAAACATATCTAACTTAACTTTATGTTCACTAATATAGCTATACATATCTATTATCTATGTTTGTAAAAAATACAAACAACTATTATGTATATCAAGTCACGTTCAACATATTCACATGGCGCCCACCATGGATTATATAAAAACATATTAAATATTCAGCGTATAAATAGAAATATTTGTATATTTATTTATTTACTTGTAAACAGGTAATTATACAAATGTACATTTATAGATGGAAAGCTATTTTTGTAGCTATTAAAAAACTGATTAAATATGTTCGTGCAAATGTATGCAGCTGATAAAGCTAATTGTCTATTAAAATAGCAGGCTGTACTGCAGAAATGGCATTTCTTCTCTTAAATGGATTTCATTGATTGGAAATATTTTTATGATTTTAAAATTTATTTATTTATAGAGAAACTCACGGAAAACGTGATAACCCTATCTACTTTAATATTTTCTACGGGTTTTACTTTTTCAAATAATTCAACGGTTCAACTGGGACAATGAACTTGTTTAGAATTAAAGCACACACTTTTGGAATTTAAGTAAAACACTGCCTTAGATTATAAAGATAATTAGACAAATAAACAATATTTGCAATTAAATATAAAATTTGACAAAAAAAAAAAAATACGTTCATTCTTTTTTTTAGCTAAAGAAAACTCTGCCTACGTCATGCTAAATGTTAGAACACTTCCAGAAAATCCCAGCAAATAAATCCAGAGTTTAAAACTGCATGCTTGTCACGTATTCATTCTGTTTTTAAAATCTTTCAGGGTATTTAAAATAATTATCATAATTATGTTCGCAAATAATAAACAATAAAATATTCTCGCTTTATTTCTCCGCAGACAATAAACCTAAACCGGAAACTATTGAAGTATTTACGATAAAAATACGTGAAAATGGTACATTCAAAATGCTCAAGTTTTCACTTGAGGATATATGGAAACAAGGCTGGGAACTGCGAATCAATAATTTCGCTGACAAAGAAAAAGCGGCACATAACGAAAAGGACATAAGAAATCAGGTAATTAAAATGAAATAAAAAAAATAACAAAAATTTAAATTACTAAAATAGTAAACAAAAAAAAAATATATTAACGCACCACCTCTTCTCATTTTTTCGCACACAGGTGTCCTTTGCGCGTAAAACCAAAAATAGTTTATGGAATAATAATAAACATTTTGTGTATTGGTGTCGTTATGGCAGTCGTCAACAGGATGTGCGAAAGCGACAGGTTGGTGTTAAATGCCGAAACAATTTGCTATGAAATTTATTTACTAAATAATTTTTATTGTTGTTTTTTTTTTCACCTGCACAGATGTCTGAATGCGCGAAATGGGGCAGTGTGGGCATGAATGCTGGCATGTTGTTGTTGATGAATAAACAAAAATCCTATTCCACATCAAAATGAATGATAGATCGCGTGAGTGTAACTACATACCTACTACATATTTAACACGAAATTTATTCGGTGTATAACCAGTGAGGATAACTACTACAATACCTACATACATACACACACACTATGCGATCGAAAGCGATCAATCAATGGAGAGAGATAAAATGAAATCAAATCAAAAAATGTACTGAAGCTTAAAATTTGTAGGTACGCATTAAATTGCTATGCGTTATAAAAGGGGTTTTGCGCATTAACTTTTTAATATTGTTATAACAAAAAGACATACATTCTATACATTTTTAAGATTATTTCACATATTGTACACACTTACATACATACATACTATATGCATACTATATTTATTTGTAAAGCTTATTTTTTGTTAAGCAAATGTAAGCTTAATGCGCAGGCGCCTTTCAATCATACTTTAAACTCATACATACATACATACGTACATGTGTAACATGAACAAAATAATAAAAATTGTTATATTAATTTTAAATTCAAACATGTAGTTAAATGCTGCTAATCAAATAGGTTATTTTAAATAGAGATGGCAAATTGTCGATATCATTACCTTATAGTTAGGTTCGATAGTTAAAAAAATATATATATCGATAGCACTACCGAGTTTGTATCGATGGCTAAAAACCGACAGCACAGCATATTTCTAATAATACATACATAAATAAAATAAATAAATCCGTTTAATTTAAATTAATTTAGAATTTTTGTGCTAATTATTTAAATCGCCTTAGCACAATCGCAGTTTCATCCACCTTCACCTGCAAGTAATACCAAACAAAGTTGCCTAGCAATTTCTATTTCCCGACAGTCACTGACGAAATAATTTTTCTTTCAACGATAATAAGTGACTCGTTGCGTTTCGTTACATAATGACTCCACAAGTTTCACTAGTTTTCAAAAAAAAAAAAGTATTACTAAACAGGAAAATTGTATCAACTTTTCATATACAAAGTCATTTCTAAGTGGGTCAAACCCTAGTCTTAAACAGTTAAAAACAAGCAAAAAAAAACTAAAATACCGATAATTTTGATAGTTTACGAAAATATATCGATAAGTATTGGTAATCTCAAAAATTGCAAAAATCGATGCTATCGTTAGTTTGACACATCTCATTCAAACCAAATAAAAACAGTCTAGGTTCAAGTTGAATTAGAGTATTTTAGAAACATTTAAATAGGGATGTCACATCCATTTGAAATAAAAATTAATGATAAAAAAAAATCATAAAACTTTAAAAATTGCCAAAAAAAAATTATTTTCTGAGAGTTTGTTTTACAAGACGCTTCTAATCAATTTGGACGAAGCTTTTGTCACCTTTACACATTTTTCACATTGGAAGCAAACATAAGAGCCAATATAAGTATTTTGAGTCTAAGCTCTAAGCAGTTTATAAGCGCAAATGTGAAATGTGTGTTAAAGAAATTTTAAGTACTTTGGTACTGAACATTTATGCTGGTTGATGGCAAATGTAACTATTTTGGCCTTTATCGCTAAGTAGTTTCTAAATACGTATATAGTAAGTACTTTGAGCCTTAGAACTCAGGTGCTGACAATGTAAACTCTGAACAGATGGCTGCTTATATTTTGTTGAATTCCGATTTTGTGCAGAGCTGATGTTATTTGGAGAACAGTATTGAGTACAACTAAACTTTTGGCGCAGCTCATCACATGCACTTTAATTTCTAAAAAAAAAATTATAAAGTAGCTTTACTACTTCGTGTGAATTAGGATGATTGATCGTTTATAATGAGCGGATAAGTACTAAAGCTCCAAAATATAACAAACAACACATACATAACTCACAAAAGCTATAAAAAAATGCATCGATTTGGATTCACAAAGTTGATAATGTATGACCTGAAGATTGTATATGTATAACACTTATTTACAAAAAGGTATTTACATACATATTTATGTAATTTACAAACACCAAATTTTTACTTAAGAAAACATTCATCTAAATATTAAGGCAAACATGAAACATAAATATTTGTGTGCTAAGCTTGTGGTTGAAATTCATTGCATTGAAAAATATATTCTGCCATTTCAAAAAACTTCCAAAAATGGCATACTCAATATGTTCAAAAAATGTTTTCTTAAAACAAGTTTTTTATTCGTAACAAATTACAGCCTCAAAGCTAATACACTCTAATGCATACGTAATGTGTTTATACTCCTAAATTCATACCAAAAATAACCACTAAAGAACTTTTTTTGACTGCCGAAAGCTGTAAGTTGCGTCGAAAGACTTTTTCTATGTTCGTTAAAAAGTGTTTTTTCTAAATGGTTGCAAATCTTTTGAAATAGCGATGTTACGAAAGTAAGTTTATCGGAATTGTGAACGAAATCGAATTTTTAAAATTTGCTTGATTGGAATCAGCAGGAAAACCGAACTGAAATGCCGAAGGAGAGTGAAAAAATAACAAATATTTTCGATTGAATCAATCGTTATTAAAATAACGAATCATCAATTTTATATTAGAAATGATTATAAAATTTATAATAGAAATTCGCTTTTGTTTTTTTCTTTTTTAATTGACAAAAAATCGGATGCTCTAGTTTGGTGGGTGGATCTATAGGGTACCTACATGTAAATTAAAATGAGTATTTTCTTAAGAACTTGTCTACATTTTTCTTTAGAATTTTGGTGAGAGTATGATGCCCATAAAACATATAGTCGATAAGCGAGTAATGAATTCAAACATCAGACATCAGACTTGTGCTATGTTACCGTACGCTGTGAAATTCTAATATGGAAAAAGACTTGATTTCTAGTTGGTGTAAGTTATTAGAAATTACGAAAGTGTTTTGAAAAAATTGCATAAATTGCAACAAAAAAATTAAAAAAAAAAACAACAAAAATTTAAAATTAAAAAAAAAAGTTTCAAAACTTCAACAATAGTTGTTTTTGCTGTGCTCTATTATAATTGAATAATATAAGATTTTAAGATCTTAAACTCTACACATACATAAAACTTAAAAACAATGCTAGTGGAAATTGTTGTGATCTGTTTTGTTAATTATATTTTATTGTTTAAAGTAGACAAACATAAACTAACTATATTGTAGAAGTATAATTATAAATAATTTCAAAGTACATGTACATACATACATATACATATACACACTATTTAGTGACCACAAGTATGGCAATATTTATTGCATAAACTACAAATATATATCTACGTAAATATTGATAAATACATACATACATAAATTATATATTAAAATATCGTATTGTATTTAGAAATTAGCATAAGTATAACAGCGATTACGCGCTCTTGGTATATATTGATACAAATGTGCATACGTTAGTATATACTACGTATGCATATCAAAAGTTTATGATATTGAATAAAAATATATATTTTTTTTGCATCGAACGTTGAATAAAGATTCGTCTTTTTACAACCAAAACGCTGTGTTTGATTTTGAAGAAAGACAAGTGGAGAGTTTGCCAAAAGAAAAATAGACAGAAGAAGATATGAACGAAAAGCTTATATCCGCACTTCCTTTTTTAAACTTTCGGCCCTGTGTAAGATTGATTATGGAGATAAAATGGCGGTTTGTTATCAGCAATTTTAGCTGGAGCACCGACTATTCCTAATCCGAATCATATTAAACTTAAAAACTTATTACATCCTTAGGTCAAAGCAAATTGATGTGGCGCAAGGACGTTTTGAAACCGACAAGCAATAACATTAATTAGCATACGAAAAAAAATTTTAAGTACTTGGTCAAAGTAACTAGTACTTAAAAGATAATATTTATCCGAAGAATCCTATAAAAATTACTAAGCGTCAGCATTTTCTTTAGCCTTCTGTTATTTTATATTAACATAGAGGAACTTTTGGGGAGTGTTGGTGAAACTAAGGTGAATTCCTCAAAATTCTTAGAATTCCTTGCCTTCACATTTTTAACAGCATTTCGCTATCGTGGATGAGTTTTATTTTATTCTATTATAGAAGTTACTATGTGCTTAAGCCCAATTTCCTTCTTCCCTATAAATTTATTCATAATAATTTTGAATAATAAAAGAGATACTCACCTCACGCAGCAAACCAAATAATACATCTGTAGATAAGGAACGTTCATGAGCTTCGTCCATAATAATAGCTGAGTAACCATCTAAATCAGGATCACGTAAACTTTCACGTAATAATATACCATCGGTCATGTATTTAATAACTGTCTTTTCTGATGTACAATCCTCAAAACGTATAGCATAACCCACTTCATCGCCTAGGAAAGCGGAAGAAAAAGAAAATAATAAAATGCATAAAAAAAGTAAAAAAATTTCTTACCTAGCTTGGTACCCATTTCATCGGAGACACGTTTAGCCACAGACATGGCTGCAACACGACGTGGCTGCGTGCAACCAATCATACCAAAATGACTATATCCATCTTCATGTAGATATTGTGTGAGTTGTGTGGTCTTACCGCTGCCAGTTTCACCAACAATAATTACAACCGAATTCTCTCTTATTACGTTCAACAACTCTTGACGTGCTGCAAATACGGGCAAAAAACGTCGTTGCTCTCCTATTGTCTTTTTACGTGAGAAATCACTTTTTCCACCAGAATCCTGATCCCGCATGTGTTCAGCAAATTTCTGGTCACGTCTGTAATCGGCTGTGTCACTGTCCTTATCGAATTTGGCATCCTCCTCGTCAGCTTTTTTTTCAATACCCATAATATTGCCCAATTTAGTACCACTCAATTCCCAATGTTTCTTTTGGGCCTTTCGACGTTCTTTCTGCTCACGATATACACGCACAAGGGCGCTACCTTTACGGGCAATTAATGCCATATCAGAGGTGGGATCTTTGACAGGTATAACCGGTTCGGGTTGTTTTGTGAAGACGATACGTCCATCAAGAAATGGTGGAATGATATGATGTACCAGCAAATGTACACGTTCTAGTGCTTCTTCATCAAAATCTTCATTAACGTTGATGGACATTACCACGCCGGAAGTAAGCATACGATTACGTTCCCATAGCTCGTTATCTTTATTAATTTGCCGTTGTTGTGCACTAATACGTTTGGTGCGTTTTTGTTCAATAATTTCTTCACGTTTTCTGTAATAAAATATGTATATTATTAGATTTTAGGACAGTAACATACATGAGAAATGTTTCATTGAGTTCGCATTTCGTCTGCTGCAAGACATCAACTTAAATGATTTTTATATACAAACGACCAATAACAATCCAAATTGGAAAATTCATTTTACCTGAAATAGTCTGCATTTGCACCTGTGAATGGATTATTCTCATCATCATAGCCTTCATCGATGTTATACCATTCACGATCCAAACGTCGCTGTTCTTCCTCCCACATATCTCGATCTTCTTCATTTTCTCCCCATGGTTGGCGATTGCTACGTCCTGTGGCTGGTGTTGCACCAGAACGTTTGCGGTCATTAGCCCAAGCATTATAGTTATGAGCAGGCGTAGGCCTGGGTGTATCATCTTGGGGGCGTGTGTGACGCGAACGACTAGAGATGCTGGTACCAATACCACTGCTACTGGCACTTCGTGCTGACCAATCGGAACGTTCTGAACTTGCATACGATTTGGGTGTTGGAAAATCCCAAGAGGATTTTTTTGAATGCGAAGGTCTATCTGTATCATCCTCGTCCCATGCGCTGCCAGCTACAGAAACGTCCATTGGTGTGCGTGGCTCATCTTTGAAACGTGGCGTACGCATGCCACTACGCTCTGACGACGCATCACCACGATTATTTCGTTCCGCATTATTGCGATTGTGCTCACGACGACGATCTCTATCCCTATTTCTATCCCGTTCACGTTCACGATCTTGCTCCCGATGTCTATCCCTACCACGTCGATATTCACGATCACGTTCCCGATCCTTGTCGTTATCTCGTTTGCGATTCGTTGAATTTGATGATGAACGTTCTTTGCTATCATCTTCACCATGCTCACGCGTAGTGTAGCGCATACCGCCTTTATTTGAACGTTCGCGATCCCTCTTAACATGTTCACGTATGCGATCGCGTGCCTCTTGCGATACACCGCCTGTATGTGTGGGAGTCTCTACTCTAGATTCTCGCAACTGTTCCTTCATTTTCTGAAGATTATTGCCGTCTGGCTTTTTGAATGCAAACTCGTCACCAGCAGATGTAGCCGATACACCACCTTTATGTCCATCATCATCTTCGTTTTCGTTATCCTTAAACGATATTAAACGTTGTGATTCTTCACGTTCTTTACGCCGTTGTGCGGCTAAACGATCCAATCCAAGTATGGAAGCCTTTGGGAATTTAAATTTGTTTTCACTTCCCTCTTCTTGAACTTTCTTAATTACAAGTCCGCCCCGTACATTGCCACTAGAGCCTTCGAGACGGTGCACTCCGGTCTCGTCTTCTTCCATTTTCAGTTTTTTCACAAAATTTTCACAAAAATTGTATATCCATATTTATTTTGGACAAAGCGGCATCAAAACGTTTTTATAAATGTTTGTCAAATTATGCATTAAATCAGCTGTTCATGACAAATCATCGTTTATACAGTGTTGCACTTGCCGGCTCACAGTGTGCCACACAATTTCTTTACTGCAGCGCTGCGAACTACGGATTGGTTTATTTCCCCGAAGCTGTGACGAGAAGTTTAGATGGGCTCTCCCAACTATCGGGCTATAGCGGGGCCATATCGTATTCTTCCCGACGCGAAAATGATAAAGCCCAAACAGGCCCTGGTAAACGTACTTTGCAGGCCCCATTTACTGGCTCTTATGTGTTATCTCGATACCCGCTGGAACGATCAAGCTATCATCTACCGATTTTTTTCCCTTAGTTAGGGGACTTCGGGTTTCAAAAGGAAAATCATTCTGGGCGGAGCTTATTCGCTCATTCAAATAACATGATCCTTGGTATTGCGGATAGAACTATAAACCTTCCGGAGTCCTTTCAACTGTGTCCTCGGTTGTGTTTGAACAAATTTCTTAATACATGAAGTGGAACTTAAAAGGGGGTATCTAATTCTGCTTCCTAAGCTGAAGCACCCCCTCCGATTTTATTTAGAAAATTTTCAGCTTTTTATACCTTTCCTATCTTTAATACCCGGTAACTTCGGCTTTGATGTTTCGGTATGGTAGACCAAGCATGCTATCACCATAACATGGCGATCACACGTGACATAAAAAAATGCTACATCGTTTCGTAACCATGGCAACTACAAAGTTTGACAAAAATATTGAAGCCGGTAACATATGGGCAACATACACCATAGTGCAAAATAGGAAAGTTCTTGAGATATATTCTGAGTTAAAAATAGTCCCAGCGCTTTAGTGCAGCAGACTTTAATATTTCAGAATGAGCAACAAGTTTTTGCCTGGTTATCATATTCCTACTATAACAACTGTACCATTGCCTGAACCACCTCCACCACCACCGCCACCGACATTCACCATCGAGGAGCGGCAACAAGCTGCTGGTTATCCATATAAATATCAAAATGTTAATCGATATATTCCACCAGGCTTACATGGAACAAATTATCTGCCACCATCACCATCAAAACCTCAAAAGCGTAGATACGAAGGTGGACTAGGCAAACAATTCCCGTACGTTGCTGAGAACACACCCGATGGACAACTAGTAATTTTTCAAGGACGAGATGCAAGCTATCCGGAAGAATTGAATAATCTTATACATCCATTGACCTGTGGATTATGTGATGTTAAAATGAATTCAGCAAAGAGCGCTAAGGACCACTACGAATCTAAACCACACGATCGCGCTATTAACAACTGGCTAGTAAAGAATTATACTGAAAAGGGTTTAAATCCACCAGCTGTCAAACGATTCCTTAAGGAAGGAGAAGTTGGACCAAATGCCTATCATTGTGACGTTTGTGATTTAAATTTTGGTTCGTTGGCCCATGCCAGCCAACATTATGCCGGCCGCAAGCATAAACTTGTAGCGCGCAAAGTATCAAAACCATCTGGTATGGGTTATTATGATACCAATAACAAATGGATAAGAACTGCTACCAAATTTACACCAACCGACACAGACAGACGTTTTGGCATTGGAGACATGTTTAAACCACCCAATGATGTACCTGACACCACCACACCTATGGCAGGTGCAGCCACAGCAGCTACTAAAAAAACTAATTTACTAGGCTTATATTGTGATGCATGTAAAGTAAGTGTAACTTCGCCAATACAAATGAAAATGCATTTGGATGGTATAAAGCATAAGAAAAAGTTGAAAGCTTTAAGTGTGGAGGCATCAATAATGTCAACTATCGCCGTTACCGCTGATAGTGCAGTTTCTGACAGCAATGCAAGTGCTGATGACTCCATACTAGGGTGCCTGGAGAAGAGTGATCCAAATACCGATTTATCAATGTACAGAACACCAAGTGGATCGTATTATTGCCAACCGTGCAATATGAATATGTGTCATGTTACGGGCTTGCAGCAACATTTAATCGGCAAGAAGCATTTGAAGAAAGTTAGCGAAGCAAAAGACAAAGCAAAGATTGGAGCTCAAAGCAAGACCAAGATTTAATTCAAAACTAAAGCATGAACAGGAAGAAATTTCACAACTGTGAACAGTTTGTTATTGCGGCAATAATTTGGATCAATGCTTTTGAACCTATATTTTATATAGTCACCAATATTATTTCTATACTTAACTCGAGTTATAACAAATTTAGTAATATTGATACTCATCCTATATGAAAAATGTAAAAGTTTGTCCCAGTTTAACTATATTATATATTCGTAGAGTTATGTATTACTACCAAGAAGTAGCGATTATATATTATTTATTATGTATGTATGTTAAAAACATGAATTCACCAAATAAAACCCACTAGTTAGCAGCCAGAAGCTCTTTGCCTTTGTTTCATACATACATTTTTGGAAATAGTTTCTTTATTTTAATTTCTCGAAAGAGGTTGATTCCATGAAAGATTTGACTATTATAAATTTATGAAATGTGTAAAAATAACTACTAAACAAGTAAGGAAGTCTAAGTTCGGGTGAACCGAACATTAAATACCCAGCGTTAGTTTTTAGAAAAAGGGGGCGTGGTTTTCATCCGATTTCGCCCATTTTAAAAACCAATCTATGCCGAGCCTAAACAATAGCGAATTTGGTGGGAGCGGCCACGCTCCTTGCTTATAAAGCTTTAACCGCTTACATGAGCCAAAAGTACTGAATCGATCTTTTCAAGGGTTATACCATGTCCTATATATAACTTTGGAAAAGAAGGCGTGCCATGCCCATAACTTTTAACGTATTTTGTGAAATTTTTCGATGTACGGATATATGTGTCCATTAATCAATATTTACATAATTTTAAAAAAGTGGGTGGTGGCACGCCCACGGATTTTATTATGTTGTTTGTCCCTATTGAAGATCAGTTTTCATTGCAGATCTTTATGATACTTTCACAGTGGCTTGTTAATAGTGAAATGTTGATATTTTGTTTATTCACTTGTGGGCGGTGCCACGCCCATTTTCCAAAATATTACCAAAAAACCTTTAAACATCACAAATAACATCATCAGGTGAATGAGTGTACTAAATTTTAGCATTATATCTGTATCAGTTAAACAGATATTGCATATTCCGGTTTCCTAACTCTCGTTTAGAGAACTTTAGTCCAAAAAGGGGCGTGGTCGTTCACCGATTTTTCTTATTTTCTGTGGTAGTACTCTACATAAACATAACATGCCTGGAACCTAGTTTCGTAAACCTATCTCACACCGTTCTGAAGTTATTAGCAGTCGAATTTGAAAATTGCTTGACTCATAAGTGGGCGGTGCCACGCCCACTTTCCAAAATTTTGCAAAAATAATGTAAAGAATATGAAAATTGATGTATGTACAAAATTATATTATTATAGCGGTATCAGTTAATTAGATATGGACTTTTCAATATTTCCACCTCCTTTCAATATAACTTTTATAAAAAAGTAGGCGTGGTCGCCAAGCGATTTCGTTTATTTTCTATATCTGAATTTAACACAACAATAGTATGCCCTCTACAAAATTTCGTTATACTAGCATAAACTGTTCTCAAGTTATTAGGAGTCAAAATTTTAAAATTTCTTCAAATATATGGGGGCGGTGCCACGCCCCTTTTCAAAAAATTTGGTAAAATCCGCCTAAGAACATATAAATCAATACATATTGCAAATTTTATCATTGTAGCTGCTTCTGATATTGAATTAACCCGTTTTATACGTTTTTCGAAATTTTCGATATCGAAAAAGGGGGCGTGGTTATCATCCGATTTCGCCCATTTTCAATAGCAACCTACCTTGGCCAGAAAGTAACCTGTATGCAAAATTTCATGCAAATATCTCAATTTTTACTCAAGTTATCGTGTACACGGACGGACAGACGGACGGACATGCCTTAATCAATTCCTCTTTTCAACCTAAGAACTTTCATATATGGAACTATATATCTAACTCGATTATTTTGTGCCGTTACATAGTACCGTTATGTGGACAAAATTAATATACCCTTGTACTAGTACTAGTACGCTGGGTATAAAAAACCTTTGGTGAAGTCCTATGTTTCAACCTTTGGAAATAAGATTGAAATCGCTCGAAGATTGCCCGTTTCCTCGGCAAATAAAGCATACTCATCTCTGTAAGCCGTAAGACCAGAGGTACACGGGTTCTATACCATATCCATTATAGAGTTGGTAAGTTCCTTAGCCAACTTTCGAGCATGGCTCAATCCATTTTTTGATATATGCAACTCAATAGACATCAAAGAGTATTTCTGTATGCCGTTACAAACCCCCTGTTATGGATGAAGTTATAAGCTGTGCACCTGTACACCTGGGTATATGAATGTGCCTTTTATGTTTGTATTTTAAACTAGTCCGCCATCGCACATACTACATACATACATATGTATAATTCTAAAATCCAGCAGTTCTTTGAATATCATTGTTAAAATTGCAGATAATCTTGAGACTCAATCTCTTCGCGAGGTAGTTGGTAACTAGTTTCTGTGACCGCGCTTTCCCATTTATTTAAGGCCATTGTAGAAAAAAAGAAAGCTTGTCCAGGAAAATGTTACCGATAAACTCGAAAAATGGTTAAAAGTGACGAAAACTGCAGGTGAAATCCTTCAGACAGATGTGAGGTGGGTACTTCCGCTGCTTAAGTTCGTTTGGAGAAAACTCAACAAGCACCTACTGTATTAGGACCTGACACTGCATAAGTGGGTGTTGCCTCGGCACACCGTTTTACGATATAGATTATAATAAATGGTTGAACGGGGCAAGATTGCTTGAAAGCTGATACAGCAATTTCTTCATGTAGGTACATGTAAATGTGTATGTATGCAGGCAAGCAAAAGTTGCTCTGAATTTCACCCTTTGCATTTACTCATTGCAAGTTCTTAATGGTACCACTAAATAAGTGAGGTTAAAATTGAATTTGGTTCACGCGTTCGCCAGGTGGCGCCTCACAGCTCGAAATTTCTAGGGTGTATATTTTGTCGCAACTGTACCAAACGTTGCACACAGTGCAATGATTCAGTCATTTTGATGAACAGTGGGACAAATTAATGAAAAATCAAAAGAAAATTCAACTGCCACAAATGTTTACTTTTTTGCTATATGATTTCGACTTTACTCTTTTAAACAAAGGAAACAATTTTAGTTTTCTATTTATTTTCATATATTTCTTCCGCTTTTTTTTAATTGTTTTTAATACAGTTATAGTTCTAAAAAATTTACTTATGTAAATTGAACCTGCCACTTGCTCATTCGCACACACTACGCCAAATTAGCAACGAGAAAGCAAAACATAATTGTTCGCGGTCAAGATAAAAAACTTTGCAAGTTCATATTTCCGCACCGCTCGCATTTACTGCAACTTGTTAATGGTAATAGACAAAATTTGTGATGAATAATGACATAAAAGAAAAATTAAAGTTTTGATCCGTCTAATAATAAATGCTTTCTGTTTAGTTTCCATTTATAAATTAGAATTAATTCGTTACAAACTGCTTATAAAATAGTATATAAAATTAAAGTATTGGAAAATGATGCAAAAGTTTATATGTATCATGTATGTTGAGTTTCATTATACATTTTGTTGCAAGCACTCTTGAGCGGATAGGTACCTATTTTGTTATATCGCTTTATATATGAACGATCAACAAACTTTTTCACCTATATAAACTAGCTGAAGTGGCAAAAGATTTGCGGCGATTCTGATACTTTCAAACAGCATTTTTGGATTTTCTTTGTGAGGATTTTTTGTTTGCTGCCGATTATGATATAGAATATTCCTTCAGCAAGTTTGTCTTCCCTTCTTTATATTTTTGATGATACTTATTTTAACTTCTTATCATTTTTTTGTGTGTAGTTTGTATTATTAAATTGATCTTTTAATATTTAAGTGTTTTAATATAGATTTACTTTGTTAATTTCAAAATTAATTCCAGCCTCCCGTTTGCTGTTGGTATACCTCGATAGTGTCACCTTCCTCCATTTCCAATGATGTTGGCGTATCATTCTCGTTTATAGGCTGGCCATCAAAGCGAAACCGTACCACTTGCATGGATAGACCCTGTGTAATTAATAAGACGAAGGAAGTAGTTATTTTATGTAATTTGAGGGCTACTGAATATGTCGACTACTTACCGCTCTATCGCAATAAGCATTCATAAGCTTCCTCAAAGGTGTGTGTTTCTTGATCTTAAACTGTACGACAGCATTATCCTGGCCCAACACTTTCAAATTGATGTGTTCTGTTTCTCCCTAAAAAGAATGTAAATAATGGGGAATTAGTGATGTAGGTAGGTAGAATGGCTGCGACGCGGGTCGCCCAAGTATGTTAGTATACAAGATATTTCTATGATCCTAATTTTATTGCTTGGGAAATAGCTCTCTTCCCCTGGTATACAACTCAGCAAATACTTCAATTAAATTTCGAATTTTACACATGCTTTCGCTAATTTGCTCCACTGTTCAGTGGATCAAAACCACCTTTTTCATTCCATCATCAAGTGACTAGAACAGATCAACTTTCAAATACTGACAAAAATTCAGTGGTACCACAGTACACCACATCTGCCTTTATTTGCCCTTCATTGTGGAGCAGCTAACAGAAGTCGGCATTGATGTACTCAAGCGAAAAAAAAAACTCAATTTTAGGTTATGTTGCAGCCATGTCTGCTCTACATAGAAAATAATTTTAAGCGCTCCACTAGCACCGGAAATATGTTTCCTAGTTTATTTCCATTCATAAAAATGTATTTGAACTTGGTTTAGTTGTTTACTATTTGTGCTTTTCACATCAAAAAGGCAACAAATTCTCAAATACCGCGCCATGTTGTCGGCGTCATACACTTTTTTCCCTACTTTACCACACGATTCGCACACACAATTTTTGGCAGGCTTCATTGTTTCTTCATTTTCACACAAAAGAAATGTAAAATTTCTATTTTGTTTTTAGTTTAATATATACACCAACTTACCTTCTTTTCGTCAGACATTTTTGTTATTTGATTTTTCACTTAGTTACAATAAAATAGATAAAAATTTAAAAATCGCCGATGCCGCTTTCTGCTAATTTAATCGGTGCAAATTTTCACGTTTCCTCCTTCCTCTTTATGACTTGATGAAGTAGTGAAAAATGCCGACCGAACAACGACGTTTAATGGCCGAAGAAGCGCGAACGACGCCACCACGGTTGCATTGTTTTACTACTAAAAAATGCAGCCGTACAATGGCAACATCATTTGGTGCTACCATACAACTTTTCATGCAGCTCTTAGTAGCGACTTTTATAACTCATACATTCGGGCAATTTGCGCAAAGATTGTAAAGGACTCAATCTTTATGTTATTATTGATACTACACATACAAGTCAATAATCCAATTTTTATGGACCGTAAAATGTTATGGCGGCTTTTTCGAACCAAGATCTTTTATCTTTCAGCTTTATCAATTCGTTAGGGTTTTCTTTTGGAAAAACGAAGCAAAAATATATAGAGACTTCACGGTACTTACAGGGAAATGCTGACAACAGTCTGTCACGTCTTTCTTTCAACTTACGACGGACATTCGTCTGATTTTAAGCTATATATTTAAGTTTTAGGGGTAGTTTTGACAGCATCGAAATACCTACTGTCAAAAATGCTTTACACCAAAAAAAACAACGTCTTTCAAACTGTCTTTCATATCACTCCATATGAGATGACATATAAAGTCGACTGATCATATCAAACCATTCCAACAGCGGTAGAGCTAGGTCTGCAAGTTGAGTTAACTCGTTCGGTTAGCTGTCAAATTTACGATGTATGAAAAGCGGTCTAAACAATTTTCATTAAACTCCATCGCTTAAAGTCCTGTTTTAGAACAGTAAAATTAAGTAATATGGCAACTTTATATGCAAAAACCCCTTTCAGGTAAAAAGATCAACTCTGAAAGGTAGAAAGACAAGCACAAAATAGAACGGACTATTAACCCTTATGTGCTTCCATCAGTGCATGCTTCAAAAACAGGGATTTCATTCCGATTAAAATGCGCATACTTTGAAACACAGATGCTTCGCTTTGAAAGCCATTTTCAAATGTCAAAACTGATCTTCATGCTATCACCTGCAATCTCAGTATTGGCAGTCTTTGTCATTTTGGCACTAGCGACTTCAGTATGGCCATTTTATTTATGAACATATTTGACAGCTTGTTGGCTATATTGCATTTTACTACCCGCCTAAAATGTACGTTGAAAATACATACGTACATACATATCTTAATACGTCTGCATATGTGGGTAGGTATAACGTGTATGTATATGAGTTTTCTTTTACTCAGTATAATACAGTAGGAAAACTGTGGTAAAATCCGCGGCTATATTCACCTTTTTCGTGTACTCGGGGTTTCAGTCAACTATTTTTCACCATTTTAGGGTGTTGTGTTGCAAATTGAATGAGGTGTATACATTATATTAAGAAAGGAGAAATTGTTAAAAATACATTAAGATATTTTTCATTTAAACAAAAGCTATGGGTATATTAGTTGGTTAAAAATTATAACGCTATACTTTTATGTCAAAATGTTGCACACATATCACTATGTCGGTAGTTTCGTTAAATTCTGTGTCCAATTTTCACACATATTTACCTGAAATAAACTTTTCAAATTTTTCGAAACAATCAAAATATGGCTAAGGTAGTTCAAAAAACAATTAAACTATTATTTTCTAGATCTCTGATCGTAATGCCATGATTTTTGCAAACATTTCACGTTTTCAAAATCACATTTCCAATGGTGTTAGAACATTTTACCTCGATTTCTATGTATCTAATTTTAGCTTTTAATAGGTTTATAAATTGAAAATACATATGCTTGTAGTCTAACTACTTGCAGTGCTACCAATACAAGGAAGAAAAGGTGATGTTATTAACCATTAAAAAAAATTTTCAGGTCAGCGTATTACAAATTTTATTTATTTTATTTTATTTTAAGTCGACACTAACATAAAGCGGTCGACTGATGGCGAATGTATAGCATTCTATTATAAAATACAAAGTGTTACAAAAGAAAACTTAACATAACAAAATAATCTTAAGTCTAACATATTCCACAAATGGATGGTTGGAGAGGCCGAGTCTCCGTTCCCCCTGCCATTCGGTCCATGTGATCATTCAAATATATGCTCAGGAATCCTATAGTATAGTTGCCTACATCAAATTTTGCAACGCGCCACCTATCAAAGTCAGAGAACGTATATGTTGCGCGTAATTTCAGGCGCGGCAGTCTAAGAATTTTTATAAGCATACTAGCGCTTTAAAACTTTTTATATTTCGCTTTATTTCTTAAGACTCTGCTGTTTTCACAAAATTACATCCATTTATAGACGTTCAAGCGGCGTGACAGTCCAGTTACTTCTTTTTAAATATTTAGCAAAAAACAATAGAATAGTAGATATGTTTCAAAATATATATGTACATACATATGTAGATGCAGAGATTGCAAAATAAGAGAAGTACATGAATATGTGAGTCTATGTATGAATAAAAAGAAAATGAGTATGCAAGAGGATAAAAGGATCTTTGCTGCTTGGCCGTACTTTCCGTCGGTAACAGTATATAAATTTTAATTTCAGAAAATTCACATATTTCGTTGGTGGCCACGAACGCCTAAAGCCAATCTTTTGCTGTTTTTTAAAATTTGAAGGCCGCACAATCAAATAAATTATTTCATATATGCCATAAAATATATGCGCTACATGCACTTGTGATTACATTTTTTAAAGTTTTTTTTTGGTATGAAAATACAACTATGCGCCCTTGAGATCACGTACTACGAGGAATATCAACCCTGAAAATTCACCCATATGACGTACTATTCACCACAGTTTTATTACTATATAACTATGCTCATAACGAATGACAAGTCTATATATACATACATACATACTATAAGGTGAATTACGCCCACTAAAAATTGATAGTATACATACCAAAAATATTAAAGAGGCATAGAAGAAGAATTATAATTCAGTAATACAAAACTTTTACAAAATGGCGGCCTTAATGTGGTATGTATTAGCTTTGTACGGTAACATTAAAATTTGTGTAAAATTTTATAAAACTGCAGCGAGAGAACGCAATTTGACTTTTTATTGATAGAGAGAGTTACAAGTTTTTACTATGAGAGTTTCCGTCAGTAAAACTTGTGAGTGAAAACAGCTGATCGTGACAAGGGAAGGCAAAAATAAAAAAATAAAAAAAATAACATATGAACCCATCAAAATTTCAACAGCTGTTGTGGTTGCACGTTTTTACTGACTTCTGTTCGGTTAAACCTATTTGATTTTTGCGTTCCAAGAGAGTTCTACGTCATTCCCACTTTACTTACACTTGTTGCAAGTTTTGTACGCGAACAAAGCTACTTTTTTAAATCCATATTGGTGTCAACCAGTGTATCTTTATATTACTCGTTAAAAATAAGTGACAGTTCTTAAGTCAAGTTAAGTTTTGTGCTATGTCAGTTTAATAATAGATTTACCTTTATTGTTATCTTATACAATCATGGTCCAATTAACAGGTCGTAAGCGAGATGTTCTACAGGGTGAAGACTTCTTATAAAGAGTCCCTAGGCTGCCAAAACTTTTACCAATCAAATTTTTTAGTTAAACCAATTTATCGATGAGCACGGTATACTCGTGAGCGGAACAGTTTTCAGCGGATAATATTATAATACATAAACTAAAAATTCATTTTATTTGTAATTAAATAACTCAATCCTTTATTTTTATTATTTGTTATTTATATGGATCAGATCATACATATGTATATATAATTATGTGTCATATATAATATATAGTTTTTTTTGGTAATTTGTTTTTTGCTTGGTTTAATCATAGTTTTTGTTTATGTTGAGAAATTTGAATACAATTACATTTATGAAATTCTTAATTGTTGCATTCAAGTTTTTAAAAATTTTTCACATATTTGTTTATGTATTGTATTTTAACCGCTATGATCTATTTTTATTTTTTATTTTTTTTTGTTTTCCAAATTGATGATTTTTTTTTTATTATGATGGCTGAATCATAGAAGGATGTATAAATATAAATCACAACGACATCACATGATTTCAAACCACTTAGATTTTCTTTGCCGATATGCTCTGCTGTTTCAATAAATATCTATACAACCTTCTAGGATTTAAGCGCTTTTTGCTGTTTTTTGATTAAAAGAAAATTCGTATGAAAATCTCGTATAAAAATACATACCTACAAATTGTTAGAAAATGTGCGAGCGTAGTACAGAAAATTATTGTAAGTACTAATTCCTATCGAATACTAACCTAATTTGCACATAAAATTATTAAATTACCTAAACATAGACAATTAAGGTATAAAATATATATTTACGGAATTTTACATTGGTTACGAACATTTTTTTTTTTTCACTTCTGATTTTAATTATTTTTCCGATTGCGATTTTCAGGGTTTGGGGACTTTTGGTAAATTTATGTGTATGAACGATGCATAATTGAATTTTTTTTTTGCAAAATTTGCAAATTATGAATTTGTTTTTTTTCTTTTGTTTTTGTTGGAATATGTTGCTCAAGTGAAATCGAGTGTTTGAATATGCGTTTGCGGATGGAGTTGTTTTTGGAACTTTTTTTTCTCAAAAATGTTGGCTGTTTGCATGATTGGTTTTTGGTGTATATGAAATACATTGCTGTGTTAAGTATTTCTGTATATGTTTTTTTCATTCTCTTTTGCTGATAATTAAGTTTTATCGCTTGCTTAATTTGTTTTTCATTAATTAGTCATGTACATATTGTAGCGCCTGTAAGATTAAAGTTTAATTTTAAACCCTTACATTAAATTGAAGTAAAATTTTTTTTATTAGTTTTTTTTCATTGGATTTCAGCTACTTTTCAACGCTGTTATTTTTCTGATACAAAAACAAAAAAAAATTTATTGCCTTTAATATATATGTCTATAACGTGAACGTAAAGATACACTAAATAAATTCCTACAACTCGCCAACTCTTATTTTATGTTTGCAATTTTTTTTTTATTCTTTCTGAATAAAAATTTTTTTTTGTTGTCATTGCTGATTAGTTGCACAATTTATTAACTAAGCTGTTGTTTCTTTGTCGCAAGCCTTAGTTATTAATTTATTTTTTATATATTTTTACATTTTGAATACATTAGCAAATTCTTTTTCTTTTATAGTTTTTAGCGCTTCGCTACTTTTCTATCCAGATTTCTTTAAATACTGCAGTACTTTGTTGTTTTTTTTTTACAAATTTTTATAGCTGTATTTTATTTGTAGGTTAGGTTTTATTTTGTATGCAAAATGTTTTTGGTGGGAGTAATCTGAGAACTTTACTATTATCATATTTTTATATTGTGTATTTTCAAGTGTTGTATACTTTTTGTAATTTTAGCACTTGGAACGAAATTCTGTCATTATTCTGTCAAATTATTTTTGTTGAGCAAATATTAATAAATAAATAATTACTAGCTGTTTAAGGTCCAGTTTCCCAAAACAAGTTTTACAGTTAAAGAAAAATAAATATATATTTTTTCTGACGATCCTCTTTCCATATACAAAACGCGAATACAACAGGGATTATAATTTGGTGTGGTGAGTTAGCATAAAATACTTCGGATGGAACCATCGCACAACTGCATTTAGATAACTGGTAACCTAGCCGAAAGTATTCCTGCTGGGAGCTTTAACTGCTTGAAATCGAATAATCGATGTTCTTTCTTGAAATGTCCACTGCTTTATCACTATTGTTACGTGGATGTAATTTTAAATATACATATGCAAAATAAATTTGCACAAAAAAAAAAACATTTAAAAATATAATAACTGCATTTGTAATTTTTGTAAAAATAAAATATTGTGGTGCAACCATGGCATATTTATACAGGGAATATAATCTAAACAGCTGATTCGATGTGTTCATTTTAACTGTCAAGCTTGCTTGAAATCGGTTTGTTTACATTGTAGCATGTGCTTTTGACGTTTTAGAGAAGCAGTTTCAAACATGGCCGCCGTGGCGATACCTGTTTTACTATGCCATGTATATTTTAAATTTTTTTTTGTTAGTTAAAAGTATACAGAGTTTTGAAATGGGAAAGTTTTTTTAAGCCAAACTAGACATTTCAAAACATACAGTTACAAAATTAAACTTCAAAATATCAAAATTTAACTACGGTGTTTTTTTTTTTTAAATTTTTGCTTACAGCACAAATTGTTTCAGAATTGAATAGTAAATTTACTCCAACTTGTTACCCGTAAATTTGTGTATTTTACTAATATTTATAAATCCATAGTTGCCATTCTTCGCAGTTTTTGTGTGCTTTCAAATTGAATTAGAAAAGTGTTTTATTAGTTTAGTTGCCTACAAAAGTGTATCAATTTTGGTTTTTTAGCTTCAAATAAATTGTTTTGTTTTTTAGTATAAAAATACGTAAAAAATTTATTTTGCCAATTATAAAAATAATTAGTATAAAAACATCTTAAGTATAAATATTTTTTGCATTTATTTGCTTACATGCCTTTTGTGATTTGTTTATTCTTTTAATAATTTTTTTAGTACAAATTTAATATGTTTTTGCTGTAGTTATATGTGTATAATAAATATGTCTGTATGTGTATTTTGTATTGTTTGTTTTTAGTTTTTTATTTTCTTATAAGTGTTTACAAATTGTGAAGATTTATCTTTAATTGGATATATTTGTTCATGATTCTTTATTATTCAAATATAAATATGTTTTTGTAACGTATATGTAGTATGTATGTCAAAAAGAAAAAAAAAAAAAAAAAAATTATAAAAATTTGTTTCCTTTTTAGAGTGTTTTTTTTTTAAAGATTTAGAAATTAGTATAAATAACAGTTTTTATTTCATTAAAACAGTTGAAAGCAAAACAAACTATTGAAATAAACATTTATTAAGAGTTATCGGGTTTTATTTATTGTTTTTTTTTAATGCTATTTCTAATTCTAAAACTGTACTAATTTTTTAAGCATAACTGTTTTTTACTTTATTTTTGAAATATACTCAAAAGAAACACACTTAGATGCAAAATTCCGAAAAAGATAATTCGAATTATAAAATTTTTTGTTTTTTTTTTGTATGAAGAACATACACACACATTTATATATGTAACCGTAAAAATTTAAAAAATTGTTGTTTTTTTTTGTTATTTATCAAATAATAATATTTTTTTTTTTCAAGATTAATTGTTAAATATTTGAAGTTTTTTGTTTTTTAAATTTCGAATTTTTCATTTCATTTCAAATTTATTGACAACCGGTTTAGGTATACATATTTCTAATATTTTTTGGATAATGTTTATTTAATGATGGTTTTTTTACTTGAATATGAAATTCACTGAAAACAAGGATTAAAAAAAAGATTAATACAATTTAAATAAAAGACGAATTTTTCAGTATCAACAGATTTTAAATTCATAATCACTAAATTTTGATGTTTTTTTACTATTTTGTTACGCATTATTTGCAACCTAAAGGATTATCGAACTTGTACACTAACGGACAGCTGTTTGATCTATAAAAACTCAGCTGTTAATCAGATATGACTTCAAAGGGCATCAGTGCTTTTAATAAAACTGATTTAAACAAATCTTGTGAGCCGTGTGCGTGTGTGTATTACTCTACATCAGAGTAAACGAGTTGATTTATTCTTGTGAGTTGAAAATAAAAATAAAAGAAAGCTTTAAATTTGATCGATCGATAGCGGCGAAGGCAACATTTTGACGTTTAAAAAGCATTGAAAGCATACTTTTTGCTTCAATCTCGCTTGCTACTGGATGAGCACGCAAGCGAGAATTTAAAGTAGATCTACTGCCTTGGTCAGTAGTAAATCGCCAATTATGAAAAATAAATTAAAAATAATGAAAATAATGTGCAGAAAAGAGTTAGAAAACACAAAATATTAAAGTTAAAGCATTAAGCTAACTTTTTGCGTGTATGTTTGTGATATTATGTACACACTTTTCGTATAAAATTTTCACTTAAAAATTTATTACAGCGTACAAAGCGTATAGGTATTGTTTTTTTTCTTTATTAAGCATTTCTTCATTTATTTTTTTTTTATTAAATTTTAATTAAAGTTTGCGACTTTTATATATGTAAGAGAACCAGGTACTTTAGAGCATTTTATAAACATACAAAAGAGGTACCCGAATGAAGTAATTTAAAATTTTTTATAATAATAATTAATATGTATGCTGATTATAATTTGTTTTTTTTTTTTTGTTTTTACTCATGTTTTGTTTTTTAAGCTGATGTAATCGTGTATGTTGACTTATATGGCTTTGGTTTTCTTATAACATACATATATATATATATTTTTATATGTTGTAATTATTTTATATATGAATATTTTTATGTTTATGCTATGAATTCTTTCAATTCTTCTAATCTTTATTATTGAGCGTATTTTATATGTGTTTTTCTTTAATACTTATGTAGAGTTTTCTTTTTCACTTCAAAAAGCAAACATTGACCGCGCTCTCCAGTTCGTACTTCGACGTGCCGTTACAAAATTTCTTTTGTTTTTGAAAATTTTCACTTTACCTACACACTAATTGTTTAGAAATGTTTCTATTTCCGTTTTTTTTTTTTCGTAACAAAGGCCGCTTTCTACAACTAACTTTCCTTTCTAGTACTTTATATACATACAATAAACAACTTTCTACTATACAAATAGATACTTTATATGTATGTATGTATGTAAAATTTGTTGGCTGTAACAAAAATACCAGTAAAATCTCAAAAGTCGACCCGCGCTTGGTGTATAACGGTAAAGCATGTAGAAGAGGCTTTAAAAAGCTTTGCCAGAAAGCTTGCTTGAAATCTTTTTATTTTCGTAGCCCTGTATAAAAATAAAAGTACAAAAAATACTCTGTGGTGAAATGCGAAAGCTTTCTATATGAGCTTTAGCTTAAGAGTTTAAGAGTAGTTCCTAGGAAAGCATTATTTTTGAGTAAACTTTTTTGATAGCGTAAATTAGCAATCTTTCCAAAAAATATAAATTTCGATTTGATTTAGAAAATATTGTGCTTGAGAGCTTTCGAATTTTTTCAGTCAATTTAAAAAGCTCCAAAAAGCGTTTCCAGTTCAAAACCTAACTTTAATAGGTATGCTTTTAAATATTTTGCTATTTATGCTAAATACAGAAAAGCTCCAAACAAATATTTGATGCCGAGCTTTTAAATAATTCAGCTGCAAAAGTTTTTTTTTTTTAAATTATTGATATATAGTTGAATATACATATTTAATGAAATTTGGGAACATTTTTTTTCGGCTTACCAATACCATCCAATCTGTGTTATTTAAAAAAAAAAGTGCTGTTTGAACTTGAACAATTTTATAGTGAAAGCTTTCCTAAAACATCTTTTTAAAAATTCTTTTGAGAAGCTGCGTCACTTAAAGAAAGCTCCATGTATTAAAAAGTTGATTAAAATACCAAAGCTTAAAGCTTCTTAAAAGCTCTTCAAACAAAACTTCAAACAGTTAGTTTAAAAAGTCGAGATTTTGAAAAGCTCCTACTGAAACGCAAACCTTTAAACTTCTACCGCCTACACCAAGCTCTTACTTGACTTTGAGTACGTGACTTCGGTGGAATCTATTCCCTAGACCTACATTTAAGCCACTCTACATAACATCTCAATGAGTACCAATGATGCGAATTTTTGTATGAATTTAATAGTCCAAAGTTGTGTTATGAATTCGTCATGAAATGTTGGTATTGCTTGAAATGTATAGTGCACTTTTAGGCGCCTAGCTTAAAACGCTGGTTAAAGGGTGATGCATGCGAGTGGTTATATGAACTTTTTCTTTTAAACATTTTAATTATGATTTTTGGAATATAGGTTTTTTTTAAATATATATTTCAGGGATATAAAACGTATATAATATTGTACTATTATACGTATTTTTGCATACACATACATATTAAGCGTAACTAGGTTTTGAGTTATATTTACTATATACATAAACTTGTGGTAGAAAAGAAAATTTAAAATTTCGAAAACATTTAGAAGATTCAATTTGAAGTATTTGTAACTACTTTTGAAAACTTTGAAAATTTTATGAATAATAAGAAATTTTTAATACATACAATAATTTTTTTTTGTCTCGCACTATAAACTACATATGTATACATTGAGTCATGCAAAAATTTGATTTAGGTACATATGCACCTAACAAGATTGATTTCAAAATAATTTAGCTTAATTATTGACTATATATTTCTTATTTATTTTTTGTTTTTATGTAGTTTTATGTTGGAAATTTGTATGTAATTTTTTATTTGAATATTTTCGGTTTCATACTTTTGGTATATGCTTACTATATTAGTAGTACAAATATTATGAAATATTATTGTTTTTTACTGATATGCAAGATTTATTTTTTTAACTTCATGTCTTAATATTTTTTATAGTGTGTTTTTGTTTATTTTTGCGTATATGTTTGTATGTGTGTGTATTTTTGTTTCTATCAAAACAGATGCCATAAAATTTCTATTTTTTTTTCTTTGAATTTTTTTTTTTTAATTTCCTTCCTTCTTTTCGTATATATACAAATAGAAAATCTTGATTTTTTTGTGACAAATTATTTGTAGTTTTTAGTATTAAAAATGTATTAAATTTTTTTTCAACGCATTTCACATCTGCTGTACTAATTTTTTTTTTTTTTATAATTTCTTGCTAATACTTGCTGGTAGACAATTTACAGTTTTCATTTTTGAGTAGAGTTAATTTGTATGCAAAGTTTTTTTTTTGCTAACATTCAATATAGTTATAAAATTAAAAAAATATTTTTTTTGTTTTTAGTTACGCTGCTCGCTTAACAGGATCATTAGAATTTAGGCTGCTCTTTGCTCTGCTTTATCTTTCGTGCTTCCTTTTGCTCTTTTGCGTGTATTTAAACATTTTTGTTCACCAAAAGTACAACTTTTACATTGTGCAATAAATACGCTCATGCAAATAATACTTTTCTTTTTAAAATTTGTGTAATTCGCTCATATTTTTTACAGTGTAGTGAGAGTTATTGAAATTTTTCAGTTTTTTAACATTTCAAAAACAATTTTTTTTTGCAAAATCTTTTTTTTTAAGAAAATTGTTGCACAGTGTAATTTATCAACAAATTTCTGTATACGGTGTAAAAAATACGCATTTTGCCACGTTGGTTTTTTTTTTACCAAAAAAAAACTTTACTGCTTAAAAAGTTGTTCCATTTCTCCTCTCATACAAATCCACATTCCAAAATTGTTTTAAAATTATTATTTTTTTTTTAACAAAACTTGACAGCAGCTAATTAGTTAATTTGTAAGTAAAATTTTTTTTTCAGAAATTTACACATTTATATTTTTTAGGCCACTACAAGCGCCAAATGATTTGTTTATTTATTGTTCGCTTATAAAAATATGAAAAATTGCTGAAATAAATTCATTTGAATTGTTTTTTTTGTTTGTGTTTCTAAGTATTAGCACTTTGTTTTCGTTTTTCGCTTATATTGTTCAATAATTTTATTTTATACATACATACATATATGTAGAAGTTTGAAGTGATTGTGTATTTATTTTTTTTTGTTTTGAAAATTTGCACATTTCCGGTTTGCTTCTTGTTTTTAATTGTTTCATGTGGAAATAAAATAGTTATTTTGGTTTTATTTTTTCTAATTTAGTTTTATTACAAAAGTACAAAAATTATGACAAGAATAAAAAAATCACTACAGCAATATATATATTTATGTATGTATGTTTATAGGTATATATATAGATATATATACATTTATTTACACATAGTTTTATAACTTTCTAAATTTATAATTTTTTGTAATATTCAGTTTATGTTTTGCTGCTATATAAATTTACGTTAGCTTGCTGTACAAACATATTGTTATCATATCGCTAAGTTGTTTGTAAAATTTTGTATTTTTTGGTATGATTCATGCATTTTATAAGTTTTTTTTTTCATTATCGATACGCTTAAATAAATCTTTTTTTTTGTTTTTTTTTTTTATGTAAAGGTACGTAAAGTGTTTATTATTTGTTTAATTATAAATTGTTTTTCTGTTTGTCAAAAACCACATACAACTAACATCTTACTAATACTATTAACTATACATTTATATTTTAATGCACCAACAGTAGTTACATATGTATTTATAATTTTTTTCTCTATATACTAATCAAATATATGACGAACTGCGCTTCCCAATTTCTGATGTGATAATTTCTTCTCGCGAATGTTGGATGGTTTTTCTTTTAAAACAATATTTATTTATTAGCGTAAAGGTTTAGTACAGCAACAATAGCCAATTTCTAGAATTATTTTTGCGTCGTGACTTTACGAAAATATGTTTTCGAAACCCATGTAATACTGCAGAACAGTCTAAAAAACGAGAAAGGCTATCTCAACTAAACGGCATTTGAGAGGCACAAAAAAATTTCAAATCTCAAAAATGTGTATTTGTATGTATTAGCACTGCTTGACAGCACATCCATAAAGGAAGTTGTATCCATAATCACAATAAAACTGCTTTAATGCAGTTTGTCATCAATAAATTTTGTATTAGCATTTTATGTGGATAAACTCGTGTCACCTGTCAGCACCCTTATTGCATTTTGTTAAATGGGCGCCTAAAATCATACCAAGGAAATTGACAGAAAAATGTTACTTATAGCGGTTGTATAAACAGTGTGGCCAGATTACTTGAGAAACAAAAACGTTCCACTTCCCCTTATTTGTTTGGAAAGTTCTTCGGTTCCGGTTCGTTTTCCGAATTTTATTTTGACTTCGCATATTGTTTTAACCGCCATAGTCAAAAAAAAAACAAAATTGATTTCTAAAGCTTTTAAAATGACATTTCCATAAAAATTTTGAATTATAAGAGCTTTATAAATTTTTTTTTTTATGGATTTTAATTACAATAAATTAACAATTTTCGAAAATGAAACTTTAGGAGTATTCCAAACATTTTTCGTAGAACAACTGGCTTGAATTTTCAAATTTTTTTCTTCACTCCATAAACAATGATAGGTCCAAGGTTAGAAAACTTTTTTCATATGCTCAATTTTGCTCAATAAATTTGGGATTTTTTCGATATTTTAGCGCGTATGTAGTATTTACAAAAAATTTATCAATTTATCATATTTATTTTAGGAAATACAAAGCGTAGTAAATTTTTCAAACCTATTTTAATTTTAAATTTAATTTTTATAAGCAGATTTACCAATTTAGGTTTAATTTTGAGTTTTGAGTTTATAATTAAAAAATGTAAAAATTATTATATCTCTATACAAAAACGGTGTCGTTGCCGATATATACAACAACAACGCTAGCACATTCGATTCATTTAATTTGTTTGCTATACACATATTTATATATATACTAGATACATATATTAATTATTAGATATTTTTGGTAGTTAGTAAATTTTTTTTTAATAAATTTATGTATATTTACAGAAAAAAAAAATTAAAATATACATTATGTATTTTTGAAAAATTACTTAAGTAATTAAATATTAGTGAAATGAGAAACAAAAAAATGTTGTTACTTCAAAAAAAAAAATTAAAATCGGGCTAAGTTTTAAGCTTTTTCAGGAGCTTTTGAGTAAAAGTTCGCAAACAAAAAATATTAAAAAATGTTGGCACTTCAAAAAGAAATTAAAAACGGGCTAAGTGAAAGCTTTTATCGTTTTAAGCTTTTTCAGGAGCTTTTGAGTAAAAGTTTGAAATGTAAAACTTTGACTACACAAAAGCTCAACAAGCGAAATCATTAAGTTCACACAATTAACGACTTCGCTGAATAAAAACGTTTGTAGAAAATTTATTGTTGTAAAGTTCAATATCAACCATGTAGTTTTAACGAAATATTTTTTAGTAAACATTTAATTTTATTTTGAGTTTTTAAAATTTTATTAGACAAAATTTTATGAAAGTTTCTTTGAAAAACCAGTGAGGTAAATTTTTCAAGGTCATTTAATATAATAACATTTGCATACAATAGAAATATCGAATAGAAAACAACAGCAACTCACAACGAGAGGATTTTCAAAAATTGTCCAAGTGATTGAGTTTTAGAATATGCATAACAGTTTAGTTGTTAGTTTTTGAGGTTAGGTCATTATAAATATTTTATTTTGTTGTTGGAACTAACGTATATTCTTTTAGTAAAATTTTTTATACACATACAAATAGAATGGTATAGAAATTTGTAATAATTTTTAAACTGACTATTTCATCACGTTTTGTAGTTGTATTGAGTATTTTTTTCTTTTGGGATATTGAGGTTAAATCACAACGCCAATAAATACATTTAAATTCTTAACTTGTGAAAATCGTTTAAGTAAGACTTAATATTATTTAATCGTATGTATATTAACGTATGTATAATAACGGGGCTTAGTACTAATTTTTAATGATTTATAGGTTTGTTAATATGCATCAACGTGCCGTCTGTCTGCAGCCTTTACAACCGTGCCCAGCTGTTGAAACTTCGATTCGTTCAATTGCGGGTTGTTCAACACAACAAAATAAAAAATAAATTGAAAAATAATAATAAATAATGACTATTAAATAAACCAAGACATCCTAAAAAGAATGAGGGAAAATATTCATGAGCGGGATTATATATTAGCACCAGAGTTGCCATCGTATGTTCATTTAATTTTTTCAAAAAACCCTGTAAACTTAAGACTTTATAAGTTAGTAACTGCCTTTAGTTCTGCGTCCTTACTCTGTAGTTCTATTCGAAAGAAAATGTTTTCGATGTCGAGTGACTCGTACTCTGTAAGAAGTTTGTGCGTAGAGCCCATTAGTTGCTCGAGTTCCATTCTGTTCACCACTGATTTCATTTCGATTTTTAGAAAATGTTATTCGACAACAATTTAGCAAAAGGAAATGCACACAAATGTCATTTCTTATGATTATGATTGCGCTTGAAATTTGTGAAACAGTAATGGGAACTGTTCAAATCGAATATCTTCTAAAATTTATTCGAACGAATTACAGAGTACCGCTATGTATTAAAAACGATTTCTGCATTCCAGTAGAGCAACCTTTCGAATAAAAGTACAGAGCAAAGGCCCAAATCTATTTAAGAACAAAATCAAACCAAACTGTTGACTTTGGTGAAATCAGTTTTTTTTAGGTTATGTTTGGTTGGGTTATGTTTGAACGAAACTACTGAGATGACATCTTACTTCAGTTTAAATAGAAGAAAAGTGGCATCACAACTAATTATTTTTAATTACTCATTGAAAACAGCTGATCAAAATAAATATATATATGTAAATGAAAATATTCACTTAACAAGAAAATCGTTAAAATTGTAGCTTATCGGTAAAAAAGTGCTTCCGATTATTGGTTCGGTTGTTTGAACTGCATTTTGTTACTGAAAAAGACAGCTCAGAAGTTATTCCTGACGGCTCTATATGTATTTCTTAACACTAGAGTACACGCGCCTTTTTTTTTACACTAACGCACGCGTGGCCTACTATGGTAGACCATTTTAAAATGGCAATAAAAATTTTGTTCATTACATATTACTGAAACTAATGATTGAAAGCGTATTTATATTTATTTAAAAGAATAATTTAAGCTTTAATTTATCCATAGAAAACAACATTTTAAAATTAAAGCCAATTTTGTTCTATAATAGCAAAAATACCAAAACTTGTACTTTTGAGACCAATTATTCAAATTTTTTTCTTACATTATTAAAGTTTATCAAAAACCTATTTTTGTGACATTTATTACACATCACAGCCGGTTGATTAGGACAAATCCATTTGTTGCACGTTTTGCACCACTTTTTTGATGATTGATTTCTTGCTGCTATGGTAGTCCCGAGACTTTTTCGCTAATCTTCAGAAATATGTGTACGAGCAGAAAGCTCTCACGGTAGTGACTTGACGACAAATTTAATGCATAGGGCTTTCCTGGAACTACTCCGCTCTAACATACAGAATTGTTAAGTTATCAACAAAAATATCCCAATGGTCTACTATAGTAGGCCGCGCGTGCACTCCAGTGTTAATGAAAACACTGTTGAAATCGACAAAGCAACAAAAACTCCTAATATACATACCAACAACACCAAATAAATTTGAAATAAAAAAGTCGTTATTATTTGTTTTTTTTTTTTTTTAAATTTATATAACGTGGAAAAACTTTTATTATAGTATTCTCAATAAAAAAGATTCAGAATTTATAAACACTACAAACATTGTTGTTGTTGTTTTTTGTTTTGTATAAAAAGTATAAAAAAATTATTAATTTTAAAAATAAAAACAAATATTGTATGTATGTATGTTGCAATGTACTAGCAAAAATAAAACAAAAAAAATGTTCTTACAAAATAAACAGCGCTCATTTCGATAAACATAGATAATTTGCTGTTTATTTTTGTTATTAATTTATCTTTCTTAGCTTTTTTGCTTTACCCTATAAAAAATTATTTTTATATGCAATTATGTGTTATATTTATGTGTATGTAATTAAGCATAATATAATTATTTTTACAATAACAAATTTGAATTGAATTAGAAAAATATGAAAATATTATTAATAGCTTTATAAAGGTTACATATATGTATATATTTACTAATGCTAATTCAATTAATTAAAAAAATATGTATTTATTTATAGTAAATTTAACTAAAATATATATATATATGTATGCATTGAATTATCTACAAAAAGTTGTATTGTTTAAATTAAAATAGTATAAAAGTAACATACAATTATTACATTTACAAATTATTATTGCAAAGTCAAATTGTTTTACGACTGAGTTGTTACGCATGTAACGCACCAGGTCACATAGGGTTAAACTTGTGGTGATACAACAACATACACGTGCTGCCTGTAGGGTTGCCATACTGCATAAGTAGTATATCAAACTCATTTTTTGACGTATTGCAAATTTCACCACACTTGAAGTATGCAGTTATTGTCGAAAAATTTTTCTTGATAAAAACGTGGTGAGTTGAATGCTTGTTACAGAGAAGTTGACACATAGAGGAGACCCAATGACTAGCTTTAGTGGAAATTGTCAATTCACCACACTCTATCCGTTCAAAAAATATTGCAAAGCACTGTGTTTAAATTGGATAATTTAAAGACAAATGCCTCACGTGGTGAATTGCCTAAACTCGAAGTGGTAGTTCACTGTTTGCCAATATTCATCGCGTTTGAACAGCTCTACGTTATATCTTCTCCAGTTTTCGACTTTTTTATACACCACGGTGCATAACGGGATTACGGCTACCATCTATTAGGGTGCACCTTTTGTTGAAATAAAAAATAATTGGCTACTTATTAGTTTTACTTTACTAACTTACATTAACCCCTTTCTACAACGTTAACCCATGCTGTGCTTTAGTTAGGGCTAAATATGTTGTTTCCACTTGTTGCATGTCCTAAGCGCAAAAGTAAGTTCTCAAAATGTCAAAAATGTAACTCACCACGAATGGTGAATAAGAAAAGTTTTAGTTTTCTATTGCAATTGCAGCTTTTAGAAGATTTTTTACAAGATTTTTGAATTTGGGTATGTATTTCGGTGATTAAAAAAACAGTTAGATACACTTTTTCACCACAGTTAATGTGTGCAGATATTAATTTCATATCACATTATTTAAAATCTGACAGCTCAGGTAAGTGTGGCAAAACGAGGTTAATTTTGTTTTGGTTATTAATTTAACTATTTACCATAAGACTAGAGTGTTACAAAAAAAGAAAAAAATAATACAAATAAGGCTCCCCCTAGTATTTTTACATTAGACATATGTGTACCGCAAAATTACAACTGTTTCTTTGCACTACCCTTGCTTTGTTCTGCAATCATATTAATAGTAATAATTATAATAATATTGTAGTATGCATATAGTAGCAATAAGTAATTAAATAATATAATATTGTATTTAGTTATAAAAAACATTTAATATTCTCATTTTCGGTATGAAGTAGTAATACAACATTTGAACATGTTTTAGAAAAATGTGTGTTGGGTATAAAAACAGCAAAACGATTTTCATCTTTTTTTTGTTGACTAATTTTAAAAACTTATTTATAATTTACATACGTAGGTATAAATTTAATTTTTACATTACAAATGTGTGTATGTATGGTAATGTTGTATATAACTTTTTCTATATACATTTCTTCTTCTGTGGTTTTTACCATTTCTTGCTTCTAAGTTGTTTATTCTTTCCATTTCTCAATCTACTATTGTTTTATTTTTTTGTATCTTACTTTAGCATCGTAATCATTCTACTTCTTTCCCTCATTTTACTTCCTATCTATCTTCTTATTTCCTCTACCTGTTTTTCTTCGCCTTTCTTTTTAATTTAATTTTCATTTCCTTCCTTCTTCGTCTTTATATTTATTTACATAATTTTTCTAATATTTTACAACTAGTTAATAAAAAAACGACTTAATTGTTTTATATATATATATACTACATGTTCTGATAGCGGTACTTTAGGTCTAGGTGTTGTTGTTGTTAATTTTAATTTTTTTAATTTGTTGTAAAAAGAACAGCGCAGTTTTTAGCCTTTTCTTTACATTTACTTTCTTCATCTACATACATTCACATACAATCGTATAGTTTAAATAACAAAACTCCAATTCTTATGTTGTTCAAGTGTACGCTGTAGATACATATTAGGGTGGTTCAATTTCACAAATATTCTCAAAAGTCACGTTTGGATATAAAAATATATGTATAAACATGACTTTTATTCATGTTTTAAAGCAATAAAAAGTTTTTGTGACTTAAGTCATTAGATTTAATGCTTGTTCTCAAAAGTCACGTTTGTAAAAATATATGTATAAACATGACTTTTATTCATGTTTTACAGCAATAAAAAGTTTTTGTGACTTAAGTCATTAGATTTAATGCTTGTTCTACAATAATTAGAACTAATCAAATAATTAAGATCAATTTTAAACTAAATAAAACATTATTAATGGAAGTTAAAATAAGAAAAAAATTAAATAAAAAAACGAAAAATTAAGTCAATAAAAATAAACATAAAAATAATCATGACTTCATTCAGTAATGAAATTATCAATTATATAAAAAACAATATCACTCAATTAAAAGAAATCACTCAAATAATTATTGAATTTGAAAATAATAATAATAACAATAAACAAAAAAAATTATTAACTAAAAAATTGAGTTGTAAAATTAAAATATTAAAAACCAATTAATATGCAACTAATCAACTAATTAAAAATAAATAATCGTTAATTGACTAAACAGGCAAAGTTAAAAAATTATTAAATAATTAAAGAGTTAAGCAGAAAATTTAAACACTTATTAATTTACTTAAGAATTTAAGAATTATAAATAAAATTTTTAGTTCATTGATTTAAAAAATAGCAATCCGTTAAAGAGTAATCAATTGCATAAAAAATTATTTAACATGTTAAAAATATCTACTAATGATCAATTCTTTTTTAAAAAATAATCGTTCAATTAAACATAAAAAATTAATTAAGAACAAATCGTCTAATTAAAAAATAATCAGTTAATAAAAAGGACAACTAATTCAAAAATAATTAATTCAAATATCAGGTAAACTAATCAATAAATTAAAAAATCCGATAATGATTAATTTAGTGAAAACATAAAAAATTTATTTAAAAAATAATCATGTCATTAAAAAGTAATCCTGCAATTAACCGTATAAACAGTTAATAAAAAAGGCAATTAATTAAAAAAAAACAATCACGTCAATTAATCACTGAACTTAAAAAAAATCGAAAATGATCAATTGAGTTAAAACATAATAGCTTATTAAAAAAAAAAAAAATTATAAAAATAATCAGTTAATTAAAAGCTGCTCGATTAAATAAAAATAAAAAATTTACATTTTTTATATACATACATATACCTTAATATATTATTTACTATAAAATGACAAACACAAAATAAACGACTAGCAAACACCAAGCATTAATTATAAAATAATCAATTATGATTATTTTTATGATTAAACTTAAAAAAAAAAATTTGGTCCAACGTTTTTCTCAACCACCCTTATACATATTTACTACGTCTATCATTGCTAAATAATGGTTAGATATACTTGGGTAACCAGTTACTCATACCGCCTTATGTACCTACTCTATTTCTATTTCTATGTGTTTTGCTGACAGATGAACTAGCAGGATGTTTGTATGTGTGTGTGTATTTATATTTTGTTTAAAGAATTACGTATGCACTTATGCAACAATGTACGTAAGTTCTAACATAATTTAGTCTGTGTACTATTTACGGTATGACGAAAATATACATATGTATGTTGTACACTTCCACTTCTGCTGCAATTCTTCACTTAATATTTTTTTGTTAGTTCTCTCTTTATCTTACTAACTTAACAATAATTCTACAAAAATAAGCATTTAAAAAAATATTCTATTCTTTTCTTCTACACCTTCAAAATCTGCTTTTATGGACTAACAAAGTTTTGCTATCGCCCTAATGTACACCCTCATACAACTCCAACATGAAATCCAACTTAATTGGCCACCAACAATTGTTGGTACGGACCAGCGGCATTGGAATAGAACGAGTTGAGACCATCGATCAATTTCGAATTGTTTGAGTCTTGTTGTTGTTGTTGTTGCTGCTGTTGCTGTTGTTGTTGTTGTTGTTGATTATTACTATTAGCAGCAGCTGCAGCGGCAGCACTTGCAGCTACAGCAGCTGCGGCTGCGGCAGCCAATGGTGATGGACTAATAGCAGTTGGTGTTGTTGCATTGCTATTTGCGTTGGCTGTGTTGTTGGCTTCATTGTTAGCGATGTTGTTGCTGCTATTGTTGCTGCCATTCGATACAGTTACTGTTATGACATTATTGCTATTGTTATTGCCTTTGTTGTTCTGATTATCTGTGTTTATATTCTTATCACCGATGCCAATCATACCATTTTTAACATTGCCATTTGCTTGCTGTTGTTGTTGTTGTTGCACGACACCATGTGGTGGTTGTATTGTTGCTGCCGACATTTGAGATTGTTGTTGTTGTTGATGCTGTTGGTGTTGATGTTGTTGATGTGCGGCAGCTGCAGCAGCAGCAGCAGCGGCAGCGGCTGCGGCAGATTGTTGCAAATGCTGATTACCACCCCCCAAACCATAGAAGCCATGTGGATCTAAGTAATTATTGAATTTTCCATGACCACCATTGACTGCGCCAGCGGCATTGTTGGGACCACTGCCATTGCCGAAGAGTGCATTATTATCGGCAGCATGAAAATGTGCATCAAAGACATTTCGATGCCCATTAAATTGTGGATACATGCCCATTGAGGCCATATTGGGGAAATAGAAGGGATCTGGGGTAGCGCCATTTTGTCCTAAACCCAATGATAGTGGATTTGGTGAGAGTGAACGTGCTGGTGAAACGGGTCCAATTGGTCCGAAATGATTGGGTGGTTGCGCTACATTTGGTGGTCCACCATGTGGGCCGTGATGGATTTGTTGCTGCTGTTGTTGTTGTTGCATGGCACGTTGTTTTATGTAGTTGGAGAATTCAGTGGGCGACATACGATACGAACTGCTGCTAGAGGGGGGAAAGAGAGAAAGAAAAAAATTGAATTCACGGTTACTTATTTCTAAATTATTAAAACTCAGATTTAAACTATTATTTTTAATTTTTGACTTTAAATAGAAAAACTACAAATTCAAACATCGATTTACGACTAAGAAATTAAAAAGTAAATTCCAAGTTATTTATGGACTTAAATTTCTTTTTGACTATAAATAAATATAAGCGAAATTTAAAACTACATAATGTTCGACTAAAATTTTAAAGTCAAATTTTAAGTTTTATTTTTGACTCAAAAATAGAAGTCAATTTAAATATTTATTTTCCACAGCCAAATCACAAGTTAAAATTATTTTTGACTTAATTTTACTTTTGTCTATAAATAAAAGGCAAAATAATCATTTTGACTTGAAAATAAATGATGAAATTTTCGACTGAAATTAACAGTTAGACTTTGACTTGAAAATAAGAGTTAAAGTTAAAAAATTCAGTTTTAATTTAATTTTAATTTTGACCGTAAATGAGCAAAGTCGATGCTAAATATGTATTTATTTTTAGCTAAAAAGTTAAAAGTCAAATTGCAATTAAATCCTTTTGACTTAAAAAAGTCAAATTGAAGCTTTTACATCCAACTGAGAAATTAAAAGTCAAATTCAAAAATCTATTTTCGACTAAAATTAAAAGTAAAATTTCAGCTTTTACTTTTTATTTAAAAAAAAAGTCATATTATAATATTAATTTTCGAGATTCTTCCTTTAGCTAAAATTTGATTTAAATGTTTCCTTTTGACTTATAATTTATAGTCAAATTTAAAAATTCATTTTCGACTAAAAAGTTTAAAGTCAAATTTTAAATATACTCTCGACTGAAATTGACACTCCAATTTATGTTTTCAATTTTGACTTAAAAAATCAGATTAAAATACTGATTTTTTGAATAAATCTCAACCTATTTTTCACTTAGTTATTCGTTTTGACTCAGAATTGAAATTTAAAAATTTATATTCAATTAAAAAATTTAAATTAAATTTCAAATTAAACACTAATTTCCGACTAAAAACAGATTTTTTTTGACTCAAAAATAGAAGCCAATTTAAATTTTTTTTTCTACTGCTAAATTAAAAGTTTAACTTATTTTGGACTTAATTTTAAACTAAATTAATTTTTGACTAAAAATAAACAAAGTCGATAATATTTATTTTTGACTAAAAAGTTAAATTACAAAATATTTTTAAGTCGAAAGGAATATTAATCATTTTGAATTAAAAATACAGAATTACATTTTCGATTAAAGTGACAATCAAATTTTGACTTAAAAATAAAAGTCAAATTTAAAAATTTATTTTCGACTAAAAAAATTTTAACATTTTTTTTTCGCACTATTTTTCGACTTTCTATTTTAACAAAAAAAAAAAATAAAGTTCAAAATTTAAAAATTTATTTTCAAAACATTTCACTATCAGAGTCATGCGACAACCAACCTGTTGGTACGTTTGGAACTAGTTTTCAATTTGGTACTACCAAATTTCGTTTGCGCAAAGGTAGCTGTTGTGAATGTTAGTGGTGCTTGTGTACGTTGCATAAATGAGCCATTGGCTGTTGCAGCCGGATTGGGGCTACCCTTGTAGGTGGGCGAATTAGAGGAAGCCGAATGCGGTGAAGAGCCCGCTTGCGGTGATGTCTTTGGACTTAAACTCAAACTATTCATGCTCGTATTGACTGCATCGATGGGACGAAAGCATTGCGCCTCGGGATTGAAAGTTTTATTCACTTCACGATCCGCCGACGTGTTGTCTTCATGATTGTCGCTATTTTCCGAGTAGAGAATCTACAAATAAAAATGAATTGTAATGCAGTGCGGTCTTTGAGGGGGTGCGTGCAATTGAGTTGACTTACCTTGACAGTACCCTTTTCGCCAATGCGATACGACACTTCGCCAGGATCCACCCACACTGAGAGTTCAGCGGGTAAATTTTCTAAAATATCAGCAATGGGTACACCACTTTCGCGTGCGGCGCGTTCCAAAACCGAATCAATCGGATCGCCAGTTTTCAGGCAACGGAATGCTGAACCCTAGGGGTAGAGGTAGAGGGAAAAAGATGGAGGAGATCAATTAGCTATTTCATGGTATGCATTTTGTAAGTGACTACTATTAATACTACTCGTTTTTAAGTGGACCAGAGGCAGCTCCACGGGAGTTTCAGGGTCCAAACCCACCCCTTTGGAATCTAAAAAGTCATATTTTTCAGGAACTGTTGATAAAAGATGTCCCCAAAATTGGTCCCCCGTTCTCAAAATCCTAGAACCGCCACTGCTGTGTACCGAAATGAATGTAATCCTTACTAATATTGATATTGAAAGTGAAATAATGTCAATTGAAAACTGAGCCAATTTTGATTGCAAATTTTCTCTTGCTTAAACAATTTCAGACAGTGAAAGCTACAAAATCAATAGAAATAAGGTCAATTGACTTTATGTCACATAACCAAAATTTCGCCTGCTTAAATAATTTCGGAAGTTTTTATATTAGGTATTTTTAATTAATCCAATATAAGAGAAATAAAGTCAATTGACCTTATTTCCGTTGCTATGGTGCAATGATTCACTACACCTGTCAGGCAGAAAATGAAATTGTAGTCAATGGTAGCAGAAAAGACTGAGCCAGGGGAGGGCAAGGTGGCCTTTTCGATTTCAGAAATGTATCTCAACACTAGGCACCCTAGTTCCTGGTTGTTAGGAATAACTCCCACAAGTTCTACCAGTTCGTTCGTAGAGAAGGGCGGTGAGTTGTGAAAAAGTGTAAATAATATATGGAGGTGCTCCCATCTAAACTCGATTTATGAGGTACTTGGTAAGGTCTTCACTGATTCAGATGGATTATAACCTGGCCCCATTAATTGAAACGATTTATATTTAAGAAAAGATGATTTTAATACTTTGTTAGATCACGTTCTAGCCCCCAAGGAGTATCTTCTTCTGTTCAAGCTTCTTACGATATCCCATAAATATTTTCTTGGATGTGGTTTTATTATCTCATATTTACTCACCTTGAATGGCTTCTCCGGATACCAATGACCTTGGAATTTATCCTTCAATGCTTTTTCAAGCTCCTCACCAAAAATGTTTACCCGTCGCCTTGGCAGTTTATTGTAAAGATATGAAATCACGAAATTTAACGCCACCTGAATTTCTATATGCATTTTGTTGCTTTTACACTGTTGTTGTTGTTGTTGTTTATAATATTATAATCTTTGTTTTCCTTTGCTGAATATTGTTGCAGATACACTGCGGCGTGTTTCTAAGTATTTTTTGTAATTTATGTGTTGTTGTTGCTATTTTTGTAAATTTTGCGCTGCTGCTGTTTTTCTGTTTGAAATATTTGTATTGTTGTTATCGTGATTTTAAGGACGTTGAATTTTGATTTCTTGTTATTGCTGTTGTTGTTTTTTTGTTTATGTCGGCCGTTGTGTTTGTTCTTTTTATTTGCTCGCTGTATAATAGGTTCTATATAGCTTTGTTGTTGTTAATGTATGCCAATATTTTTGTAATGCTGCAAGTTTTTTTATGAAATAATTTTGTATTTGTTGTTGTTACTGGATTCTTGCTACTTTTTTATTTCTTGTTTTATTGTTGTCGCTTTTGTTTGCCGTTTTTTATTGTTGAAATTTTAAGCGTAATGTAGTTGTTGTTGTTGCTATTTTGTTAAATTTATTTTATTGTTTACCATTTAATTGCTGTTGAGTGAGAATTTTTGGTCGGTCAACGTTGTCTTCGTCTTCTTGTTGTTGTTGTTATTAATTGTTTTTTTTTTTTTTTTGTGATGCTTCTTCGATTTTTTCTTTCTCTTCTTTATTGTTGTTGCTCTGCTGTGATATTTTTTGTTTATCGTTGTTTTTGTTTGTTTGTTTGGGACTTGTTTTTGCAATTTACATATATTTGTAGGTAATTGTGTGATTTCAAAATTGTGTCAGCGACCTGCAATTAAAAGTATAAAATATGCAATTAATACACGTTTATTTAAACGAAACAAGAATTCCAATTCCAATTGATAGCTTAACTTGCTTAATAAAAATATTAATTTGATTGTGATTTTTTTCTACCCTTTCAACAATATGTAATTAGATATTCGAGAATATCTTGGATATTACATTGACCTGAATAAATAATATTTCTTCTCATATGCTCTTTGCTTTTCTAAAGGTGATCAGTATTTAAAAAAAACCAATAAAGTTGAGTGCATGATATCATATGATACATATCAAATGCTAGTTTTTGGTATAATATGATGTGATATGATGTTATTCGAAGGTATCACAACTGATATGAGTTGCAGTCATTTCATTTATTTACACATGTTTGCATTCTACATGATTGCAACATCATATCTATTCGATTTGACCCGTTGCATATGACGTGATGTGTTGTTACATCATCTGATGTTAAAAGGAATTTTTCATTTTTACCAAACGTTTTCTGGGTAAGTAAAATCGATCTCACAGTTCAGCCGGTAATGAAATTTAGGAACGCCTGCATGATACTTCATAAATGGAAGTGATATGTGCAACGATCTGTTGTGTTGTGGGAAGTGATATGACATCATATGATATGCTATCATATGAAATGATGTTCTGCAGCTTTTTTGTGTGCATTTATAATTCGTCAATGTTTAAATAAAAACGTGATAATAAATGAGAACAAGTTTCATGAAGAAGTCTTATTATGTTTTTTGTGATGTGACATCACGTGATGGTATGTCATGAAGTGATGTTCTTCAGCTTTTTTGTATTCCTTTTAAATTATTCAATTTCGTACTAAAAGCGTGATGATAAATTATAAAAAGTTGTATTCTGTGATTTCACGTCTAATATTGCTTTGTGATGTGACATCACGTGATGTTATGCATTTTAGTTTCTCGAACTTACGGGTAGTTTTGTGTTAAAAATGTGTATTTAAACCCCAATTTTTTAAAAATTAGAATCACTTTCTTAACAAAGTAATACAAATTTATTAGCAACGACTGTAATATTAAATAAGCGTGCCCTGATTTTGTTCACATGACGCCAGTTGTCATCTTCATAAGCAGCTTTGAGTGCTTCCGTTAAGGTCATCCAAAAAGTACTGCAGTGCCGTATGTGCCATTAATATACCTGTCGTTGTTGTTATTGTGTTTATGTGTCATGCGATTGGTAGTGACAATACGGTAAGCAGCTGGCATAAATCACTTGGCTGCTTTGCGAAAACACAAGAACTCTTCAGCTTTAAATTTATTTGCAATTCATCAGACTGCAGTGTCAGACGGTTTTTTTTTGAAGGTGTCGCATTTTTATTTTATATTTTTATTTTTTTTTTCATTATTTCGGATTATGTCTGTCGTGCTCTTGACTTAATTCTTGGAAGCAAAATGAGAAACGACTGAAGCCCAACAAAACATGGGCTGCACTGACCCTGTTTAGTGGTTTTGTGTTTTTTAAAGCTTGAATGTCGAACTGTATAAATGTATATAAAAATATTTAATTATCAACGGTTTGATTGATAATATGTAATGCGAATGGAAGAATATGCTCCAGCCACGCAGATATTCTTGTCGGAACCCATCTATGGAATCAAAGAAAGAGGTCGGCCCCCACTCCGCTGGAAAGTTCAAGTGATTGCGGCAAAGCTTTTATCATTACATGCGCGTTGCTGCTTTTAATTTGTTCTACAAACTTTTGGGACTCATAATGTTGAGATCTGTCAACGAGATAAGCTCAAAAATTGATTAACCAACCCAACAAATTTCAGCCGAAATGTCTGTTGTGGATTGTTGATTGGCATTTTTCATGTTATTCGTCGTAAGTGTAAAAAGTTGTAGTAAATCATCACAAACATGTCAGCAATACACACATACATACGTAATGAGTATAAACATATTTACATATGTATGTACAGTTGTGTGCAATGAAATAGTAGTGAAATTTAATTAAATATCGCTTGATAAAATAACAGAAAAATTTTCTGGAGAAGTTTTAAGTACACAGTTTGGTAACATAATCAATTTAGGAAAAGAAAGTACAAGTTACAAATTTTTTAAAAATGTCTCTGAATTTTAAAAATTCTTTTCGTCGAGTGTACTGAGTGGTTTTTTCCATACAATGCATGAATTATAAAAATTGTTAGTGTTAAAAACACAGCTTCTTCTCATGTCGTCGAACACTATCCTATTTTATTTCACTACTTTTATATTGCACACAACTGTACAAAAGTACATTATATGTATGTATGTATATAAAACTTTCTTATTTTTCACTCACTAAATTTGCATATCCATTTAGTTAATTTTATAAAAAAAAAAGATTTTATATGGGATTAGTTGTGCTAACATTTGCCACATTCTCGTAAATCCCTAATCTCAAATGTTTTGTGTTAATAAATTTGTTGCCATTACTCATATGTTCACACATACATACATATATAATATATTATATACACACAAAGGCATATAAAATTACTTTTGGCAAAACAACGTTTAATATGGCTTATGAGAATTTTGCAAATCTTTTTTTTTATCTTTTTGGGACGCTTCATTTAACGAAATGTCTGGGTTCATCAATTTTTATATTAAGCGATGTGTGCTTTTAAATTTCCTGCAAATCCCACAAAAGTCCCTTTCAAATGCTGTGCAAAGGATCTGGAATTTTGGAAATGTCATACATAATTCGTTTTAGTGTAAATTGAAAATATTAAATCATGCAAGATATTGTATTTATCAAAATTTTGTAAAAGGAAATATTAACAAACATTTGTATGCATGAAAATGTAATGAAATTTGCCCCTTGAGATATGCAAGACATATTTGAAATATTTATGTTTTAACTACTTATTTTCAGAAATGCTATATTGCTGAGAAAAATTATAGGAAATGGCGTTTCTGGCTTCACAAAAAGTGTAAAAAATTTTTGCTAAGTAGTGTACGAGTATATTAATTAGGAAAGAAAACTTCATTCAAAGAAACAAGAAAAAGTGTTGCATACTTTTAGGCGACTAATGTCATCTTGCTTAACCGACTCGGGATTTCACGTTTCTTGCAAAAATATTTTGTCTAAGAGAAACATTACTGAAATTTTTCGGCGAATATAGTTTTTCGAAACATCTTAGTCGCGATCTTCCCAATGCCATTGGAATATCCAAAAAAAAGCTTTAAACTGCTTTGGACTGCGAATGTAAAAACAATTGGAAGTTTCATTACATGGACCAGCGTCTTTTAAAAATACTTTGGAGTTAATAAAAGTCCTTTCAGAGTCTGAAATTTATGATCCAAAATCCAAAATGAGCATTAAAAGAGGTAACAGTCAGGAATGAGAGGGGACGACACATTCAGAGATTTTTCTTATAAAATTAAATTTTAAAAACAAATTGTTTTTGCGTAAAATTCACTTGCAGAAAAACCCAGCTAAAATTATTGCTTAAAAATCTAGTTTACTTTGGAATAACAACCAAAGTAAACTTGAGTTTGACATATGTATTAAAAACTTTGCTTTTGGAAAATTGTACAAACAAAAATGACATTATAGAAAATGGCCTAGTGTTCAGGTGCAAAAAGAGTAACATAGCAGATAAAGTTGAATTAAGAAAACTTTGGAAAAGACGCCAAACTGTGCATTTGGTTCAAGGCAAATTTTCCAAAAACATGAATTTTACTTGCATTGAATGTGAAATTTTTTTGTTAATCTGATATTAATCACTTCAGTTTTTGGGACTAATACGTTTATTAAACAATACAATTTACTATTTAATGTCATGTGATGTGATATGATGTGATATGATGTCATGTGTTATTTAATGAGATTGAAACGAAAAAATTATCTGTTTCTGTATTGGATAGAAAATGTGCTTAAATAAATTCCTAACAAGCTCATAAAGTAAAAACTAATAATTATGGAATTTATTGATATTTTTTATATGCTATACATATATCACATAACCTCAAAAATTTCACAAAACCGGACAAAAAATAATTGAACGTGAAAAAAAAAAATTTAACTACCCTATTATTATTGAAACCTATTATTTCACAGGCCATACGATACACCCGAAACACTTCTGCGCCTAGCAACCGTTTCCAATTTAATTAGATCGTTCGTCATGACTCGCAAGCGATACTTGAACACTAATTTACAAAAAAAAAAAAAAAAAAGACTGAAGCAATTTGTATACTTTTTCCACTTGCATAACAATCAGAGCATTTACATATAAGTTCAAACATTTGCTTTTCAATCGATTTGTGTGCCATTTCTATGCTAATATTAGAGACAAAACAAAAAAAAAAAAAAAACAGACAAAAATGCTGCCACCCTTCTCGCTGCACCACGCTCATCGTTCATGCCACTCAACGAATTTCTTTGTTAGAACGCTTCTTTGCTTTGTTTAAACATTTCTTAGCAAATGTTTTTTTTTCTTGTTTTTGTAATACATACTTTTGAATAAATGCCAGTGTGTCAGCAGTGTGTCTCTAGAAGTTGGCACTCAATGTAACGGGTACATGGCGTGCCATGTGAGTCGGTCAATATAGTCTGGTTGGCTTAGGTCACAGCCACCCAACCCAGAAGTAGTGGCGACAGCAAGTTGCACCCAAAAAAAAGGAAAAGAGCAGGGAATGGATTCTTTTGATTGGAATTTTGAATGAGGAAGCCAATGCAGTGAGTTGGTAAATTCTGGTGGCATTCAATGTTTGAGGGGAAAGGTCTGTTATATATATCTTTATATATAAATATGTATGTATGCATTTGTGTTAGCTAACTTTTAGCATGATTTTATTTACAAATGTCACGTGACAACATTTATTTAGTTAACAGCAGTGCGCATTCCACTTACATATGTGATAGTAAGTTACATTAGCAAACATTAGGGTGGAGTGAAAAGTAGTGAAACAAAATTTTTTAGATTTGGGTTGCAATTTCGCTTTTCAAAAAATTTTAAATTGGAAACAAAAATAAAAAAATAAATTTTGGCCCTTTTAAAAACTATATTTTGAAAAACATAAAAAAATTTTAATTTCATAAAATTGTAATTTTCAAAAATCGCCATTTATTTTCAACAAATATTTTTTTGGAACAGAAACAGAATTTTTTTTAAAACTTTCAGAAGGTTTTTTTTGTTCATTAAAAATATTAAATTTTTTAGCTTACCCAAATTTTAGGACATAAAATTAAAAAATTTTCAAAAACAATATAAAAAAAAACTTATATTTTTATATACATATACATATATGTATGTATATATTTAGTACAATGGCGACCTTAAATTTTTACATTTTTAAAATCGCAAATTTTAATTTTTTTCAATATTATTTTTGTTTCCGTCGGGTTAAATTTTGCCATATTAGGAACAAAATGCATCTTTCAGAAACAATTTTTGAAAAGAAAAGAATTATATTTTTGAAGAAAAAAGTTCAATGGCGACCTTAAATTTATTTTAATTTTAAAAATCGAAAAAATTTTTAAATTTTGAAATTTATAGTTAAAAAAATTTTTTTTTCATTATTTTTTTTGTTTATACTTTTCCGGCAGCTTAAATGTTGCCATATTAGGAAGAAAAAGGTCAAAATCGCTCAGGCGGTTAGATGGCCATTTAAAGAAGATTAGGAAGAAAATGTTCCTTGAAAATTTCCAAAAAAAAGATAAGAAAATATAGCCTTTTGTAGATTATATAGTCACTTATTACAGAGCACCTAACCTCAAAACTTGAGAGTCCAGCAAAAGAAAATAGCTCAATGAGACCCAAAAAGAAAAAAAAAAAAAATTGTGTAATCTAACAACAAATATACAACAGAAAGTCATCTTGCTAAATTATTTTCTTGCCCTCGTTAAGTGTTATTTAACAGCTCTGCGCCATCCTAATACCCCAACAGACAAGCTCACTTCCCCCAGCAGCGGAAAAAATCGACAAAAACTACTCTTCTTAATTGCATTAAAATTTTCACTCAGCAAAAATTGTCATTTACAATGCATTCCACCGAGCTAATTTGTCTGCGTTTTTTATACGATTTTCTTGCTTTGCAAATTTTTAATATTTTTTTTATCATTTTTTGCTGTTAATTCTACAGTTTTTTTTTGTTGTTATCGCATTGCTTATGTTGCTATTTGTGTGGTGTTTTTTTTTTTGTTTATAAGTGCTGACACTTTGCTGGCTTGACATTGAAACAATTTCCATTGTTGTGTTGTATTTTAATATAAGTGTGTTGTTGTTGTTTTTGTTTATTTGTTAGTGTTTCTTGTAGCGCTCTTTTTTTTATAAATTGTTATTGTCATTTCGAGTTAGCAGCGCTTTTAATAAAAGTATTTCTCATGTTTTTTCTCTGCTGTGCTTTTTTGTGGTAAATAGTTTTGAACCCATTGCATGTGATCACGTATTTAACTACATATATATTTATGTGCTTACAAGTTTAATATTGTTAAGCAAAACACTTAGCTTGTGCTTGGCACGCGAGCATCAAAAGTTTGATTTTTTTTTTAATAATTCCCCTTGTGCGTTTTCTTGACCCGTTGCTTAAACTGCGCTTGGTTATACATTCATATGAATATCTATTTGTAGTTAAAATTAAAACGAAAAAAAATTATAAAACAAAATTATCGACTTAACAACAGTTTTAAACTTTGTGTCTGTATCTCTCCACGTTTGTACGCTCATCACTCAAATAGTGCGGAATGGATTTGAGTTAAATTTGCACCACTGTTTTGCCAGATGCCTAGGTGTTGGTTTAGAACCCTTTTACGGCAGCAAAATCTTTTATTCCTGATGTATACAGTGGTGGCAATAAAAGTTTAACCTTAAAAAAAATATTTTTAAAGGTGTTAAAAAAGTTGATTTCAAATATTTATTATCTAGTTAGCTTCTTAAGTTTTAAAAAAACTTACCATTGAAACATATGTACATAAGTATGTACATTTCCAATTTTATTGTAAAAGGATGGCAGATACATACATACATGAACATCAGTTTAGAAAATTGAAAAGCTTCAAAAGCTACTACTGAATATTTTTTTTGGAAATTTTTTCATTCCTTGGCATTAACTTGAAAATAAATTTTTTTATAGTTTGAGAAAAATTAAATTATAAAAAAAAAATTTTGTTAACTCTGTTTCAAAATATATTTTGTTGTTGGATTTTGCGGTCTATTTTGTTTACAAATTTGTAAGTTATGAGCAAGCTCGAGACCAGTAAACAATAATTCTAAACGAATTAATATTGTCAGTTTTTGGGAAAAATTGATAATTGGAGAAAAATTACAAAGAAAAATCAACAGCGATGGATAGGATTACATGTTTCAGAGTTTCCAGGCTCATCACTCAGTTTCTCAGAATTTTTTTCAAAAACGCCCTGTTTCAAAATTTGATTCAAAATTGCCCTATCTCAGCTGAAAATGTATTAAATTTTCGTTCAGAAAGGGCGTTTTTGAAATCTGAGAAAGGGCGGTGATAAAACAAAATTCTGAGATAGGTCGTTTTTTTTTTTAAATATTTTGAAATACGGTGATCTTCTACTCAGCAGTCGATTTGTGATATTTAAAACTAATCTAGTTTCAGTTAGAATACCGATTCCGTTTAAGGTTCGTATCCCTTCTTTAGTACCAGTTAGTGCATGGAGTTTCGATTTAAGTTCCGAATTGATTTCTACATCGGTTGAAATTTACATATTTGTTCGAAATTCAGTTTTTGAATATTTTCTAATAATATTTCAGTATTTTTGATTGAATTTCATTACAACTTCAGTTGTGAGTTCGCTTTCGGTTCCAATTTTAGTTCCTGTTTCCGCTTTGATAGCGATTTCAATTCACTTAGCTTTTGTAAAACGTTTCAAAATTTGTTTTCAAAAACCGTTTTCCAACACTCAGCTTAGCCTTATATTGGCATATATTTAGTCGATTTCTACATACTTCGAATGCAACAAGCGCTTTATTATTTTCAATTTTTCTTTAATAAAATGTAAATTTCATATTTAATTGATATTTTAAGGCATCAATGACAATTTTAAGTATCGAAACATTTGGCAATTTCTTTTTGCCAAGTAAGGGTTTATTGATTTTTAATCGGTAATAGTCGCTCACATTAATAAAACAGCCAATGCAAATGCGTTTATTGAACTTTCTCAGAAATTTGATCATTTGACTTGGTGAAACGAAACAAGTTTTGGTAAAGCTTTAAAGTAATGTTGAACTGCTAACAACTTTTTAATAGAATACAAATAAAAAAAAAGTACTTGCTGTTCAAATATGGAAGCGTTCAAAAAACTTAGATTCTTTTGAAAAGTGAACTCTAAGGTTGTCAAGTCGCTAAGATCTCTTTAATAATAGTAAATTTTTTTTCGCAAGCACTAAGCGAGTTGGGAATAAAATAACAAAACCAATTTTTTTTTGGAAATTTGAAATTTCCTTTGAAAGTTAAATTTGTTGTTTTTTTCGCAAGCACTTAGTGAGTGAGGAATGAAATAACAAAATTTTTTTTGGAAAACTTAAATTTTTTTTGAATGTCAAATTGTTTTCTTTTTCGCAAGTACTTAGTGACTTTGTAAAAAAACAGAAAAAAATTTCAAAATTTGTAATTTTTTACGTATCTAACTAACAGAAAATTTTTTTTTTAATTTTCTTTCAAAGTAAAGTTTGTCGTTTTCTTTGCAAATACTTAGCGACTTGGGAATAAAATAACATAAAAAAATTTTTTTTTGGAGATTTAAAAATTTTCTTTGAGAATCAAATTTGTCGTTTTTTTCGTACGCACTTATGGGCATAGGAAAAAAGTAACAAAAAATTAAGAAAGTACTTAACGACTAGGTAATGAAATAACAAAAAAAATTTTTTTTTTGGAAATTCGAAATTTTCTTTGAAAGTCAAGTTTGTGTTTTTTCGAAAGCAAACAAAATTTTTTTTTGGAAATTTGAATTTTTCTTACGGGCGTATGAATATAATAAAAAACATAAACATTTATTTTTGGAAACTAAGCAAACAAACTATGAGGGACATGGACACATAAGATTCGACTTTATCATATCATATCATCCGTTCGATAGTCCCGTTAGAAACTTAAAGTGCTAGTACGTTAATGGATAGATTGTTGAAGCAATGCTAAGCTGACAACACTCCAGAAAACTTATGGGGAGTATTTCTGTCGCTATACAACTAAACAAATAAAGACCACAAAAAATTTACCAACAAAGCCCCCTTCTCATTCACAAAAACACCAACGCAAAACATTTTTAAAAACTAAAATTAATATTTCCGCAACATAAAAAAAAATTAGATAACCAATTAAATATTATTAGATTGTCCTTGACATTGAACATGAACTTAAATTTGTCTGGGGAAATTTTTCCAAAAGCAATAAAATATTACTAAAATAAACGAAACACCAAAACACCAAAGAAATGAATAACAAAGGTGTAAACAAAGTAATTGAATACTTTGTAATAATTTCATATTTCACAAAAAATTACGAGCTCGTTCAAGGTCAATGGGATGTGTAGTCAATGCACCCATAGAGATAAACTAGAAAAAAAAAAAAATAAGACTAGATACATACAAACAGTATCATAGCACCTAATTTTGTATAAAGAAAAATTGTAAAACAAAAAACAAAAAGCGCAAAAAAGAAAGCAAACAACAACGCAATGTGAATAACAAGTGAAAAGTAATTTTAGTAGATATTCCTTTTCTCCACTGCTTTCACATAAATTCATCCACTACCTCATGGCGTGCATAAACAAACTCGGCGTATTTCAAATGCATACTTTTTATTATCTTTACACCCACCCCAACCCCTTTCAACGGGCGCTTGTAGAGGAAGCGAACAAAAAAGCGTAAACAAATAGATTGCTCTCATGACAGGTGAATATGTTTTGATGCCGAAGTTTTATGAAATTTACAAATGGCAGCTATTTACGTATTATTGAGTTTTTTTTTACACTATGCAACATTTTTAAAGCTATGCTACAGGACGGCAATTTTTTTTCAAAAAATGAAACAAAAAAATTAAAATTATTATTTAGTTTCGTTTGGATTTTCAGCTCCAATTTATTTCTTGTATTTGTTTCAATATATGTAGGTTCCGCTTTCACATCCCGTTTCAACTTTAGTTCCGTTTCCATTAATGTTTAAGTATGGATTCTTCCTCGGCGGCCGATCCATGGTTCGGTTTCCATTTTACTTTTTTATAACTTTTACCGTGGTCTCGGCATAATTCTTTATCGGACCTGAGTTTCAATTTAAGTCTTGTATTCCTTTCCGTATCAATTTCGGCTTTAGCTCTTACTCCGGTTACTGTTCTCATCCCGCTTAATGTTTGAAATTCGGTAAAGGTTTCGAGTTTGGTCTCATTTTAAGTGCCAGTTTTGATTCCGATTCCGATTCTAGTTTCAGTTCGTATTCCGATTATGGACTCGGACTTGGTTTCGGTCTCAGTATTGCTTTGGTGACTATTTGAATTAAATTCCGACTAAGCTTCGGTTTCGTATAAATTTTGGTTACATTAATATAAATTCTTTTATTTCAATTATATCCATTAATACTAGCATTCGGAGTTACAGCTGCGATTTCGGATACGGGTTTCGTTCCTATTCTGGGCTGGGAATTGGATTCTGATTTAAGTTGATCCGGTTCTGGTTTCGTTTCTGGCTTCGGTGTCAATTTCCATGGCAGTTTTGGCTCCGCTTCCGGATTCGGCTTCGGTGCCATTTTTGGTCTTATCGATTACAATTTTATTTCCGATTCCGAATTCGGTTTCGGCTCCAATTTCCGTATTATCGGTTACGATTTTGGTTCCGATTCCGGATTCGGTTGCTAAATATGTTCCGGTTTTTGTTGTGATTCCTTTTCCAATTTGAGTTAGTATTTAGGTTAAGGTTTCGTTTCCTGTTTCGTTTCCAATTTTGTTCCCATTCCAGATTCCGTTTCCGTAACAATTTTCGTTGTAGTTCCTATTCTCATTTGCGTTAGTATTCCGGTTGAGATTTATTTCTTTTTCAACCAGACTTTTTATACCGATTTGAGTTAGGTTTCAAATACAACATGCTTATGTTTTATTTTCCAATTTATGTTCGTATTCCGGTCTCAGTAATCCGATTTCGGTACCGCTTTATATTGGTTTCCCTTAGAAAATCCGGTTTCCATTATAATTTTTGTTTTGGTTCCAATTACAGACTCACTACAAAACCGAGTTTTGCTTCTCAAACCCGATGTTATTTTATTTTCCAGTTACCGTTCCCGTTATAGCTTCGATTCTGGTTCCGATTCCAGGTTTGGCCTTGACATTGATATGGACTTAATAATTTCCCTGCCTTTTGAGAATATTTTCTACTTCGGTTTTCAATGTAGAAAAGTCTTTCGGATCACCAGTAAAAGTGGAAATTTTAAAAGTTTTCAAAAATGTTGAATCTAAGCTTAGTTCGCAACGAATTTAAATTTTCTATTCCATCTCATTTCCGCCTACAGCAAACAGACAGCGCGCTCACTGGAAGCGTCCCAATAATTTAAACAAATAAATAATTAAATTAGCGCGGTCTCGTCACGGAATATTCCCCGCAAAATGTTTAACAAATGCAAAACAAATAAATACACTCCACATTACCTTGACTTCCCACCACTACTCACATATTCTATGTAACCCATTGTGATTTACTCAAATAAATTTCAACCAATTAACCAACCGCTGCGACATTCGGATGCGCGTGATTGAATGGGAAGCTTTGCTGCAGGGTTTTCATTTTCGTTTCAGTTCTCATTGAAAATTTCCGTCATTAAAAGCAACAAAAAAGAAAAAATTATATGTTAGCTAATGTCAATCACACACACACATACACGAGTAAACATTTCCGGTTTTGCGGTCGCTCATCAACAAACCTTTGAAAATATGGCAACCACATTGAAGTTACGTATACGCCACGGTGTAAGCGTTGACAGTGCCAGGGGTTGTGGGAAAATACTTTTTTACTTATATAATTTTCAAGCTAAGCTCACGTGATTTGTTGATGAATGCCTAAACGATATTTTACTACAATTTTAATAGATTTGCAAGTATGTATGTATGTGTGAGTGTAAGTGGCGCGCGTGTTTTCGTAGCTTCAGCAATGAATGAAATTGAATGCGTCGTTCGCTGTCAATTAAGCGTTTTTATTATCGCTTGATAAGAGCGTCGCTAATACGCCCCCGCCGGATGTCTGAGTATTTCATCGCTTATTAAATGTATGTACCAGGGTATGTATGTGTGTGTATGTTTGTTTGCAGCTCTGTTTCGAATCACTGTCCTCCCTTTTTTTTGTGTGTAAACTCATAAATGATTATTGTGTGAAAGAGTTACGAGCGCAAAGTTGAAATGTTTATGACATTTTTATTGAGTATGTATGTATGTTTTTTTTGTATGTATTATGCATAGATCATGAATGAATGATTTCATTGTTAGGTTGCGCCGTGTGTTCATAGAAAAAAAAACAACGCGGAAATATAATTGAAGCATAGATTTGAATGGCATTAGTAGACTTGTTTATTGTCAATTTCAATTTGGTTAATTTTTTTAATGTTTTTTTCCGATGGAAAGAGGGTTTTTTTTAAATTTCATTAACACAATAAGTACAATGCTCAACCTAAAAGTAGTAATATCTGCCTAGGAAACTGAGTGAATTTGAAGAGGATTGAAATATGTCTTGTTCGAGTATGCGAAATGTCTACTGAACTAACTAGATAACGGTAGATCCAAAAAGAGTCAGAAGTTACGAAGCCATCACCAATACCAGGAAAATCGCTTAGTTGAGCTACCAGTTGAGGGTTGGAGGACAAGAAAAATGCTGATGGGTATAATACTGATGAACTAATGAAAGCAGCTCACTAAAGATGACGATGATGTTTTTCTTCGTATTAAGCCAAGAGGATAATGAAACCCGACTTTCATTCTGCCAGCATGCACCCTGAGACTATAACCATTTGAGAATGTGCCAATGTTTGGCTTTAAAAATAGTAAGCTTGTTTAAAACTGTGAATCAACTCTTGTACAAACTAAAGTCAGACAAGTACAAGACTCCAGATTAGATCTTAAGTGTACTCTACAGCAGCCATAAGAAAGGCAATCCCACAAAAACCGTAGGAATAACCGTAAGTCAGGGCATTTTATATCCCCTATCTTTCTATCTTAGAAGAGACCACTTCGATGGGTTCTAGACCAAGCAAAATAGAATGCGGCATTCAATCGAGTAATTTCTTACTGGGAAGTCCAATCAAAGAGCTGTGCAATGATATGGTATAGAGGCTTGATACATCGACGTTAAAAAAACGGACCGCATCTCGGACATGACGAAATAACAGCTACAATCCCAACGGCGAATTACTAAGAGAAATTACAATGTATAACTTGTATAAGTTGTTGTTGTTCTCAAGTACTTTATACTGGCTGATTGGCACATTCACTGCCGAGTGTCGTTTGTATGGTGGAGTGGACCTCTGGAAAAAAGGACCAATATATACATATAGAAGACAATATCCTTTTTTGCTGTAGATATGTCTCAGCTTCTCTATTGAAATGTTGTGTTTATTCATGCAGGTTAGAGGATTACAATCGGCCATATTCTATTTCTGTTGTAAAATCGACATCGAGCACGGCTGCGGGGTCGAATAAATCATTACCAAGGCAGTCGGGCTGGTGTTCAAAGCTTTCTGGTATAGAAAGCTACTGCCTGTTCAGTATTTTTTTATGCTCTATAATGCCCAGAATTTTAGCCTTAGTGAGTTCTCAGAAGTCATCAGAAGATATCCTGTGTTATCATAGGACATCCTAGTGGTGTGTTCTGGTATGTCTGAAACTTTTTCCGGGGTGAGTCAGGCGTAGCTTTGTATCGACTAGCTGATTGTCTTTTTGTTGTTGTTGTTGTTGTAGCACTACGTTGCCCCGCCTAAGTAGTCAGTATCTACCCAATATTGTCATCAAACTCTTAGCTGATTGTCTTGTACTTAGTCAACAGCTTTTCTTCATTTTCCCCTCAATTATTTTAAGTAACATCCAAGAATCTTAGACGCTGACAACATCTGCTGATATAGAATATATTGTCATTGGCACCCGAAGGATAACTACTACCAAGTTCTATGAGCTGATAGGCCTATTTAAGAGGTCATTTAAGTATCTTGTCAAAGCAGGTATAAGGTTTGGAATCATGGGTGCTGTCAAGAGCAAAAGAAGCGGGTTTTGAAGTATTTGAAGTAAACAGACCTTATGCCTTGAGATGGATATATTGTTGGAATGGTAATAGATACTAAATTCAATTTTTTTTTATTATATTTACCTTATTTCCTTTTTACGATTTACTGCATTGAGAATTCTTTGTTGAGTAAGAAAAACAATTCTGAAAAATAAGAATAAAAAATGGTTTGTAAGAAAATTCTATATAAATATAAATAAATAAATAAATAGTTATTTTAATATTTTTCTTATATAAATAAACATATTTATATTTATATTTATAATTCTCTTAACGTTAAAAATACTTTTTCTAAATTTCAAGCAGCTAAAAATAAATTCACAAAAAAAATTTTCCATTGCTATATTTATTTACATTTTTGATTTGCTTGTCTTTTTCTTCTTCATATTTATAGCAATAAATAAATATGCGCTTTCATAAATAATTACGGCTACCGCATAATAAGCTAGCCCCCTCACACCGAAACAAAAACAATTCAATTGATTGCTTTTGGCGCCTCATTTTCACTCAACATTTTTATTCAATCAATATGAATTATGTGAGGCATGCTATTGATTTATGAATGAATCATTTTGTATTCATTTTGTAAGTATAAATAAATAATACGTTGTTTTGTTTAAATTTAAAACGCGCACACACACACCCACATAATTTTTAATTAAAACAAAAACAAAGCTGTAAATTGTGTCATAAATCATAAACGCGCCAATAAAACTTAGCAAAAACAAGTGAATAACAAAAAAAGTTAATAAAAATATTTTTGTGTAAATAAAAATGTAAATATCAGAGCACACAAAAATAAATAATGCGCGAAAATGTTGTACAAAAAAAAAAAAAAAATTGATTATTTTTAATTTATATGTGTGTAGTTGAGTGTGTGGTGAATTTCACTCATACACTCAAGCTACACTTTTAACACTAACCTTAAATATATTTTTGTGGATGAAAATTTCACATTTTAAAATTTTAATTGGTGGAGTTGGTATAAAAAATTTGCTGCGTTTTACACAACTAAGCCCTTAGTTTTAATTACTCAGCCGCTTCTCTCAAATGCGTGGTCACATAGATTTTTGTTCATTAGCTCCTTGAAAGCTGATTTTATGTTGACGATATCGTTAACCCTGATATTTGTAATTAAGATACAAAATTTGGTTTGAAAAATTGTTGAAAATTCATTATGCATGAAAAATTATTCCACAAGCACCAAATTGTTGTCACCTCCCTACAAATGCCGCTCAACGAACACAGCTCACTTGCTGTTGAAATGGTTGCAACAATTTGTTTATTTACAACTCAATAGTGAAATCTTTTTTTATTTTTTTTTTTTGTTTTTAATTTGTTGTGCTTTGGCTTGTATATCATTTGCAGTTACATGGCTATATATCTAGCTACAACTGTTTGTATATATACTTTTTCTGATTTATTTAAATTTTTCCTCTCATTATTTTTGTTGATTTTTTATTTATTTTTGTTGTATTTTTAGCTGTGGACGGTGCCGCTAAATTTTTGCACCATGAATCTAGCCAAAATGGCTAAAAGGTGACAATCTTCTTCATGTTTAAACAACGTGTTTTTGTTGTTGTTTTTATTTTTTTATTTTTAAATTTGTTATGACTATGCTGTGTGCTGTAATTTTTGGCAATTGCTTGTTGCCAAATTATATATCAAAATGTCGATCTTTTTCGTATTCATTAGTTTTAAGAGTGAATTTTTTGCATTTGCAGCTAAAAATAGATATAAACAAATGTACATATGTGCACTAAGGCGGGTCGTTCGATATCAATCGAGTAGCAGTGGAAATATTTAATGCTTCATTTTGCTCAAAATTTATTATTTTAAGGCTAACAAACTAGTTATCGAAGCTTGGTTTTATGCCAAAGTGATGCTCGTGAGAATGACGCGATGCACTGAAGATGGCACGACCGGCGACCGAAAACTTTTTGTCATAAATTAAATTTTGCCAAGAAATGAAAGAAACGCCCCTCATTTTTTGTTGGAGTCGCTAAGTGTTGGGGAAAGTGGGCGTTCAAAATACTTTTATACCCTCCAAAAACAACTTGCTGTGTTAGTTGGGTACCAAAATTGTGCCGAAAAACTTGTGAATGTAGCTAGCTTGTTCTTCAACTTAATTTTAGGTGTGTTCTTTTGGCATCTGCAGAAACTTAATTGCTCTCAATATTTAATATAAAAATGATTTAAAAATGCACCAAGAACTTTCGGCCTGTTAAAGCTTTCGAAAACGGCTCAAGAAAGCCCGATAATCAATGGGCGGAGCACATTTTGGACTTATTCGGGCAACCCAGTACCTATATATGTATGTCTTGATAATAATATGAATAGCCTAATAATTTAGTGCTCGATGAAATATTTTTTGTTTGTTTAGAGAAAGTGTAAAAATGTAATATATTAAATTTAGTTGCTCAGCTACAAGCGACTTGAGCTGATTTTTTTTTCGGAAGCACTTAGTGACTTGTGTATAAAAAAACAAAATGGAATTTTTTTCTCCAAATTTAAAAGTTGCCTTGAAAATCAAATTTAAACTTGTCGCTTGCATGATCTCAACAAAAATTGTAAGCGCTTAAAATTTTATTCTGCTTGCTTATTTTTTTTGTTGCTAGATATTCAAAAATTTTTTTATGTTGTTTGCTAACATTGAAATGATGAACAAAAAAAACTACCATATCAACATAAAATTTTCAAGAGTGCTAAGTGCTTGCTAATAAAAAACGATTAATATTATTCTGGGAATTTTTTTAGAAATTTAAAAAATCTTTCTGCTCTATTTAAAAAAAATTGTTTTCGGTTTTCTATTGAGAAATTCTGAGTTTACATAATTTTATGTTGATTTTTAAAAAAATTTGTTATTTAAAAAATTTTAATTTGTTAAGTAAAAAAAGAAATTTTTTTTTTGATCTTCCAAGCCTCACACAGAAATTTATCACATCCCGAAATACCGAATTTGTGTAACATGTTTCGGGATTATATGCACTGCATGCACGTGTGAGATTATTAAATTTTATAAAATCAAACTGCATTTCAAAACATTCCATGCGTCAAATGATCAAAGTGATTTGACTGATGCCAATTCAAGCGTATCGACATGTGGTCAGCAAAATGCGGAAACAAAACTTAAAATAAATTTGGTAGCAATTTTCAAATGCATGAACATATCTATGTACATACATATGTATATATCAAGTAAGTAGGAGCATACACATTTGTTTATTTATAAATCCGTTTAAATGCCGCACTATGTATATTATGCAAGTACAAAGCTTTATCAGTCGCCTAGAGCAAATGAACGCCCACAAAAGTTGCGCGTGCCTTATGTTAATATACCATCCATGTACATATGTATATATGTTTACATTTACATACATATTTACTAACAGCGTGAACGCCCACATGGAGGTTTCCAAAAGAGCTGTGGAGGTGTAGTACTTTGCACACGTTTTCAAGTACACAACGCATACCAACGTATTAACTAAATACTTGGTGATTATTTTAGTTAGTTATATAAAGACTTATTTATACAAATGAAAGGAAATAAACATTTTTCGTAGATGCGATGTGTTCAGAAATAAATTGAAAAATGAAATAAAATAACATAAAATAAAATAAAATAAAATAAAATAAAATAAAATAAAATAAAATAAAATAAAATAAAATAAAATAAAATAAAATAAAATAAAATAAAATAAAATAAAATAAAATAAAATAAAATAAAATAAAATAAAATAAAATAAAATAAAATAAAATAAAATAAAATAAAATAAAATAAAATAAAATAAAATAAAATAAAATAAAATAAAATAAAATAAAATAAAATAAAATAAAATAAAATAAAATAAAATCAAATAAAATAAAATAGAACAAAATAAAATAAAATAAAATAAAATAAAATAAAATGAAATAAAATGAAGTGAAATAAAATGAAATAAAATAAAATAAAATAAAATAAAATAAAATAAAATAAAATAAAATAAAATAAAATAAAATAAAATAAAATAAAATAAAATAAAATAAAATAAAATAAAATAAAATAAAATGAAATAAAATAACATAAAATGAAATAAATTAAAATAAAATAAAATAAAATAAAATAAAATAAAATAAAATAAAATAAAATAAAATAAAATAAAATAAAATAAAATAAAATAAGATAAAATAAAATAAAATAAAATAAAATAAAATAAAATAAAATAAAATAAAATAAAATAAAATAACATAAAATAAAATAAAATAAAATAAAATAAAATAAAATAGAACAAAATAAAATAAAATAAAATAAAATAAAATAAAATAAAATAAAATAAAATAAAATAAAATAAAATAAAATAAAATAAAATGAAATGAAATGAAATGAAATGAAATGAAATGAAATAAAATAAAATAAAAAAAATAAATTAAATTAAAATTAAAAAAAAAAAAATAAAAAAAAAAAATTTAAATAGCAATGCTATTCGACATACATACATACGTACTGATATCACATACAACATTTAAGAATAAAAAAGTCTTTTATTTGAAATTCTTTCCTGTAACCGGTTATAAAATTATTCACAGAAATTGAAAAAAAAAATTTACATTTTGTTTAAATATTTTTTTGTGTATAATTTTTTTACTTTAAAACTCATGTTTAAAGTTACCCTACACAAGTAAATACATTCACTACAATCTTAAACAGCTGCAAACTCAAGTACACTGCAGTAAATACCACACAATTTAATAATAAGCACAACAACAACATACACCTAACATCAGCTGTTTGCATGAATACACAAAAATGTCACAAGCATGTAAAGTCACTTCAAGTCAACGCATACAATTACAGTAAAATTTGCTGCCCCTTAACCCACCAACTACACAAAAGTAACGAGTAGAAAATACTGAAAATGTGCGCTCTACCGACATTGCTATTTTAACTAAGTGCCAAACTTGAATATAACTTTAATCCATACAAATTTTAAATATAACAAATTTAGACGAGAACAAGAGAAGACAAGAAAAAAAGCGACGAGCATTGAAATGTTCTAGTTAAAGATATAGCCAACACGACGTAACGAACCAACGAGCTACGAGTGCTACTTCTATAAAAAGTGAATGTAAAATTAAAATTAGGTTATGTTAAAATAACAATAATAACGTAGTCTGCACACACGGGTGATGTGCGGAGAGAGAAACAGCAGAATGAGGATATCATGTAAGAAACAACAAAAACAACAGAAAATAAAAAAGAGTAGATACGCTGCACTTCAACTAGTTGAAAAATGTTTACACGTCAATGCAATTTAGTTATTTTTACACCAAATATGGCAATGAAAATTTATCGAGAAACTGAGAGAGCAACACTGCTGCGAAGCTAGAGTGCGACGAAACTAGCTGAGAGATATAGAGAGAGAGAGTGAGAGCGAGAGTATATAGTGAAGAAGTTTCAAGAGAGGCAAACATTTTGCAGCTATTGTTGCAGGACGCGCTCAATGGCAAAAAGTCGTTTCTATGGCAAATGCACGAAGACCTAACTCAGCATCACTCGAATGTCCAACCTCACAAGCGAATGCGTTGTGGGTTAGTGTGCTAATGGGCAGCATACATGCTTGAACACGTACTTACAGATATGTGAATGCTTACGTAATACAAATATACGAACACAATAGTGAGATAAGATATACAGTCATCACTAGGGCAACCCGAATTTTTCTTAAGAAGAAGGCACAAACTTCCCACCACTGGAACACCTTTGATAGGAGCTGTGCCGCTTTTACTCTTTGTTACGGCTCATCATAAAGGATTCAAATTTGGGACAGAGAGAGTGTTGATTATAGAGATAAGAAAAATTCGGAAGCCTCGTACTTTTGTAAACTTAAGTAAGTGGGTTTTTTTCATATCAAATTTCATTATGTAATTTTCCAAACATTAAATTTTTGTTTTCCTAATTCTGGTACTCGCTAACAAATCATCTGTTCTTCACACCAATCATCTGTTCTCCACACCAATCATCGCATGAGCATGGCGTATACGTAACATTTAATAAAAGCAAAAGTTGCAGCGCCAGTGTTGTGTAACAATGTACACTCGTAACGATTATAGGAGAAAGAGAGTTACCACACTAAATTTACTGCAAAAACTTAGGAGTGAGAAAGAAAATTCTTCTGCACTACAACAACAACAATCAAGGAAAAAATTTCATGAATGCAAGTAGATACTACACGAGCGCACGTTCGTTAATTTCATTTCGTTCTTTTTGGTATTAAACAACGCTTCGTGGGTTATTTTTACGCCATGTTGAGTATTATCCTTTCTCTTTCAATACATATGATTTTGCTTTAAGCTGTGTGTGTATGTGTGCGTGTGGTGAGTTGCTTGGAGTGAGTGTGGAGCATGTTTGAGTGGTTGTACGTAAACGTAAAAGTTCTTGCCCCAGATTTTATTGATTTTTCACAAATAATTTTCAACAATACAAATAAATTATAACGAAAGCATTGCATGAGCATGGAATATGAAAGTAACGAGTAAATGATTTAAATTGTTGTTGGTAATCATGGTTGTATGAGAGTAGATATGTTTGCATGTAGTAGTGGGTGTACGTAAAGTGAAATAGTGAAAGGCTCGACTCCTTTGCCACAGTCAAATGTATGTATGCGAGTACACACCAACAACTATTGGTGGGCGGGGGAGCGAAAGTGGATTTTCAGGCTTTCTTTTCAATTTCCATTTCGTCAACGTTTGTCTGTTTTATATGTACATTTATATGGATATAGAGATGAGTACATAACACTTGTATTTATATGTATACTAATTTATGTACACATGTATGTATGTTTATACGTACATATGTACTTTCGTCGACACATATATACAACTGCAGATGATTTATTATTTTGTAAGGGTAGGGCAGCGCAGAATTTATGTGACATATTGTGGTATATAAGCGGATGTACTTGCGCATATACATATCTACACACATACTTCTACATCATAATATATAAATATTCGTAACGACTGTGTCACGCTCTGAATTTTTAATTTTTCTTTGAAAGTTCAATAGCTAATTTAAGCTTAATTTATGTATGTTAGTAGAACAATTAATATTTCAAATTTAAGGTTGACATAGAGTTTAATTGAATGCGAACAGCTGTTTGAAATAAGTTTTAAATTGGTATTATTTTTAAATTTGAAACGAATTGTATAGCAATTTTCTGGGAACAATTAGCAAGATTCAGCTCTTCAGTGATGAAAGAGTGATATATATCGATTTTTATATTAGCAATACCAAAATGTAAACTAAACTTCAAGTTGAACGTCCAGAAATGCAATAGTGAAAAAGCGATTAAATTCTATGCAGCAGATATTGAGTGATGCGCATACAAACATATAGACAGATGGACAAAAATTCTTAAAACTGCTGGTTTTGTCTCTTTCTATCTATGTCTGCCATGAAAAGCTTCTTAATAAAAATTCAACTACCTTACTTGCCGAGAGAAGTCGAAGTAAAAAAAAATGCACTCGGCCCAGCAAGAATTAATTTTCCGCTTTACTTATTAGATAGGCTAACTATAAATTGAATATAACTAGTGTATTTGTTCCCCATTCTTTGATATAAAGCGCTACAGTTTCATCGAAACTCCTTTGGCACAATTTTTCAAATGTTTTCCGAAACACTCTAATGTAATTAAAATATGGTAATTAAGTTGAATTGAATAGCCTCTTGTTAGGAATTCGCTTAAACAATAATAACTAAATGTTTTCCAATTATAATAGCTACACATGTTTAAGATTTTAGAACAGCTGTTATGTCATTTTAAAAACAAAAACTAATAATAAAGATTTCATTTAATTTCATTTAAAATCATGTAAAAACTTCATAGGCAAATGCCGCACAGAATTTTAAGCAGACCTAGCAACATACGCAAATACGCAACCCAGTTAACATTATGCTTTGAGTTGAATTGGAAAAATTTCCGAGTATAACTTATTACCAATCATAGATTGCAATCATTGCGGTGACTTATTTCTCAATGATTGTAAGATGCAATTTGTATACAATTAGTCCTTCTAATAAATGATTGAAAAAATGTGATTGCAATCAATTATTATAATAAATGAATCTTACAATCAACAAAAAAATCTATAAATTTTGATTGCATTTGTATTTTGAGATTGCTTTAACATTTGATTTTCTATAGCTCTGAATTAGTTTCTTTGCAATTAATTTTTATAAAATAGGTAATACTTATGTATGTTTGATGACTTACAAAAAGTCAATATCCAAACTGATAATTGACTTTAATGTTTTAAGTGAAGATACATTTCTTAAAAAAATCTTTATTTTTAGCCAGAAAAGCAAGATTTAAATAGATTTTTATTAAAGAAAAAGTTAAAATTTTTTATGTCAAAAAAAGCTAGACTGGACTTTTATTTTTAAATAAAAAAAAGTTTTAGTATAATTTTTATTTTTAGTCACAAAATACAAGTTAAAATTTGAGTTTTACTTTTAGGGAATTTTTTTTCTTTAGTGAAAGAATGAATGCTAAATCTTTTTGTTAAGTCTCTGACTTAAACTTTTAGTTTTTAAGTCACTGAATAAAATTTGAATTTTATTTTTTGCTGACTTAAGTCAAAACTAAATTTTAAGCAATCTTAAAAAAGTCTTAGCTCTTATTTTTTTATTAAAGAAAAAAAGTTCTAAATTCTGACACAAGTTCTCTAACTAAAAATTATTAACTTCGATTTTTAAGCTAGCAAATAAAAGTTCGAGACACTTACGTTTTGAGTCATAAAATAAATGAAAATTTTGACATTTATTTTTAATAACAGAATTTTAGCTCTAATTTGACTTTGATTTTCATGTTAAAATTTGAATTTTTATGCTTATGTGGCTAAAAAAATTAAATATTTACTTTAACTTTTTTAATTACAAAATGCAAATTTTAGTTTAGTTTTTGTTTTTAAGTTTCGCAAATAAAATTTAAAACTTAACTTTTATTTTTTAAATCAGTGAGCCTGTGTAAACAAATTAAATACATATTAATAATTGATTCACTAACGAAATATACATAAATCATGTCCTTAACTTTTATTAAGAAATTTATAGTAAAAGTGAAAAAGAGTTTTTAAATTGTTTTATTAAAAATTTAATTTTCAAATTGTTTTATTAAAAATTTAATTAATAATAAAGTTTTTTTTCCAAATTTGTGAGACATTTTTTCTTATGCTTATTGGGTAATTCATAAATGTAAATGAATTATCTCAAAACGACACGTTTTTCCCATCGTTACTCGTGCAATTATATCGTTCGGCTTGCCTGTAACGTTGTATATACATACATACATATGCAAGTGAACAAAATGAAAATATAAACAGCAACAACAACTTATTCCTTTTCGTGCTCATTGATTAATTTATTTTCGCCTTCGAGTGAAATGCTTAAGTGAAATGTTTATTTTTGGGTACGTAGGAGTTTTGCAGAATATTTCCAACGGATTCGGTTTACCGAAATAGATTCGATTACTAATGGAAGAGCTATTTTTACACAAACAATGTCTTATTTCACTTAGAAAGTTGTTGTTGTTGTTGTTGCTAGTAAGTTCTAAATTAACTTGACAGTTTGAGATTTGTGAATTTTCTTCGTTAGTTTTTCTGTCTCGTTTGGTGGGTCACTGAAGTCACCTTGTGTTGTTGTGCGTAAGTCAAGTGCCGGCATTACTCAAAACAATAAAACTGAGCAATGCTTCATCACATGCCATGCTGTCGTGTAGCTTATGTCGTCATATTAGCTTCTGAAATTTTTGGCACACAAGTTGGCATTTCCTTTCAACGGCAGTGCCAAGTGTAAATAATATTTATATTCGATTCTTATTTTTATGTGCATATGTACTTTTGTTGTTAGGTAAGTACGTACATATGAATGGGTGTGTGTTTATGTAGTATTTGTACTGTACTATGTACTATTCAAGGACAAGGGGAATTATGACAATCAGCAGTCTTTGAAAAATTAGCACCTACACTAATACATAAATAAATGGACCCTGTGGCGAATTTTCTAACTCAGCTCTAACTAGTCCGACAAGAACAAATATGTAGAAATGGAATAAAATAAAATAATGGTCTCGAGCTTGCTCAAAACTTACAAATTTGTAAACAAAATAGACCGCAAAAACCAGCAACTAAAATAAAATAAAACAAAATAAAATAAAAAAAAAAATACAATAAAAAAAATAAATTAAATTAAATTAAATAAAAAAAAAAAAATAAATAAAAAAAAAAAAAATTATTGTACATACTCGACTCTTTTTTTTGTATATGTACATATGTATGTATTTTTAGATGAAGTATATTTTGCAGTTATTTTAAGATTGAAGGTTTCGCAAATTTTGCTAAGTCTGCCGATTATAACTATAAATTATTTAAAATTGAAAACATTTCAACTTGCTGTCACAATAGAAAGACAAACACAATTATCAAATGGTAAAAGTAATTTCTTTTATTTCATCGCATTTTTCGACTAAAGTAAAGAAGCGTATGATGATTTTTCTGATGTGTTCAAATAGTAACAAATAATACCAAAAAGATAAAGAAATCAGTATTGGGCACACAAACTGCGAAACCTCTTCTTTAGTGATTAGAAGAGGGAAATCACTGCTTACATCGAAGGAGATTAAGACCAAGCTTCTCTGCCAAACATTTTGATGGTATCTTTGCAACACTTCAGAATGGGACCTTCTATGTGTTTAACATACTTCTAGCATACCACTGTGCCTATCACTGCTTAAGCTAACTAACCTCAATAAGAAAAAAAAATCGAACCAAATTAATGATAAAAGAGCTATAAAACTACGTGATTGATTAATTTATATATAAGCGACAGTGATATTTATTTATGGATTTTGCAAACAGAAATATGTATACACATTAGGGTGGCACAAATTTTTTTTTTAAATATGAAAAGTGCTACTTCTCTTCATCCAAACAGAAACGCAAATTAAAATATCACGCGGAGAAAACAACTATGTTTCATTGATATATTTGCACCACTTCAAGTGTTTGTTTTAATTTTTGTCAAAAAGCAATCTAATGTATTTATTATTACACATTTCCGTGAAAAACAAAATTTCTTCTCCCTAAAATTGAAAGTCAAAGCGGTATTGAAGGTATGTTTGGTCTAAGATTTTTATCGCGCATATTATTACTAAGGAATTTGATCTACCCTAATGTGAATTTTTTTTTATCTGTTTTTTAATTTTCTTGAGTGTCAATTGAAGGTCTGCAAAAAATATGCTTTCCTCGATTTTTAAGCAATTATCGACTTTAAATCGAGCAGCACATGCATGATAATGAAGTAAATCAATAAATATGTATGTTGGCACGTACATACCTAAAGATAGTTATAGACACAGACATAGATATGTATGTATGCGTGTATGTATGGTTAAAAGAATTGTTTAATTATTTGTTGAAATTCTTGAAGAATTCTCGAATGTGTTACATTTCAAGTTTACTTTAAAACTTTCTATTCAATAAGCACACTTTAAAATTGTTTAAAAGAGTAAATATATACAAACAAAAGGCCTTTTCATGAATTGAAAAATCAATGCCTAGCTGCCCTCTATATGCTTAATCCGGCCTTGTTTCCATATTCCATACATTGTTCAAAAGAAAAACCATAACCAATTGTGCCGAAAAAACGCCCCCTTCAAGTCTGCTTTCATATACATAAGTATATTTTTTTTATTTTAAAATGAATATGCATTTTTCACAATTCAAACGCAGTTTTAATGCTAATTAAAGTTCTTAGGCAGCCGCCATTAGTCCCCTTTCACGGCCATTCATTTTTAGTAGGCAGCGCTCTGGTATGAGTTCTTTAACAATTGAATGACATCTAATTACTTGAATACTTGATTATCTCCATAAAGTTTTTATTTACGCCCACAATTTTTCAATTGTTCTCGTGCTCAGCTGAATAAAAAAGGACGCGATTAAATGAATAAAACCATTTAATTAATTAATGCTCTCACGCAAAAGTAGTTGCAGGCTTCAAGGAACAGCACAATTGAAATTTTCAAAGTCAAGTGGGAAGCGTGAATAATGGAGCACAAGAGAAGAGGCGAGGACGGGACTGTCTACAGGCTTCTACTGTAGGTGGATATAGGAAGATCAGAATTCTATTGAATGACTGATCGTAAAATGTATTTCAGAATAGTCAATTGTATTTCACAAAGCGTAAAATATATTTCAGAAAAAACAATTGTACTTCAGAAATCGTAAAAATGTATTTCAGAATAGCCATTTGTATTTCAGAAATTATAAAATATATTTCAGAATAGTCAATCGTATTTCAGAAATCGTAAAATTTATTTCAAAATAGTCATTTGTATTTCTGAAATTATAAAATGTATTTCAGAATAGTCATTTGTATTTCAGAAATTATAAAATGTATTTCAGAATAATCCATTGTTTTTCAGAAATCGTAAAATTTATATCAGAATAGTCAACTGTATTTCAGAAATCGTAAAAGTATTTCAGAATAGTCATTTGTATTTCAGAAATAATAAAATGTATTTCAGAATAGTCAATTGTATTTCAGAAATTATAAAATGTATTTCATAATAGTCCATTGTTTTTCAGAAATCGTAAAATGTATTTCAGAATAGTCAATTGTACTTCAGAAATCGTAAAATGTATTTCAAATTAGTCAATTGTATTTCAGAAATTATAAAATGTATTTCAGAATAGTCCATTGTTTTTCAGAAATCCTAAAAAAATATATTTCAGAATAGTCACTTGTATTTCAGAAATAATAAAATGTATTTCAGAATAGTCAATTGTCGTTCAGAAATTATAAAATGTATTTCAGAATAGTCCATTGTTTTTCAGAAATCGTAAAATGTATTTTCAGAATAGTCAATTGTACTTCAGAAATCGAATTCTGCGATCAAATTGATTCTCAGTTAACGGTTATTGGAACAAGCGATATCTGAAACTTTAAGTTACACGTTTAGCAAAAAAACGGAGAATATTGCATTCAATTTTATTCAGAAATTTTTCAGTGATGCGCACACAAATATATATACAAATAGACAAAAATTCTGAAACCTGCTGATTAGGATTCGATTGTGTCAATAATGATTTCTGCTGCCACTTTTGCTTAAATATCTGCAACATACAGGTATTTTAATAGGTTTAAAATTGTGTTATATATAGAGTTGAGAGATGCTACGCCCACTTTTTAATTACGCCTACTCTTCGTCAACTATTTAATTTAAATCTGCAACTCTTAATTCCCATCGACAATTCACTTTCATTTCAAATAATTTCACTTTGAGATAATTTTATAATTCCCAAATAGTTTATTTGTAGCTTTCTAACAATAAAAAATTAAAAAAAAAAAAGAATTTACAAACTAAATAAAGAATGAATGAAATAGAAACGCGCTAAATACAATTAATTACAGCAATTTTAATTGTTTTGTTTACGTTACGCGCGAGAACGCAAAATGTGAAATAATGAAATCGAAACTTAAATTCCATGCCAGATGCCATTGATATGTTAGACGATCTGGCTATGACTACTCGTTCATTGTCACTTGTCATTGGACGTTTGATTTACTGGTTTCTGTTGCGATCACAAATGTTTGTGTGTGTGTATGTCTGCCTGTGGTGGTTTCCCGGCTGACAAACTTTTTATTTAGTAGCGACGACTCATTGACAATAATTGTGCGCTTCGATAATCTACAATTTTAATGCAACAACAAATTTTAAACCTAAATCGATACATGTACATATGTATGTATGTATGTATAAAATTAAATGCTGGTATGTGCTTAGATTACCGTCTATGGGCAAGTACGCGCAATAAAAGCGAAATTCTTTAATGGCCTATAAAAACGTGTTTGGCTATATGCAAATGATGGCAGAAATGGCTAAACAATAAAGAATTTGAGATAGAAAATTTTATCAAAAAAAATTTAATTTTATATCTTTTGTTTTCTAAGCATGTGAAGTGTTTGAATTATTTGTATGTGACTTAAATTTGAATGCGTTGACTTTAGATGAGGTCGCATGCCCGGGCAGTTTTTTACTTTTAATTAAAATTTTTACTTTCAAAAACTAATCTTAAGCACTTTGATAGTTTTATCTTAGACAGATTATAAAAAATTCTATTGCTTAGTTTGTACGAGTTTATAGAATTTGTGTGCCAAGCGGGTATATTAGACCCAACCTGCATCGTATGTGTTCGAATCAAGCATGCTCTTTTTAGAAACAACTAATATCCCAAAACTTTTAGTTAAAGTTTATTGAAGGAAATACATTTATATAAAATATTCTACCAATTTTCATAAAATTAAATTTTTTTTCTTAAACGGTCTAATGTACCAACCTCTGAATACTCGTATAATACATATAATTGTAAAAGTTCGATGTCTGTAAATTACAGATATTCAAGAAAAATTGATGGGAGGCATCATAGAATCCAAATTAACAGTTTTTAGAATTTTTGTTTGTTTGTCTGTTTGTTTGCGCGCGAATGAATGAAAAACTGCTCAATGGAATTGAACGCAACTTTCACCGCTGTATCATCAGATAATTAACATAAAATCCAAATTATCCCTTATACCAATATCTCAAACAGTTTCAGAGTTAACGCCCTCTACCTGGACTAGGGTTGCTCAAAATTTGTTGGCACAATATTGGTATCAAACGAAAGGTGCTAACGCGCACTACAATGCGTAATATACATGATTAAGTTTCATATTTCAACTAATTTCAGAGATACAATGATTACAATTGGCTTCAGTCTTTTTTATTGCAAGTTCTGAGTCGCAGCGAAGCTTGGCCGTATCTTTTAGTTAGCCAATATAAATATTTCTGATATAATAAAGTTTGGCCTTGAACTAAATATGAGATTCACGGCACATTAGAAAATATGTACATACATACACATTAGGTATGTCAATACCGAGACAACGGGCAGGGTAAGATACCGAAAACCACGGGATTTCTTTGTGATTAGTTTACAATTTTCAGGATTTGCAATATATTGTTACAAATATTTGTTTAAATTCTTTTTGTTGGGATTATTAATTTGTAAACTGTATAAAAAAACTGCTTAAAAATTGCTAAAAAAAAATTTTGTCAAAAAAAAAATTCGAAAATTTTTAAATTTTTAAGTTGCCAAAAATCACGGGATTTTTTTTATAATATTAGGATTTTCGGGACTGGAAGTGTTTTATTAAAATTATTTTATTTTTAAAATTATTTTTGTCAGAATTAGCATTTTTAAATGGAACAAAATTCGCCTAAGGATTCAAAAGAAAACATTTTTTTTTGAAATTTGAGGCTTTTATGAAATATATTTTTTAACCCGAACTTTATCGATAAGAAAGCTTGTTTTCTAAAACATAAATTCTTCAAATGGAAATATACTACTTTGGTTGTCATGGTATATAAATTGTTTTATATAAAAAAAAATGTTTTTATCGCAAAAAAAATTTGTTTTTGTTGTTTAAAGCGAGTCAAAAAAAATTGATTGTGAGATGGCATGCATTTGGTTAAACATTTATACAACATTGCACGTATTTTGTAATTTTTTTAAAATTTTTTTAAAAAAATATTTTTCCTATCCAATTTTTTTAAATTGAAAATTGTTGTAATTTTTCTAGTCCCTATTTGCTTACTTTATTATGACCTTTCTTTGGTATTCACGAAATAATTTTCGTTATAAATGACAAAAAAAAAACATTAAAAATATTTGTCATATTTTTAAAAGCTTTATAAAAAAAAATTTTTTTTCAACCGAAGCTATTGAAGAATACCGAATACACGAATCTTGGGAATGCACACTTCAAAAAAAAAAAAAAATTTGAGTTAAATACCGAAAATTTGCATCCGTCTACTACTAAGGAATACCATGGCGTATGTGTAACATTTTGATCCTTGCCAAAGCACCAACAATTAATTGGTAAATTTAAAAAATTATTAGTGACCCTGGACATTTGATTGAACTGAGTTCAGTTGTTTCCCAAATATCATTTCCTTCTAAGCGCAACTATGTATACAAATTCTTAGATTCTAATCCATTTGCATTCTATTTAAGCGTTTGAAAAAACATTTCTTAAAAATGCAGGTATTTTCTGTTGTTCTTGTTGTTGTAGTTAAGCATTGAATTAATATAGATTAAAATTTGTAAGTGAGAGTACTCCAAGCAAATGAAATCAATTACAAAACTGTGTTTAGATTAACTGAATTTACAAGCAATTATGATAAGCGCTTTCAAGGTTAAGATTTGCACATCCACTTTATTAATGTACATATGTACATATGTATACATATATATGGATGCACATACTGCGATACTATATACACAAGTGTTACAGTTCAATGTCGCATCGCACACAAACAAATATAAATTGCAGTTGCATAATCAAAAGGTGTGACATCGGAAAATCACCTAAGATAAATTAAAGCGAAGCTAGTTTGAGTTAAAAAAAGTTGCATAAATGAATTGGAAAATTTATAAGTTTGCAGCGTTAACAAAGGCTTATTATTTTTAGAACAATAATAACAAAAAATTTCTAAAATTTAATTCATGGAATTTTTTTCAGGTAGTTTTGAAAAGTTATAAAATTTATAGTTTTTATGATTTTGAAATTTAAAAAAATTATAGATTTCATAAGAACAGTTTTCCCTTTTTTCATCTTCTTAATTTTTTTTGTGTACAATGCAATTTTTTCCAAAAAGTTCTTGAATCCATTCTGAACATTAAAATAACTTGGTTTGAAAAGCTATCTAGTTTTAAACTAAGGTATTAATACCGAATTTTGTATTTAAATTTATTAAAAATTGTTATTCTTTAAATTTCTCACGGGTTTTTAAAAATGTTGAATACATTTTTTTTTAAATTCCACATTCTTTAATTTCCTAAACATAGCTGTTTCCCCTCTAAATATTAAAAAAACTTGCTAATCTTAAGTTTTGCTGAAAGAAAAAATTTTGTACGGAATTTTTTATATTGGAATTTATTAAAAATTTAGTTAGTCTTAATTTTTTCAAGGCCAGGTCTGTATTTTTAAAATATAAAAATTTATCAAAAATTTAATTTGTTTAAAATATTTCAAAACTGAATGCGCTTTTAAAAAAGATTAAATGAAACTAAAATTTTTGGAATTTTTCAAAATTGAAAACTTTTAATTGTAAAATTTTGTAAAATTTTTTAAAAAATTAGAAAAATCTGTTTTTGCTAAAAATTTTTCTAAACTTTTTACATGTCCACGTTTTAAGATTTTTTTTTTAAATATTCGAAAAAATTTTTCTCAAAACACTTGCGTTTTAAAACTGGTTAGTTTCAGGTTAATTATGAGTTATGATAACAAAAAAAGCTTTAATTTGTTTACATTTTTTCGAACACTGCAAATATTTTCAAATGGTTAAAAAAAATTTCTCTAATTTTTCCCGTTTTTTAAATGTCAGAATTGTCCATCTTTTGTTTTAAAAACTGATTATTTCTTATTATTCTGAGAGGACTTTTTTCAATTTAACTTACAAAAAATTTCTTAATTTTTAAATATTTTTAATTTTTTAAATTTCAAATAAAATTCATTTTGCGAAGCTGGTTTCGATTTTTTTCTTAAAATTTATTGATTTAAAAAAAGAGTTTAATATTTCCACCACTGTTAGTATTTGCTGCCATTTTTATTTATAAAGTTAAAAAACTCTGCGCTTTCTCTACTTTATTTAAATATTTAACATTTTTCAGAAAAAAAGAACTTTCCCACTTAAAGCACTTCAAAATAAAACTTGCCTTTACATAAACACCGCCTTTGCACCCTCGTTCTGTATTTTTGTTATTTTCGTTTGCGCTTTCCCAACACTTTTCTATTAAATATGTTAATTTATATCAATTAAAGTAAACACAAACACCAGCACTTGCACCCGCACCAACACACAACAACAGCACCAGCTTGATACTAATATCAATTTACGTTTTCAATTAATGATAAAAACAAAATTTTGCCATTCTACTATTAAATAAATTCATACAAAAATTAAATTATTTTAAACGACTAAATATTCGATAACGTTGAATAGACGACGACGACGCGACACAGCACACACGCACCGCACATGAGTTATGCGCTTGAAATGCTCGAAATCAAATCGTTGATCACGCAAGTGGCGAGGCGAAAATTTTGTGAAGCGCACAACACGACAGAGCGTACCAAATGACAACAAACAAAAAACAGCTGACCGAGCAACCGATTGACTGAGTGACTTTGCGGCTAAATGAATGGCTGGCTGGCTAACCCAACGACCTAACATCCGAGCGACTAGGTGGCTGTCGCATTATTTCACTAGCTGACTGATGATTGCTGTGCTGTTTACATGCATGCACACACACACGTTTATACTTGCTTATACATACATATATATGTACATATGTATGTATATGAATAAGTGCAAATATATAGATAATATATTTAGTAGATATGCAGGTATGTTTGAAATATTCTTTTTTAGTGAACTGCGAACTGTGTTGAAACGACCGAATTTGTGTTTTTTTTTAATTTCTTCTTCTTTCTTTTTTTAAATTGAGCGCGCGTCGTTTGCTCTTTATGCCGTTTCCTAGCGTCGTTGTGCTAGCTTCATCCAACAGTTACAATCAATGACTGACAACAGCCCCAAAAACTGGCAGAGTCACAACATCAACCATCAGCTGCTTGGCACATTATTTGTTACGTTGTTGTTGTTCTTGTTGTATTTAGTTGGCAGCAACATTTCTATTAGTCGGTTGTGAGGGGGTTTTGTTCGTGTTTTGTGTGTGGGCCGATAGCGCAATGCGGTGTTGAGTAGGCAAGAGCGCCAAAGAGCTTTAAAGAGTGCAAGTGAGCGCCAAATAAAATTTTTGTTGAGCCACAAATGAGCGCAATGCAGTGAATGTATCGGAACTTAAAATTAATTTATAAAGGTATGTATGTGCGTGTTTATGTATGTATGTATGTATGTATGTACTCATGTAAATACCTATTTGTAGTGAATAAGCTGTATGCAATAAATAAGGGAAAAATATAAATGGGTTTGGTAGAAGGGGTTGGCATAGTAAAGCGTATGTACTTGAATATGTTTGTATATATTTTGCTATGTACTTGTTTAAAAATGGATTTATATGTATGTACATATATACAAACATAGTTACATATATCTGTATGTATACAAACATATATTTAAATTGATAAACCTTTAATGTGTCTTACTATGAATACATTTACTAGGAATTTACTTTACTTTTATAGCAAAACTGTTCTGTACTTTAATTAGAATCGTACTTTTTAGTTAAAAGCTTTGCGAATTAATTCTAATATTTAGAAGTGGAAACTTATTAATAGTGTTTTAAAGGGAAGTTTATTGTTTAAAAATTGTGTGATTATCACAATTTGAGATTGTTCACTAGGGTGGTATAGAAAAAACAGGGATTCCAATTTTTACCTTTAAAAACCAAAATTTTTATTGAATATAAAAAGTTTTCCTCGATATTTTGAGATGACTCAATTTTTATGTAAATAAAAAATTTATGAAACTTTATATTACAAACAAAAATGTATATAATTAAAAGGAATCTTTAGGGTATCCCCTCAAAAGGCAAAGCACGTTGGTGTTTCCCAGTTTCTTTGTTTTTTTTTTCAAGTAAAAATTAAAAATTTAAATGCCCTTTCTTTCTAGGAGTTGAAATGAAAGTTTATTAAAAAGAATTAAATTTTAAAATTTTTCGTGCGTTTTTACAATTTTGGCCCGAAAATAACAAAAAACTTTTTTATTCAAAGTATAAGGCGATAAATGAGTCAAGGCCAAGAAAATTTTTTTTTATGCCAAATTTCAAAAATAAATAAAATTTTTAAAAAATATTGAAACAAATAAACATAAAAATTTATTAAAATAATACCAAATGAATATTTTGAAATAAATAAAATATGTTGAAATAAATAAAATATTTTGAAATAAACAAAATATTAAAAATTAATAATTTTGTATTCTTTCAATAAATTTTTATATGTTTTTTTATTTGAATATTTTTTTTTTATTTTTATTTATTTTAAGTATTCAAAAATTTTCCTAAATTTTCAGAATTTTTTCAATAACTTTTTTCTATTAAATTTTTCGGATTAATTTTTTTTTAGTTCTGATTTCGTAATGTTTAATTAAATTTTTCTTTTATAAAGTAAAAATTACAACTTTCGCTAAGTAAACCAAAATTTGGAACACACCCTAATGCATATATGTATGTACGTACATTTATCTCAGTTTATTAAACTTAGATCTGTTAATGCATATTTGCTTCAACCCCCTGAAGCTTGTCTGGCTTTTAATTAGAATCGTATTTATAGTGAAGCTTTTCTAATTAATTTTAATATTTTCGAAGCTTTAATAGTAAACTTAAAAATCACTAAAATTGTGGAGAGATTAACTTTCTTCACGTGTTCGCATGCTATTACTGTTTTAGGTGCTGTTCGTAACAGCAATACATTCGCTAAAGTTTGGGGCCAGTTATATCGATATTACCAATGCTTTATCGGACATGGATCCAATACCAACCACTACTACCATCCACTGATACCAGTTATACTGCCATGGGACAGATTTGTTTGGCTTCTTATTTGTGACTTATTCTAAATACCACAAACCCGTCGGCGGTTCGAAGCCCCAAAATACCCTCTTTTTGCACGCTCTACAACATGTGCGAGAAGTTCATTGATCCATTCATTGGCTATTTGCTTTAATTATCTTTTTGCAACATTGTTTTCATCGTTAAAATTTCAAGGTCTCTTACGAATTTTGAAAACACATTTTTAGCATATTATTCATCGTGTCATTTCAAATATTAACTTAAATTTGACAGACAGTCGGTAAATTGTTTATGCGACACTTTCAACAATTCGATGACTTTTTATCTCTAATTTTAACGGAATTTTTTTATTTGGGAAATTTTTTCAGATTTTTTGTTTGATGACTAATGCGATCTTGCTAGTATACATTTATACTAGGTGGATACATATTTATATCATTGCTAACATAGATCCCGTCAGGCCTAGAAGCATGAGATATCGAAGCAGATATTAGATTGGATTCCAAAAAAGGTCTACACCTTTTCAAAATGTACTTTAGAAGGTATACATAAATTTCAATATAGTCAATTTTATTTCAGAAATCGTAAAATGTATTTCAGAATAGTCAATTGTATTTCAGAAATTATGAAATGTATTTGAGAATTGTCAATTGTACTTCAGAAATAGTAAAATGTACTTCAGAAGGTATACATAAATTTCAATATAGTCAATTGTATTTCAGAAATCGTAAAATGTATTTCAGAATAGTCAATTGTATTTCAGCAATTATGAAATGTATTTGAGAATGGTCAATTGTACTTCAGAAATAGTAAAATGTATTTCAGAATAGTCAGTTGTCAGTTTTAAAGCAAAAATGAGATCAATTCTTGAAAAACCTTATATTGCGATAATGTCACTAAATCCAACAAAAAAAAAAAAACATCGTCCTGTCTAATGTAATACATGTAATAAAATTAAAAAATTATGTAAAAATGTATCCAAGCTTTAAAAATGGCTAAAATTAAAATAGTAATGCCATTTTATGCTCATTAAATTTCACGTTTCTCTCTTTACCCAAAACAAATATATTTCAAATTAATTTATTTGCCGCTTTGCGAAATTTAATTGTCAACGTTGCATACAACACTGACAAATTGTTGTTACTGAAATTGTTGTTTTATTATTATTTATTTAAATTGCTGCATTTACAATTAGTTGTTTTGTTTTTGTTTTATTGTTCCTATTTGCTTTTCTTCTATTTATATTATTTTGTTTTTGTAGTGCCACAACAATTGTTAATTTACTAACAAGGCACGCGGCACAAGATATATAATTAAAATTTAAATGTGCATGCAAGTAGGAATACAAAATTTTTTTTTCATATCATCTAGAATTTTTCACACTCAAGTTTTTTTGTCATTTTTTTATATTATTATTTTTTTTCTATATTTTTTCTTTTTAATTTTTTTTTTTTCATATTAAATTTTGTTTCGTCTTATTAAATTTTTTTTTTGCTATATGAAATGTTTTTCCTCATATTAAATTATGTCTTATCTTATTTTTTTTTTTTTGAAATATCTTGTTTTCATATTAATTTTTTTTTGTCATATTAAATGCTTTTTTGTCATATTTTTTGCCATACTAAACTTTTTTTTATACTATTATTTTCTATATTTTTTTTTTAATTTTTTTATCATATTAAATTTTGTTTCGTCTTATTAATTTTTTTTTGTCATATTAAATTCTTTTTGTCATATTAAATTTGATTTTGTCTTATTAATTTTGTTTTCATATATACATACATATGTATATGTATATATATTTGTATATCATATTAAATTTTGTTTGGCATACTAAAATTTTTTTCCCCAAGAAATTTTGTATTGTCTCATTAATTTTATTTTCATTCTTTTTTTCCACACAATTTTTTTTCAATATAAAATTCTTTCATAAAAAATGTCTGTTTCTTATAGAATATTATTTCGTTTTATTATTTATTTTTTATATTATTTCTTTTTTATGTTAAATTTTTTTCTTCTTATTTAATTTGTTTTCTCATAAATATTTTTCATACATTTTTTTGTCACATTAAATTCTTCTTTCATAGGAAATTTTTTTTCTTATAAAATATTATTTCGTCTTATTATTTATTTTTTTCATGCAAAATTTTTTTTTTGCACATGAAATTTTTTTCTTCATATTAAATTTTGTTTCGTCTCATAAATTTTTCTCATAATTTTTTTTTTGTTGTACTAAAATTTGTTTTCATATTAAATCTTGTTTGTCTTACTAATTTTTATATTCACACATTTTATTTTATATGTCAATTTTTTTTTGTTTCAATTTATATATATTTTTTTATATATTCAATTTTGCTTTGTTTTACGAATTTTTTTACCTATTACATTTTTTTTACTTAAAAAGTTTTTATTTCATTTAAATTTTTTTGTTTTTTATGGGTTTTTCAATTTAAGCAACGGCTAAGCCGTCGCCGTACTACTTTCTTAATACAAATCAACGGGTTATGACACGAGAGGACAAACGAGTATGGGCTTCACTGTAAACGAGTACAAGTGCCAGACAAAAAAGTGAAATACATATGTACATACATACACATTCACATAGTAAAATTGGTTTTATATAAGCAGATAAAGGTATTTATATATTATGTTCTTTGTACATAGCACCGCGCCACACACACACACACATACATACAAACATTTATTTGCACTCATTAAGCTGCACCAAGCAATGCAGCTGCAAAGTTGGCAGGTGATTGTGCAACAATAACAACAACAACAACACTAAAATAAAATAAAAACACAAATTTTTACAAATTTGCAAGACATACAACACATCGTAGAAGAAGAAGAATCAGTACCGTAAAAAAACACGATTACGACTTTCATTGGTTTTGTAGACGCGGCAACGACAACGACAACGACAACAGCAACGATAATGACGACAATTTCTAATGCCCACAGCAGCAGCAGCAGCGACGTAAACTACAACAAAATCGTTGACGACAACGATGACATTGCCTGACTGCTGCTGAGCTGATTGCTGGCTGGTGGCCGAACGTTGACAGTGAAAAAGACAACAATAACGACAACAACAACGGCGACGTCAAAATTCCATTGTGAATGGATATTTATTTGTTTTTTTTTTTTTTTAATCAATGTGCCTATTTAGAGTGGCTGGATGAGAAGCTCGCTTATATAACTAGATTTAGATATAAGATGTAATCACAAGAACACGAAAATACATGTTTACATACATATAAAGCGTGGCACATAGGCACATTTTCATAATTCTTTGTTTTACATTTTTTTTGTCAGTATTTGTATGTATTGTGTTTGTCTTTAAGATATGTTTAAAGTCCTGAACCGAGAAAAAAAGAACTAAAATGAGTTTGTTATTTTTTTGAATTATGATTTGAATTTTTTTCCAATTTTGTAAGAGTGAATTATAGCTAAATAATTTTTTTTCAGACTTTTGAAAAAAATTAAAAAATTGGAAAAAAATTAAAATTTTTAAAAAACTATATTTTTAGAAGTTTTTAAATTTCATGATAATATGAAAAAATATTTACAAACTTAAGCTTTTTTTCCACTTGAATTAGCAATAAAACTTTAAAACAGATTTTTGGAACATATGTATACTGTTTGTTTATTATTATAAAATTTCTTTTAAATTTATTGTTAACCAAAGTAAATGTGAATTAAAATTAAAATATTTTTGAAATCTTTGACATTGGAAGATAATAGTTTTTAATATATTAGATTTAAAATCTATAAGAAAAGCTATCTCTCTAAACTTTTCCTATTCAATTCAACAAAAACTTTTAATAATTAAAAAATTATTAGTAGGGGTCGAGCTCGTACCGAGCCAGGATACTAGAATTAAAATATTTTTTTTTTTGGTGAATCTTAAATTTTTTTTTCAAATTAGATATAATTTTTTTTCTCAACAAAAATATTTAGTACCAAAGCAGACATTTGTGATTCTTTAGGATATTTTTTTTTTGTTGAATGTTTATTAAGTTATTAAATTGGGCTCAAAAAAATTTTAAATTATTTATTTTAAATTGTTTGAACATGTTTATATGTACATTCTATGGGCCAACTTATTCTTGTGTGTTAATATCATGTCACTGTTTAACCACGGCGAACTCATTTGAGACAACGATGTGACACATACATATACATACATATGTATAACTACATAAACATTTATTTATTTAATAATTTCATTATATTACTATTATGGAAATATCCATAAATATGTTTATTTATCTTTTGAATTACCCTGTTTCCGCATTAAACGTTTGCTCCACTCAAATATTTATAAAACAAAAATAAAGAAACGGAAAATAACTGATCTTTGCTTCACTGCACACACTTTATCGTTTCTTCTATTATACACGCTTTCTTCGTCGTTACGCTCACTTTCTTCTTGACGTTAGAAATTCTAAAAATTTTACTTTGGTTTTTATTCTATTTTGTTGTTTGCTTTTTTTTCTTTATATTTAATAAATTTTTTTTTTGTTTGCTTCTTACTTTTTTTTACTGTTTAGCAATTTTTTTTTTTGGTTTGTTTGTTTTATATTTTATCAAGTTATTTTCTTTTCAGCCCGTTTTTGTACGTCCGCAGCGCTTGAAGGTGTCGAAGTAACTAATTCACCTACATTAACGACAACACACATTTCAAGTGCTCGAGCGTGCGCTAGTTGTCGTCGTAGTCGTCGTTGTTGTCGTTGTCATTGTCGAGCTGTTTGCCGTTAGTTTGCCGATGCTATAGTCAAAGTTTTGCCGAGTTGCAAACGATTTGTGTTGGTTGAGGAAGAAACAGCTGCGCTGTCTTCAACACACTGACAACAATAAAACAAAACAAACGAAACAAACTAAAAAAAACAAAAAAAACAAAAAGAAATTATATATATATATGTAGATACAGTAAAAAAGTAGAAAAAAAGATAGCACAAAAAAAAAAAATATATCTAAAATTGCTGCATGCTTCGCATGTCAAGCAGGCAGGCAGGCAGGGCACAATTCGATAGTTTTGTTGGCGTTCGTATACGCTCGCGTATGAGCAACTAATTTAGCTACGGCAAAAGCATATGATTTGGCTATGCTGGGTACCTACAAACCTCGTTTATGTTTGCTCTACATTATTCATCTGAAATGTGTATACATTCATACATACATACATACATATATACATATATACATATATGTATATGCATATCCTTCACATCCTTGCGCTCGCCAAGTAGGTGCAGTGAGCTTTTTGGTTTCGTTCATCGTCGCTTGTTACTCGACTGTATTGAGCGCAGTTTTTGGGCTTTTAAAGAGAGCGCCGCAAAGTGGTTATATGTACATATGTATTTGTATGTATGTAGCTTATGATTTGTTGCTGTTATCGTCGTTTGTCGAATTTAACACCAACAAGTATTAGAAATACGTATAAAAAGTTACAAAAAGTGGAATTGAAATAGATTGAAAGTTAAAGAACTTTTTAGATATTCATGGAGGAATGTTAAATGATTATTTTTAAAGGAAATGAAGTCCCATACTTCCGAGAATATATTAATTGCTTTGACTTTTTCAGTTTATTTTTGACAGAACTCGGAAATATTTGTGTTGTTTGAAATATACATATGCATGTATTTTTGTTTATTTATGTATGATATCCTTCTTTATGTAACAAAGTATTATTAAAAAATTTTGTTCAGCTCTCACTTTTTCGTTATAATTTCGGGATTTTTTTCGGGAATTTATATATAACCCGAAAAAGTTTCGAATGCCATACCGATATATGTAATTATGAAATGATACCTAAAAACACCGAAAATAATCCCGAAATGATGCTGACATGATCCCGAAAAAGCATTCAAATGGTCCCAAACTGACGCTGTAATAATTCCGAAGTGTTATCGAAAAAGTCCCGAGGCGATTGCTAAAAAGTTCCGGAATGGTGCAGTACCAATCCCGAAATTATCTTTAAGGTGTCAGGAAAAAATACTGAAAATGTCTCGAAATGATACCGAAAATATTCGCAAATTATCCTGAAATGACGCTACAGCAATTTCAAAAAAGATCCCAAGCGGTTCAGAAACAATTCCAAATTGATTTGGAAAAAACACAAAACCCCGAAATGACACTTTAATGATTTCTAAATGATACCAAAAATGGTTGGAAATTATCCTGGAATGAAAAAAAAAGTTCCCAAACGGTCCAGAAACAATACCGAATTTATTCGTAAAAAACTCAAAAATGGTCCCGAAATTATCCTTTACCGATTTCGAAATATATATCAGCGAAAGTTCAGAAAGTAAAAAGAAAGAATTTTGGAAAAATTAAAAAAATAAAAAAATACCTTCAACAAATAAAATATCTTGTATGGATTCCGCAATAGGTTTATAAAAGTTCGGAAAATATCTTGAAATGATGTTACAACAATCCCAAAAAAGTTCCCAAATGGATCAGAAACAAATTCAAAGTGATCCCGAAAAAACCCAAAAAATGGTCCCGAACTGATCATATAACGATTCCGAAATGTTACCGAAAGTCCCGAAAATTTTTCGAAAAAGTCACAAAATCCCGAGAACAAATAACATATTCTTAAATGATTCCGCAATGATTTTGAAAAAGTTTCAAAACTATCCTAAAATGATATTGCAACAATACCGAAGAAGAACCCATTCTAAATTAATCTGAAGAAACATAAAATCCCGAAATGACACTGTAATGATTCAGAAATAATAAATAAATAAAGATTCAGAAAAATATTTATAAAAAAGCGTGGTTTTAAAATTTTTCTTAGATTTACATCATAGAATATATATCTTATAAATAAAAATGAATGTGTGTCTGTGTGTCTGTGTGTCTGTGTGTCCTTTATGGGCGTCCAAAGTACTCAACCGATTTTTATGAAATTTTCACAGTATATTCTTGAGATCATGGGTTAAAGCATAGGCTATATTAATTTTTGGAAAAGTAGGCGGTGCCACGCCCCCAGGCTATATAAAACTACAATTCTTCATAACTCTGAACATATTTGGTCTAAATTAATGATTTTTGGATATTTGTGTCCTTTGGTCAAGATTTATGTAATTTTGGAAAAGTGGGCGGTGCCACGCCCACATTTTTTGTGTTTTGTTTGTACTTCAATAATGTCCAAAGTTTATGCTCGATCTCTTTTAAACTTTCAAGATTGGTTCAGAAGATTGTTGTGTACGATTTAGGCTATATCAATTTTTGGAAAAGTAGGCGGTGCCACGCCCCCAGGCTATATAAAATTTAAATTCTTCATAGCTCTGAACATATTTGGTCTAAATTAATGATTTCTGGATATGTGTGTCCTTTAGTCAAGATTTATGTAATGTTGGAAAAGTGGGCGGTGCCACGCCCACATTTTTTGTGTTTTGTTTGTACTTCAATAATGTCCAAAGTTTATGGTCGATCTCTTTTAAACTTTCAAGATTGGTTCAGAAGATTGTTGTGTACGATTTAGGCTATATCAATTTTTGGAAAAGTAGGCGGTGCCACGCCCCCAGGCTATATAAAATTTAAATTCTTCATAGCTCTGAACATATTTGGTCTAAATTAATAATTTTTGGATATGTGTGTCCTTTGGTCAAGATCTATGTAATTTTGGAAAAGTGGGCGGTGCCACGCCCACATTTTTTGTGTTTTGTTTGTACTTCAATAATGTCCAAAGTTTATGGTCGATCTCTTTTAAACTTTCAAGATTGGTTCAGAAGATTGTTGTGTACGATTTAGGCTATATCAATTTTTGGAAAAGTAGGCGGTGCCACGCCCCCAGGCTATATAAAATTTAAATTCTTCATAGCTCTGAACATATTTGGTCTAAATTAATGATTTCTGGATATGTGTGTCCTTTAGTCAAGATTTATGTAATTTTGGAAAAGTGGGCGGTGCCACGCCCACATTTTTTGTGTTTTGTTTGTACTTCAATAATGTCCAAAGCTTATGGTCGATCTCTTTTAAACTGTCAAGATTGTTTCAGAAGATTGTTGTGTACGATTTGGGCTATATCAATTTTTGGAAAAGTAGGCGGTGCCACGCCCCCAGGCTATATAAAATTTAAATTCTTCATAGCTCTGAACATATTATGTCTAAATTAATGATTTCTGGATATGTGTGTCCTTTGGTCAAGATTTATGTAATTTTGGAAAAGTGGGCGGTGCCACGCCCCTTTTTGTGTGTTTTGTTTGTACTTCAATAATGTCCAAAGTTTATGGTCGATCTCTTTTAAACTTTCAAGATTGGTTAAGAAAATTGTTGTGTACGATTGAGGCTATATGAATTTTTGGAAAAGTAGCCAGTGCCACGCCCCCAGGCTATATAAAATTTAAATTCTTCATAACTCTGAACATATTAGGTCTAACTTAAAGATTTTTGGATATGTGTGTCCTTTAGTCAAGGTGGATATAATTTGGGAAAAGTGGGCGGTCCCACGCCCACATTTTTTGTGTTTTATTTGTACTTCAATAAGTTCAAAGTTTATGGTCGATCTTCTCTAAATTTCAAAATTGGTTCAGAAGATTGTTGTGCCATGCCCCCAGGCTATATAAAATTTAAATCATCATAACTTTGAATATTTTTGGTCTAAGCTAATAATTTTTGGATATGTGTGTCCCTTGGTCAAGAATTATATAATTTGGGAAATGTGGGCCGCGCCACGCCCACATTTTTTGTATTCAGTGCTTTGTTTGTACTTCAATAATGTCCAAAGTTTATGGTTGATCTGTTTTAAACTTTTCCAATACGTTAAAATCTTCGTTGGGTACGACATACATAGGCTACATTTGTAAATTCTTTGGAGAAGTGGGCAGTTCCAGGACCACAAGCTAAGTAATATTTCAATTCGTTATATCCCTGAATGTATTTGCTTTAGTGACATTTTAACGTTCTTAAATCTTAATCAAAGCACTTAATTTTTTTTGTTTGTTATTGCCGTTCATACATATCCAGAGTATTATAGGTAGATATAGGATATAATTAAATAAGTACTAACTATACATCTGCTCAGCAGCGCATAATGGTTTTTGTCATACCCATTGAGTTCAAAAGATCCGTTTTCTGAGTTGGACATCCAAAAAATTTATTTGTTTATACCAAAGACTCTAAAGCCAGAAACATTGTATATCCTAAAGCACTGCAATAAATGGAATGTTAAAAGTTAAAGAAAAATATTTGAAAATGTATTTCTAGGGAAGTCACTGGTCAGGCAGAACAACGTCTGCCGGGTCTACTAGTCTTATATATAAAATTCTCGTGTCACAGTTTTTGAAACCATACTCCTCCGAAACGGCTTGACCGATTCTCATGAAATTTTGTGAGCATATTGAGTAGGTCTGAGAATCTACCAACATCTATTTTTCATTATTCTGGGAAGTGGACCAGGGACCGAAATATTCCAAACTTTTCTGTTTATGGTGCGATTTCCTTCAAATTTGGTACAAAGGTACCACTCTACTTTTGTTAAAATTCGCGGTTTCTTTTTTTCCGGGAATTGGATCAGGGACCGAAATATTCCAAACTTTTTTATTTATCTTGCGAATTTTTCCCTAAATTTGGGCAGAACAACGTCTGCCGGGTCCTTCTAGTATGTATGTATATATATACATATATACAATATATTGTATCAATCAATTTTAAGTTTACATCTACTTTGCTCTTTTGCAATAATCTTCATCACTGTAACTATTACATTCTCGTACATAATAACATGTCCAAAATTTATACGAACATTCGTCAGGAGTAGCGAGTAGGCAGGAGTACATACATACACAAATACCACTATCCTACAACAATGCCGTCGCCACCGAAACTAGCAGAGTAGAGTAGGTTAGGCATTCGTGTTAAAAATAGCACAAACCACTACAGACACACGGAAAATAATGATACACATACATACATATAAAGCAAGCAACAACACAAACACAAAAAAAACCACGTAACAGAAAAGCTCACCGTTTTCCATTATCCTTTTTGACGCCGCCGAGACGTGCCGATTTGTATACGCTTGAGGTAGGATGTAGGCTAAAATTAGGCGGAATATGGAAGAATGTTGGCAGAGGGGAGCGAATTAGAGTGAGTACGGCTGCTCTAACGTCAAAAAGTATAAAATAAAAAAACGTTAAGAAGCAGAGTGTTAAGGGGGTGTTTGATAAAGGAGGAGAAGGGGTTGGGAGTGCAGCCTAGGGTGGAAGTGATACACATACTTAGCTATGGCTACGTGCGTATTTGCATCATGTTTGTAGGCGTACCAACTCAAATGTTTGCTCAAACTAAGTGTGCTACGTTTTTTTTTTTTGTTTTTTTCAAGCGTAAATGTATTGGTTAGCTGGAGGCACTGACGATTTTGTATTATTGGAGGCGTATAAATGAGACGCGCCGCAATGGCTGGGACAAACGATTTACGTAAATGAGGCCTTTGTCGGGCTCAGAGGGTTAAGTAATAAGAAAAACAAAAAATGAAAGAAGAAGAAAGAAAAAAAATTAAAAAGAAAGACAAGAAGAACAGACAACGAAATAAGTGGGGAAAGAATAATTTATTTAAATGAGTGTGGAAATAAATTGTATGTTTGTGCGTACATTAGGGTGTGTACCTTATTTGAATAGCGGAGTGAATAGCTGTGAGATCTAAAACCTTAGAAGGGGTCATATAAATATATATTGGAACAATTTTTCGTCAAATCGTCGAACAAATCGTTTACTCGTAAGTCGGGACTCGTTTCGAAAAAAGCGGCTCGTATTTTTCGAACATCCAAATATACTTTGGAACATCCAAATATTTTTTCGAACTCGCTTTAGGCGATTTCGTAAATGTGTTTTCCTTCCGTCACATTTTTAAGGGACAAACATTCCAAAGTTGCAAACTAATGTGCACCCTAATGTACGTAAGTTAGTAAAATAAGTCTAAGAACGTGGAATTGCGGGAGAGTCGAAAATAGAGGAAATTAAAAGTAAAAAATTTCAAACAAAAAATAATGAAATTCTGTTTAACTATTTGGCGTTTCTCCACCCCTGTAAAAAGCTCTTACCAGATCACAATGGAGATTTTCGAAGTTCCGTTTAATTTCGTTCGATAATGACTAAATTTGACAATGGATGATCATACAGAAATTGGAAGGAAATTTATTATACCGTCTAATTTTCGCTCAAGGAAACTTAAAAATGTGATACATCGGATAATAACCACGCCCCTTGATTTCGATGTCGAATATTTTGACAAATATTGAAAATGGGAAAAGCAGAGGGTGATGCTTTAAAATGTTAAACTTTAGTCGCTTAATTAGCTCGGACATCTTTTTTGCGAAAAAGGCGTGGCACGCCCATATATAAGTGAAAAAAATTGAAATTCTCAATCCAAAAGGAGTTGCTTGTGCCATTCTACATAATTTGTATTCTTCCTGTCTTTCGTCTGAAAATTATTTTATTAAAATTGTTTTATGCAGGTCCCTTGGCTATCATCTCCAATCGCTTGTAAGCCACGCCTACTTTTTAATTATCGAATATCTTGAAAAAAACAAAGGCGTATACCTGATATGTATGTTTTTTTATAACAAAATTTTCCATGCCATTCAAATTAAGGCATTCAATTGGGTTTCTGCTAATTTTCGAAAATGGGCGTGGTAACACCTTCTTTTGCTTAAGTTTATTTCAGAAATATTATTACTCGTATTCAGAATGCCATTTCGAAATAGAGAATGCTATTTCGAGAAGATAAATACGGGAAATCGGCTAAAAACCACGCCCACTTTATATATGTAGAAGAATTTTTTAAAAGAGCCAAATATTAATATAGGAGGCAATATATCTTTATATGTCAACTCCGTTTTTTGTTTCTGGTACTAAGAAATTCGAAAAAATTTAAAATATTCGAAAATGGGCGTGACCTTTTTTTTAGAACAGATTATATCACAAAAGTTCTTATACCATAATTCGAACAAAATTTTATTTTTTGAAACGAAATTGGGTAAAAATTTGGTTTATGTAGCTATAACTGGTTTTAAAAATATTCTAAATCGGCACTCGGCCACGCCCACTTTTTAATGTAGTTGCAAAAGTTGGTTTTTCAAACTTTAAAATACACTATATCGCTAAAATTTAGCACACGTAAGAATCTTTTTAAGAAAAACTGCACCGCAAACAAATTTTATTGATTTTAAGGAAGTAGGCGTGGCATTGACCACTTTTCAGTATAATAACTCTAGACTAGGTACATATATACAGTTCGGCTTCATCTATACTAAGACTACCCTATGTGATTTTCTTTGAATTTTCTGTTCAACCCAGTTAACACACCAATACTTTCAGACATAAATTCAGACCATATACCAAGAACTTAACCCGGTTTAAATCATGGTAATCTTCTACTGCAAAAATTTCACGACATACATAAAAATGAAAAAAAAGGATAAGGTAGGGCAATAAAGTTGGCAAGACGATAAAGAGCGGATAAGACAATTAAGAATGATTGACATTGCAGCGAACTAATTAAAAAAAAAAATGCAACAAAAATATAAACACACACACACACAAATTGTCACCTTTTTATATACTATATAGCTACCTAATTACACACATACAGAGGAAACCCTATAAGCTGGTTCATAATCAACTAAGGTGACGGTGACAGACAGGTCGCTGTGGGAGCAATAGTGACACTGTGCCACAGAGCGAAATTACATTTACATACCTTACAAACGTATGTAAATATGTTTATGTTCATTAAGGTAGCTAGCATACATACATAGATACATATGTACGCATGTGTGTATGTGCATTAATTAGTCTGGGCCCTTATTTTTATGGAGGCGCGCTGTGGGAGTTATCTTGATTAACAATCACTGTGTAATCGCTGGAAATTAAGTTTGGGGAATTAAAAGTAAATAAAATTTGTACACATTTGTCTCTTCTTTGCGTAAGCTAAGGTATCTATGACGTTGGAAATTTGTAGGAAGGAATATTTGGTATTGCGATATCGGAATAAAAAATACAAAAAAAAAGAAGTACAGCTTAGATTCGATACGCAGCGTTGTATAGCACAGCGTTTTTAACAAAATAGTTTTTAAGCTAAAATATCTCATATGAGAAAAAATGGAATTTTTGTTAAGATATTTCAAAATTTATATTGTAAATTTTTTCACAAATGTTATTTTAACAAAAATAAAAAATGAAAGTTATTTTATTAAAAAAATATAATTAATTTAATAATAAATTTAAAATTTTATTTCTTATCGATTTTCAGTTATTGAATTAAAAAAAAAAAAGTTGTATGAAAAACCACGAAAAAATTTTATATATTTTCGAACATTGGAAATTTAAAAATAAGTTAAATTTTTCTAAGATTTTATGAAGCACCAAAAAAATTAATTCATACCAGAAATTACATTTTTCAAACATTTTAAGTTTTGGAAGTACCTGTGACTTTTTTGGAAGCTGCGATTCTTTTGTAATAGGTTACCAAAAACTATCACTAAAGACTTTTTTTGGAATTGACTTTTTAGAAAACATTGAAAATAGGTGAGCTCCTCGAACCAGTGACTTTTTTAAGTAAATTTCTATGAATCTAGTGATTCTTTGAAAGAAGTGACTTTTTTGGACGAGTGTTTTTTTGTAATCGATTACTTTTTGGAATCCGTTTTTTTAAGACCCATAGTATTTTATAAAAAACTGGCTTCGATAAGTGATTTTTTGGATCGCTGTCACAGTTTTAGAATTAGTTCATTTTTGAGAACCAGAGAATACTTTAGAGTTGGCCTAACTTTGTGGAATCAGTGCCATTTTAAGAACCATTTCCTCTTTTGAATCAAGTGACTATTATAAACCGGGATATGTGCTTGGAAACTGTTTTTCTAGAACAAATTGACATTTTTTGAAACCAAGTGTCTTTTTGGATTGAGTGATTTTTTGTAACTGTGATTTTTTTAAAGTCAATTTTTTTTAACCAAGTGACTTCTAGAACTAAATACCGGTTAATTTTTTGAACCGGTGTATTTTAACCGATGACTTTTTTCTGACCAGGAACTTTTTGGAAACCTTTGATTTTTTTGGGACCAGTGACTTTTTTGGGAGCAGTGACTTTTTTGGGGCTAGTGACTTTTTGGAACAGCGACTTTTTTGCGACAAATGATGTTTTTTTAAACTAGTGATCTCTCTTTAGTTAATGACATTTTTTAGGTGTATGTCAGTTGGAGTCAGTGACTTTTTTGAAAGCAGTGATTTTGCGACAACAATAGCAAACGTAGTAAACTCCCATGAAATACCTTTTGCCGTCACAACAATAACAATGGCTTTTAAGTGTGTCCTTTCTAAAATTTAAAATTAATTTAAATTAAAAAAGTTGGCTTTGCTCTACTTTCAATTTAATGCGCGTCGCATTCGCAGCAAATTAGCAGAACAAATGACCATAATATAAAAGTCATAAAATATGAGCGCGACGACAAAAATGGTGTGCTTTATGAGCCGTTATTGCTTTTACAACAAAAATTTTTGCTTGATCGACAATCATTATGAGTATCGAACATGTTTGTGTGCTGGTGTGTGTGCCATACAAGTTTAAGAAGTTGGTACAACATGGCGTATGCGGTGCATTTGCTCTGTCGCGATTGCCAATATAACACAATAAGCTGTTGCCATAAGATGATGTGAGCTACAAAAACTTGTTGTAGAACTTTTTGTTTTTGTGTTTTTTTTTAATTTTTTGTATGCTTTTCTTTCTAAATGCTTTGCCGCTATTTCGCTTGCTTCGAATGTTGCCTTTGGCACGATTTCTCTCGCAACAAGCTAATGATGCAATGGAGAAAGTGGCTGTAGCAACAGCATTTGTCTAACTGTACTAAGACTTTTTGTTGTAAAACAGAGCAATTGTTTGATGCGCTACTTTTCTACGTGAATTGAAAAGGTTATGACTTTTTTGAAAATGACAATTTGATTTACATTTCTCCTTCCCTCTATGGGAATGGAATTTGAAAAAATTTAGTTTATGTATTAAAGAAAGTTAAAAAATCTGATTTAGTGTTAAAGATCGAAGTCATTTGGAAATTTAGAATTTTTTGCAATCAGTGGAATTCAAGCTGGGATTTGAGTTTCCTGAATTAATATTTTAAAATTTATGAAATCTTTTTTTTAATGTTAATTTTTGCCCAGTATCGCAGAATTTTTTCTAGGGCTGTGCGATTGATTGATTAATCAAAATTTTGATTAATCATAATTTCGATTACTCAATTAATCGATTAATTATGATTTTCGATTAATCAAAAGGGGTGTTTACTCGATTAATTAAAAAAGAAAATTAATTTAATAATCTATCTAATATTCTATCAACTTTGCTGATTAATCCTCAGTCATGACTACAAAGGACGACACTGATGAGATTTTCTACCAAATAAATGGCTATCATCATGAAATTCTGTTATAACGATACTATTTTAAAATGCATTTCAGAATAATTAGATAATTTTTTGCAAAATATTTACACATTTGCCGCATCTTCACTTCACTCGCCTATTCGCATCGAGCAATAAAAATTGTTTTCAAATTCTGACGTACAAACAAACGAGTATTTACCTAATTCATGCCGTCACATTTCTTCACCATGCCAAAGCATTTTTGATGCAATAATTTCCATTTGACGTATGAAAGTATTCTAATTTATACTGTTGTTGTTGTTGTTGTTACCTTTATTCAATATTTATTCAGTTTCAGCTGCTGATGAATGCCTTCTGAATTATTGTTTCACTTTCAGCATACCAAAATTTAATTCAATGAACTCAAATGCGCATTAAAATAGTTTGATACCCAAATATTTCATCTTATTTGCAAACAAAAAAAAAAAATAACAAAGAAGAAGTAAGGAGGTTGAAATGAGGCTGAAATTATTTATTAAATAACCAGTTGTGAGGTTTATGAGAGACATAAAACACTCTCGTTTTACCGTTACATAAAAAATTGAAAGGTTTGTTCCTAAAGGGAAAGTATTTCTTGCATGAAAACCTGCTTAGAAATAAATTTATTTGGCTCGTTCCATGACATACAGGTTTGAATAAAATTTGGTGAAGAAATTTCTTTTAGCATAAAAAAGAACTTTCCTTTATCATAAAGGTGTAAATTATTTCTTTTTATGAAAAAAATTTAAAAACTCTAATTTCAAAAATTTCTAGATTTTTCAAAAACTAAAAAAATTAAAGTTCACAATTTTTTTTATCAAAATGAAAGTGACAATTTTTTTCCTACTCTAAACTTTATTTTTTGTAAAAAAAAAATTTAAAAACAATTTAAAAATTCTAATTCAAAAAGTTGAAGTTCAAAGTATTTTTATTAAAAGGTATGTAAACAAAAAAATTTTTTCCTGCACATATGTATTTTCAAAAAAATTTTAAAAATTCAAATTTTAGAAAGTGCTAGATTTTTCAAAATCGAAAAAAATTTCAGTTCATCATTTTTTTTTCTATTAAAAAGCATGTAAATTAAAAAAAATTTTCCTGATAAGTAAAGTTTATTAAAAAAAAAAAATTTATAAAATTTTAAAATTTTTAATTTTAGAAAATCTTCAATTTTTAAAAATCGAAAAAATAAAATGTTCCATTAAATGCTGCACAGAAATGTTTCTTGCGTTTTCGCAAGTGGCATCGAATTTTTCTTTAAATGAGAAGGGTGACCACGCCCATTTTCTTATATGAACGAGAGAAGAGTGACACATATTCAAAAAAAAAAAAAAAATTAAGAAGAAGAAAATAAAGACGAAAGCCATGATTGCGAAAAATTTAAGATGAATTTTGGCGAAATTTCTTTCGGTTATTCCATGGTCTATCCTACTTTTTAAGGATTTACAGCAAATACTTTTCACCCAGTTGGGCTCATTTCCAGGTCTTAGAGGTATCAACTATGGGAATAAAAACTTTAGCAAAATTCACTGACTCCACGAATTGGTTGGTGTTGCTAACATTGTAATCAGAATCTGTTAAGGGACGTCCCAGAAAACTTGAGACTTTAACAGGGTTGGACCCGAACGAAATTTGTGTTTGGTCTGGTAAACTGTGGTCTGTTGGTCCTAACATGACTCTTTTCGACCTCGGCAGTTCGTGCAATTCTTCAGCTACAGGTGGAAATTGTGCCTAAATGACGGCGCTCGCCGAAAGGGAGCTGATAAAGGACCTTACTGACTCTGCGTGGCTGATGTTAGGGCTCTGTCGATGCAACTTTGGATCAAACGGCGAGCAGAAAGAATGCCACATTTTAACATAGTACTCACGGAGATGACTTCTTCTATTGCTGGGTCAAGAAGGCCCCTGTTCGGATGGCTGTAATGTTTTTTTACAATTGAATATGAACTTGTACGACACTTTGTCTTAGACAAAGAAGTTGCCAGAGACGGAATAAGGTATAAAAATGTTACCACCATCCGCTACGAGAACAAATCTATAATACTAAACACAACTGGGTATATAAAAACGTATTATTAAGCAAATAGATAGCATTAATTTATTTATCCAAGGATTGACGTAGAAAAATCAGACAATAAATACGATAAGAATTTGGCTCGCATTAATGTTCTCTCAAATATCCCAACTAATGGCATTTGTATGTATGTATGTATGCATGTGTGTTTGCTCTTATATTTGTTTGTACATTTGTGGGCTTAGATGTTTCGCTGTTTTCCAGTTTACTTCAACGTCCCATTTTGGTTATTTTATTTATAAAAAAAAAAAATTTTTCGGAAATCAATAAAAAGCACACCAAAGTACGAGCACAAACAAGTACATAGGCAGTACATACGAGTATGAAGCTATGTATGTATATAAATATTTATGAACTTAAATGTTATGTGGGTGAATGTTTAACCCAATTTTCAGCATATACATGTGTTCTTATGTAAATAAAATGATATTTGCATAGATAAAATAGCCGAAGTTAATACAAAAATAAGAATCGTAAATTTAAATTATTTCATAACATTTAGGGGTTTATAATGTGGATATACTCGTATGTAAATATGTAAGTAAATGTGCAAAAATTGCTCATGGTATATGCAAATTTTATTGCAACATTTTGATTAACTATATATTAGGCTGAGCCAAGACAGACTCCAGTAAAAAGGAGGAAGTTATGTATGTAATGGCGCAAAGGACTGGTATGAGTTTGAGTGCAACACTCCATACCGAGCAAACCATAGGAGTCATACATGAGTCAAAAAGGAGTTAAAAATGGGACTGTTTATACTCTTTATGAGCCCGTTTATCAGTCTGAAATGTGGGTATTTCCCTTCTTGCGATGGTCATCCGATATGAGCCTAATTCCATATATCATATGAGCTTGAATAAGAATTATATAGGACACCTTTTTTTCTCATAAGCAGCACTTGTTGGACTCAAATTGTTATTAATACTCGTTAATCGCAGTTAATCAACAATTTTAATCAAATTTCAATTTTGATTAATTGCGATTAATCCTAGGATTAAATTTGAAAACGAAATAAATCCTCATTAATCGTTATTAATCGAACACACAATTTAATCCTAATCGTTTCATTATTCTAAAAATGTTTGATTATCATAATTAATTAATTATTACAAAAATCAAAAAATTTTATTTGATTATCAATGATTAAGATTAATAATCATTATTTAACAGGTCTGGTACCGAAGAGGTTAATATCCAGCAAAGGACTATCACTATCGAAAACACTCCCCAAAACCTATGGGAAGTTTTTTGTCGTAACTTTTAATAACAACAACAACCATACCGAACCTTCTGAAGCTAGGGAAAGAAAATGTTTCCTCATTGCTCGATTAAGAGAAAGATGACAGATGCGTTACTTCAGTCATTGACCACGGACGTCCTATCAACAAACTACGCAAAGCAAGGATTCACTCTCAAGGTCAAAAAATCCAAAGTTATGCAGACTGCTAAAATGACCCGATTTGGAATAATCCGAGTAAAGTTCTTTATATTAATTTTACTTTTTATTTCACTGGGATTTGAACCACAGACCTCGTCAATCGACATCGAGTACTTAACTACTTAGCGCGACGCCATTTAAATACGTTTGGCTTACCATGATTCAAAAAAAAAATGGATTGGTCTAGTTTGAGACTGGTATACTTCTGTACGAAATCTGACAATTGACAACTTGTAGGACAGCGCCATGTTAAAAATATCTGTTGCTTTTATGGAAAAAGCTTAGTTGGCGGACTAGTTGGACTTGGTGTACATACTGAAATTTGGACTACGATTAGTAATCAATTAGATTAAATTTGAAAAGGAATGGTATTGATTACATATATCTTCTTTTAACAATGCCTGATTATTAATTAATTATGATTACAAATAATTAAGATTAATAAAAATTACGAGAAAATAATCAAAAGTAATCAAAAAAATAATTGACTACTTTCAAGGATTATTTTTCATTATTTTCGATTACTTTTAAAAAATTTAGAAAGATTATCATTTTATGCATACAGTATTTCCATAATTTCGCGAAATAAAAAAAATAATCAAAAACAATCAAAAGTAATCTTCGAAATTTTATTATTTATTTTTCGATTGCTTTTTATTATTTTCGATTTTTTTTGCGTAATTTTTATTAATCTTGATTATTTTTCGACTATCTGTAGTCGTAATCGATTAGTAATCGTACGAATCTGAAAATAATCGTAATATAATCATTACTTCAACTTTAAAAAAAAAAAAAATCTAACTGCTATTTATTATGATTAGTAATCATTACCTAACTGCTTTGAGGGTAAAAACAAGCTGATTTTACTTGGGTAGTATAGTTTTAGCGCTAATAAGTCTACTTTCATCAGATCCGCAGGATATGCTACTTTCTTTCGATGACCTATGGCTAGAGAACCGAGACACAACATCTCTTTGCCGGTTTCTACAACTCGATAAGGAGCTGCTTGTGGGCTGCAATAAGAGATTTGAACTTCTCTTGCAAGCTTAGCAATACCGACGCTGAGCCACACTAACAGCTTCTTTTGCAAGACCATTTCTGAGCCACTATATAAGGCGACTTCCTATCAGGCGACTCTTTTAACTTGATGCTGAAGGGAGATAGTCCGCTCAGCGGAGCTTAAGGTTGTAGGTTCAATCTTCCTAGTTACTGCTCTATGGCGATGATATTGGTCTCGGCTCGATTAGTCCCGCTAAAAGATCACTATAATCCCCGTATTGTAAAAATCAAAACAAATCACATTCCGAGCTTATACTCTCGCTTGAAGGGCTTGCCAACTGCCTCTGCTAAAACTTCACATAGTTTATATAGAAAGTCTTCATTAGGCATCAAATAGCAACACGACAGTTAATGTTCTTCATTTACTTAAAATATGAAAAGCAAAAGTAGTAAACTTGGCCTCAATTCGACAAAAGTTGCATGAGATAAACTGTATTATTATCCTTTATTATTATTATTATTATTCTAATCTCAAAATGGTATTATCTGCAGATAAGGAATTTTATTGTTGCCGAAAGCGGACTAAGATGGCTAATAATCGTCAACGTTGTTGGGGGTGGGGGAGTTCATTAATATTCATTTGGCAAAGTAGCATTTGAGCAATTGAGGGAAACAAATAAAGATAACGCCGTCCGTTCATTCGTGCTCGTGCATGAGCCTAACAAAGAACATTTGGCAGATGGTTGCGGTTAAGAGGTGGCAAATATAGCGCTTTAAATATTCATAAACTTGTCTTAATACAACAAAATATGTAAAAGAGCGCTTTAGCTAATTCCATTAAGTAGATCACACACACACACACACAACCTGGACACATCTGCTTAGGTATTCGCTCGCTCTTAAGTTTGCTACCAACTGACGCCACGTGTTAGCGAGCTGTTAATCGTCCAAACGCTGCCACTTTGTGACAATGAAACAAACTCGAACTGCGTAAATCACCTCATCCCTGCAAAGTGACCCACATACTCGTACAACAAAACAAAAGGAATTCAAGGGTTCGAACTCTGGTAGCAGGTGGAGAGTTCAAACGCAGAAACACTTTGATAAATAAGGCAATGTGGCGGTTGTGGCGCAAGTTTGAGAGATAATAATAAATGTTGCGGTTAAGGTGAGCATAAAAATAATGGCTTAAGTCGGATGATATAAACAATAAAAAGTTGCAAAGGGTAGTAAATACTAGTACGTGGAAATGTTTATCTCAGCTAATTCAGAGTTTAGCGTGGGAGCAGTTTAGGAAGAAGCGAAAAGTAGGTGTCCCAACGTTTCTACTGTTTATAGAAGATAACAGCTAATTTGAATTTAACTTTAATAATTTAATAATGACTGAAAATCATTTATTTACTACAACAACGAATGTTCTAGTTGAAGGACCAGCAGTTTACATCAGAAATTCAAAAGGTGGTTTTCTAAACAGTATGTATTGCTGTCGGCTCAGCAAAAAAATAATTTGTCAGATAATTGTCGGCTCAGCAAAAAAATAATTTGTCAGATAATTCAAATAAAATTTGACTAAAATTTGCTGAAGGGTTTTCTTTTATCATAAAAAAAAGTTATTTGAAAAAAAAAAATTTTATACATTTTGTTTATGGAAAATAATTTGTCAGATAATTCAAATAAAATTTGACTAAAATTTGCTGAAGGGTTCATAAAAAAAAGTTATTTGAAAAAAAAAAATTTTATACATTTTGTTTATGGAAAATGTGTATGGAAATGAAAATTTTTCCTGCTCCTAAAGTTTATTTTTAGTAAAAAAAAATTGTGTATTTAAAAAAAAAATTATAACTCTAATTTTAGAAAATTTTGATTGTTCAAATAATAAAGTTCATAATTTTTTCATTAAAAGGAATGAAATCTACATTTTTTTCTTGTCCGTAAAGTTTAGCTTTTGTAAAAAAAATATTTTAAAACTCTAATTTTAGAAAATTTTGATTGTTCAAAATCGAATAAAATAAAAGTTCACAATTTTTTATTAAAAGGTATGTATGTAAATTAAACATTTTTTTCTGCTCTGTAAAGTTTGGTTTTTAGAAAAAAATATTTTTGAAAAAAGTTTTGAAAATTTCTAATTTTAGAATATGTATCTTGAATTTTTCAAAATCGAAAAAATTAAAGTTTTTCATCAAATTCTGTACTAAAATTTGTCTTGTGTTATATCCCTGATGTATCTAAGATTATGCTGAAATTTAAAAAAAAAAAAAAATTTTAAAAATTTTTAACAAATAATTTTTTTTTTATTTTGTTAACTTTTTACCCGAATTCAATTAATTACAAAATTACTCAACTTTTCGCAATGAAATTTTTTGTTGGTGCTGGTGAAATGCAAAGCTAAAACTTTAATAAAAATTTGAACATATTTTTTTTTATATTCAATTCTACCAAAAAAAAATTTTAGTTATTAGAATTGGGTAATTTTGTTTTTAACTAATTAAAATTAAATTTAAAAAAAAATTTTAAACTAAAAACTCATATACATATCTATTTAAAAAACGAAAATATAATAATTAAATATTTTTTTGTACATCCATACATACAATACCTATGGCGAAGAACAAATCTCATTTAATTGTATTTTAAGGACTTTTTCTCAGTGTATTTATATGAAAATGCGCCAATTTGAAATAATCGCACAAGCGCACATCACCAGACAAATGCCGCACAAAGTTATTAGCCGTCACAAAATCATTACCTTAGAATGTATGTATTTACTTTTTATATATTTATCCACCCACATAGCCAACAGGATTAGAACTAACTGAGAGCGAAATCGTACTAAATACTCAAATAAATTGGAGTAAATTGTAACGAAAAGAATTGAAACAGAAATCGGAATAGGAAATTGCGAGAGGAACTTAAGCGAACTAAGCTCGAAAAACTAAACTTGTACTACAACCGAAATGAGAATCGAAAAACACGATAAGTTTAAAAGAAAAAAAAACTAACTGAAAACGGAACTGGAACCGAAATGAAGCCCGAAACCAATATGGAAACTGAAACAAGACCCCAACGGACTATCGATCATTATGTTTAAAAGTGAACCGAGTACTGAAACAGAACTAAAATCAGAATAAAAGCCCGATTTGAAACAAGAATTTTATATAACACTCAGTTAAACTTGGATGGGAGGTGGAGTCTGTGCCTGGAACGAAATAAAATTCTGAACTGAAATCCAATCCCAAACCAAAAACGAAACAACCGATATCGGAACTTAGTCCAAAAATAAACCGGAATCGAAACAAATCTGATCTGAGATCGGGTTAGAACTAAAATGGGAACTTGAACTTAAATCGAAACAAAAATAGGATTTAGAAAGATTTAAAACCGATGACGAAATGAAAGCAGCACTGAAAACGAAAATGGAACTGAAAATAGTACTAAATCTGCTACAACAGTAGCTTAGTTCTAACACTGCTACTCATTACACAACACAAAAATTGCCAGCTCAACACAAACCGCGAATGTGGAGAGCTTATACGGTGGCAACAAAAATTGCGCAGACACGATTGAACATTAAGTTGCACAATTTGTGTGTGCCGTAATAATTTATATGCCCAACAACAACAAAAGCCACATCAGTGTTCCATCACTTGTTTTTTACCTCAATTGAGAAATATGTTGTGCACTGCAGTTGATGTTGCCATCATTGAAAATGAAAATATACAACCACTTTTGAGATGAGTGCCATTGGTATGAGTGGCGGCATGGCCTGGTAACCTTGAATGAAGGATACGCTTTTGCACGAATGCATAGCACACACGAACAAACAAATGTTGTAGATTGAACTATAAATATATCTATGCACGTGTACTTACATTTATTCTTAGTTGCATGTTGGAAAGGGATGTATGTATATGTGTGTAGCTTTATTTGGTTATTATTTGTTAGATGCTCGTATTCAGATATTCAACGCCGACTGGTAAAAGTAATTTCTTGTGCTTTAGGGTGCTATGTTTTCTTAATTTAGTTTGTTGCTTGTATGAAGAGAGGAATGTTATACGGTAATCTACTATGGAAATAAAGCTTTATTAGGTTTGCAAAGCGTATTTACGTACTTAAGTTGTAGAGAGAAACTCAATATATCTGGTAATCACATTCTAACTTTGAGTCATATAGATCATACGAGTGTCAGCTACACAAGATTTGCTTACTAGTTTAACTTTCTTTGCTGCTTTTACTTTGTTTTAAATTTCCTTTAGTTTAAGCTAGTTTCTTTGAGGGCAAAAGATGTAAGGGCAGTAGCGCGAAGACCACTTAATTCTTTCCATTTTAGTATTTCCGTCTTTTTGTGCACTTTCACTTAGATCTTTGGGGGACGAATTTTGTGAGCTGTGCTTTGGCAATCAACATGGCCATAGAACAGGCTTTGCAAAGCGAACAATTATATTTCAACAAAAGAAAAAAGTAAAAGTTTCACTAACTAAAAGCACAGACAATTGGACGACGAAATGATAACAATGGAAATGACATTGTGCGCCATATTAAGTAATTTCCCTTGTCGAGTTATGCAATAAAGAAATCCTTCAGCCTTTGAATGTGTCTCGCATTCAAAAGATGCGCGTAGTAAGCCTAAAGTTAAGCCAACTACTACTCACAACTTGTATGTATTCTAAGCTAACTAGTCAGTGAAGTGACTGAAAATAAATTAAATAAAAATAAAATAAAATAAAATAAAATAAAGTAAATAAAAATAAAATAAAATAAAATAAAATAAAATAAAATAAACAAAAATAAAATAAAATAAAATAAAGTAAAATAAAATAAAATAAAATAAAATAAAATAAAATAAAATAAAATAAAATAAAATAAAATAAAATAAAATAAAATAAAATAAAATAAAATAAAATAAAATAAAATAAAATAAAATAAAATAAAATAAAATAAAATAAAATAAAATAAAATAAAATAAAATAAAATAAAATAAAAGAAAATAAAATAAAATAAAGTAAAATAAAATAAAATAAAACAAAAAAAATAAAAACAAAATAAATTACAATAAAATAAACTAAAATGTAATATAATAAAATAAAATAAAATAAAATAAAATAAAATAAAATAAAATAAAATAAGATGAAATAAAATAAAATAAAATAAAATAAAATAAACTAAACTAAACTAAACTAAAATAAACTAAAATAAACTAAAATAAACTAAAATAAAATAAAATAAAATAAAATAAAATAAAATAAAATAAAATAAAATAAAATAAAATAAAATAAAATAAAATAAAATAAAATAAAATAAAATAAAATAAAATAAAATAAAATAAAATAAAATAAAATAAAATAAAATAAAATAATATAAAATAAAATAAAATAAACTAAAATAAAATAAAATAAAATAAAATAAAATATTTAAAATAAAATAAAATAAAATAAAATAAAATAAAATAAACTAAAATAAAATAAAATAAAATAAAATAAAATAAAATAAAATAAAATAAAATAAAATAAAATAAAATAAAATAAAATAAAATAAAATAAAATAAAATAAAATATTTAAAATAAAATAAAATAAAACAAAAAAAATATTTAAAAAAAAATTAAATAAAACAAAATAAATTTTGAAATTTTGCTTTTCGAATTTTGAATTTTTCTTTTTCGAACTAGTTTGGATTGAGTTACAACATTTTATTTTTTTGCTTCCTTTATCGATGTTTCACTGCATGAAAGTGTGCGTCACAAATACTTTTCAGTTTTCTCCCACAGCAATCCTTTCTTTATTGTAATTCTTTTCACTGAGTCAAAAAATGGAAAATTCCATCAAATTGGCAGACGTGTGAATGAATAGAAAACCTTGCTGGCTTCAGCTCATATTTCAATGTGGATTGTATGGATGTACCCACACACACACACGCACGCACATTGTACAATATAGAAATGCAAATTTGATGCCTCGCAGCTATACAACAATTTAATAATGGATATACAACAACAACTACAATAACAACGTGCAACAACGACCATTCCTAGCACAATCACAGCATAGCCAACAACAATAGCTGACATTGGATGATGAAAAATGCGCTGTGCCACCAACAATAATTTAACTGAAGGAAAAATACAACAAATGCCTATTTCCATTACAACAACCAATGCTTATTATGTAAATGATATGAACGTGTACGCGTAGCTTGAAACATTCTTTTTTACTCCTTTCCATAGCAGCAAGGCGGTTTGTTATTATTCGATTTGGTTTAAATTTCAACATCATTAGAATTTTGTTTATGTAAATTATGTAAGTTTGTGGTTGCTAAAATTTTCAGTGGAATGAAAAAATTTAACCGAACGGATTGAAAAAAAAAAAAAGATTTTTTAGTGGGTTTTAGAATTTATTCTCCCACCGTCAAGGATTGTACTCTCCTTTAAGCTTTATAAAAGAGTAATTTCAACTAAAAAGGTGAACTTCCCAGCTAGGTCATTAATATTTTCTTACTTTCCGCTAAATACGCGTTAAATAAATTAAAAACAATTTTCCGGTTAACGCAAATTTTCCTAACAAATTTAATTAAGTCACACAAAAAAGCACGTTAAAGTAATAGACAACAGAGCATTCTAGTTGTTTTTGTAGTCAACATCCTTAACCCACGCAAATGTCTATAAAATTTCTTATCAACAACAAAACCTTATCTGCCCCTTGGTGGTAGAAAAAATGTTTATATGTATGTACACTTGTCATTTCGTTGTGTTCTAGCAAATTGCTCTGTCAAATAGCCTCGTTTGTTAACATTTTTGTTTGTTTCCTTGTTTGCTCGTTAGTCGAACATATCGGCAGGCATTACAATTAAAATTGCGATAATAAGCGAAAGAAACAAGCTTCAGGCGATTGTTACGTATACGCAGTGGGTAACCCAATTAAGCGACATGCAGTTTATTTCAACAAAGCGAATATTTAATACATTTTCTGTGTGTGTGTATGTGTGTGTGTTAGTACATTTTATTATATTACATGCATGTTTCTATTTTGGTTAATATTGTACTATATGTCAAGGAATGAAAGCGTTTTAAAGAAGGTTCGAGGATTCGGATTCGGTTCTGGTTTCAAAATAAAAAAAGTTTATTAAGAAAAAATAAATTTGTTGCACTAACTAAAATTGTTTATTCGTATTTAAACCAACCATTACGGCACCTTGTATTTGTAAAACAATAAAAAAATAAATTAATTATTTATTTAGGATTTTTCATGTTGAATACGAACACAAAAATTTCCCATCATGACTCGTTCCTGAGAAAAAAAAATGTTTTGAGTCACCAAAATTGGGATAATTTGAACAAGCCCTGCGAGCTCGATAAGAAAAAATTGTGGCATTTCAAAATTATTTTATGAATTTTTAGCCATGGCTAAAATCGAAACATACATTTTTTTCCACAATTTTGAAAAGTTATATAAATATACGCCTGGTCTGCTGCCATGCCAACTATTTAGGTACCAATAACGTTTCGAAATAATCATAACGGAAAGCAGATCTGTTAAAAATTTGTTGTTACTAATGATAAAAATTCATTCTTCAATAATTAATTACCATTACTTTAAAATTTTAATAGTTATTTTTCAATTAACTAAAAAAACAATAAAAAAAAATCATGATCTCTCACGATTATTAAAAATAATCAACAGAAGTTAAAAATAATCAAAACAACCTTTTTTTAATATATACATATACATATATGTATGTATATATATTTTTTTTGATTACTATTAAATTTTGTTTTTAACTACTTTCCTTTGATTATTTTCAGTAATTTTCGATTTGCGTTTTAATTATTTTCATTTTTTTTTAATAATTTTTAAATTTTGTTTTTATATACTTTCTTTTGATTATTTTCGGTAAATTTCGATTTTTTATACCTTTCATGAACATGAAATGGTATTATAACTTTGGTCCGATGTTTGTAAGTATGAGAAGAAGAAGAGATAGACCCACCATTAAGTATACCGAAATGATCAGGATGATAAGCTGAGTTGATTTAGCCATGTCCGTCTGTCCGTCCGTCCGTCTGTCCGTCTGTCCGTCTGTCCGTCTGTCCGTCTGTCTGTTTGAACGCAAACTAGTCCCTCAATTTTCGACCTATCTCGATGAAATTTGGTATAGGGCCGCCATTTTGCATGGGATTAATCATTTGTCGGAACCAGCCAGATCGGACCGATACAAAGCATAGCTCCCATACAATCGATAGTTCCAGTAAACGGGTTTTGGTCTATAAATCTTGCAATTAAAAAGCTAGGACCGCAAAATTTTGCACTTTTCGTACATATTGTATAAGTAACATGTGTAGTGAAAATGACTCAAATCGGACCAACCAAACATATAGCTCCCATATAATCGATAGTTTCGATAAATGGGTTTTGGGCTATAGATTTTGCAGTTAAGAAGCTAGGAATGTAAAATTTTGCAGGTTTGGTACTTATTACATATGTGATGTGTGCAGTGAAAATCATACAGATCGGACTAACATAACATATAGCTCCCATATAATCGATTGCTCCGATAACTCTGGTTTGGGCCATGTATTTTCAAATTAACAGTTTTGAAGAGTTTGGACCAATTGTAAGTAAGGATCGGACACTTAAAAAAGTTATGCGTATTCATGAAAGGTGTGAAGCCTTCGGCACAGCCGAAGACAGCCCTTTCCTTACTTGTTTTAATTACATTTTTATATTTTTTGTTTGATTAATTTTAAATTTTGTTTTTAATTACTTTCTTTTGATTATTTTCTGGAATTTTAAATTTTTTTTAATTATATTTAATTTTTTTTTTTGATTATTTGTAAATTTTGTTTTGAATTACTTTCATTTGATTATTTTCGGTAATTTTCTATAAGTTTTTTTGATTTCTTTTTCAATTTTTTTTTTGATAATTTTAAAATTTTGTTTCTAATTACTTTTCAAGTTTTTTATAATTACTTTTTTTTGATTATTTTTGATTATTTTTTGATTTTTTTTAATAATCGTAAAAAATCACTTTTTTTTAATCGTAAATAATAAATTTATAATTTATATTTCTTGGAAACAATTAAAATAATCATTACCAATTAAAAAATCTGTCTAATCAATGGATTACTAATTACTAATCAAATTTAACAGGTCTGACGGAAAATATACGAACTCCAGTCGCTGGTTTCAGTAACTGTCGTATTTAAGAAGTTGTAATTGTTTGCATCATTCTCGATACGTTCGCAATGATGATTGTGTTGTAGTTGTTGTTGTAAGAGCAGTATTGCATCCTTTTTAGTATGTACGGCTATTTAGTTAACGGCTTTTCTTTTACCTTCCCCTCTTCTCATTCCAGTAACTTTATCTTTCCTCTTCCTTATTAATTATTATTTCACTTCCGTTTACCTCTTCCTGTCCCTTTGCTTTATTTAGTGACACTTTGTGTGTCCTTCCGCTTTACCATATGTCTTGACTTCCATCTCTCTTCTACAACATCTCTGTCTATTTTTATAGCCTCGTATACGACCCCTACATATATCTATCTCGATGCTCGTTTTAATTACCCACCTGAATACCCTTTGTTTGACATCCATTGTTCTACATTTTGGTCTGTATCTCTGAAACAGTTTTAGACATCTTAAATGAACAAGAACCCATGTTAAGGGCTTTGATTGGATATTGGTATTGTACAAAACACGTTCTAGAAGTATGTACCTGGATCCAACCTTTGATCTACATTTCAATATCCGAGTACCACGATTCAATGGTTGATTCAGTTTACGCTGCTTGTAGAACATTTTTTATATCAATACAATTCATTCCATTGAAGTTGAAGGATGCGTTCTTGGCACTTCTGGCCATTCAACTACTGAACCTTTAATCAATCGATAACCATGCCCCCAATTTAATAAAAAGCTGATTGGTGAACGGAAATTTAAAAAATAAATCTCGTATAAAATCAGATTGAAACATTCGTAGTAAGTATGTGTCAATGTGCCGTAAACACGTCTCCCACCTCTACTCTTTATGGTAATGATTGGAGTGAGTTGCAAAGGGTTACGTGCGAAAAGAAAAACAAATCATAAATTTTCACATTTCTACTTTATCTGCGACCACAGAGCCGATACACCCGAAAACTGCCTATTTACATTTTACCACAACAACACAAAATGAAATGCGTTCATAACTTTATGTTGATATAAAAATAGTCATTTGTTTACAAATGTCATCATTACAAATAACGTCATGTTTTGCCATTCGACATAAAAAAAAAGAAATGTAACAGACGTGCATAGAATTTTAGTTGGAATTATCAGCAGCTGCCGAAATCAGCTTTAATCTGAATAGAGAAAGCACAAAAAAATTGTTATTGCATAATACAAGAAGACATTAACGGGTAGTATCTACGAGGGTTGAAGGGATAGCTGGACTGAGATTCGTTTATATCTGCGTATAGCATGAAAATAATGATTCAAATAAATTAAGCTAATTCTTTTTTCAATCAATTTTTTTCTTATTTTAAATTTGTTTTGTTCAAGCGTTATACACGCTAAACTTTGTGCGTAACGTTAAAATTTTTTAAAAATTAAAAAAAGAAACGGAAAAAATTTTGATAAAATTTAGTGCTTCGAATTCCAGTAAAATGAAATGAAAAAATTTTAAATTTGTAAAATTTTGTTGAATTTTTAGAAACTTTATTTTTAACTGATAGAACCAAAATCATAGTTCCAAATTTAAAACTGCAATGGGCTAAGTATTTTTTTCTCACCCAGCTGATCACACTTTCTCGAGCATTCTACTTCGGACTGAGTAGGCAACTGAGAAGTAAAGTCCTCTCTCGACGTACAAATATCTCGCTCTATACGGACTTCCAATAATCATAAGTACGTAGAAAGAAAATGAGATGAACCTTGAAGTATCAGAGAGACAAGTTTTCCAGAAAATTTGGCTCCCTGGCCCATATGAAAGTCACTTTAAGATATGACCTGCGAAAAGTAACAAGATCAAAGGAAATATGAATAATTGACTTTATTTCCCCACACAAAGGGAAATAACGTCAATTGAGAAATATAGTCAACAAAAATTTTTATTCATAGTACATATTTTATTTTAAATATTTGAAAGATAAATAAAGTCAGTGGGCGTTATTTCCCTTTCCATTTGTGATATGAAATAAAGTCAATTGACATTATTTCCGTTGATCTTGTTACCTATCACCGCTATAAGCATAGTACAGCGAATTAAATCCCATATACTCGCTCATGTTACTGGAATCAATTACAAATCGCAGAACCATTTGAACGTCATCGGCCTCCAAGCCCGTAAGCTGAGTAAAGGGGAGTCCTTGGCTGAGATAATGAAAAGAAATAAATAGAGAATGACTTGGCTACAGCTATCGTTAAAAACGAACTACTTGCATTGAAAAGCATTGGCCAACATCGTCCATATTTTTAGCTCCTTAATCTCACGAACTTCAGAGGCATTTCTCTTTTCGTCTTACATCAAATTGAATGCAAACTCAAAGCTTCATTTTATACCAACAAATTTAAGTCCGCCAAGGAATGAATTGAGAAATGTAAAATGAGGGCGAAAATTACAAATACAAAAATTCTAACGAGTTGTCACTACGAAATGTATAAATATTCGATTTGAATGTCAATTAACGTCAAATAAAATGCCAAAAAAATGTTTCTCATGTCATTTTCGCGCACAGAGGGAGGAGAAGGTTAATTTAATATGGAGCGTAGAATTAGTTTTCTATTTGTATTTCATTATCGTCTATAACACACACATGCTTGTACTAGATATAAACTAAGCAATCGTTAGAGCTTGATTGTTTATTGTATTCCTCTCCCATTCGTTCATTTATTGATTATTGTGTTTGTTGATTAGCATCTGGCTGGAAGTGAATAATCTAATTAAAAACAGTTTAGACACATTCATGGCCAAATAAAATTTTCCGGCAATAGGGAAGATGAAATAAAAAAAAAAAACACAGAAAATCGATCGGAAATGGGGGGGGGGGGGGAATATACATTAAAGTACATAGAAACAGTTTTGTACCTACCCAGCAGGAATGTCAGCTAACTACAACCCACTCAAACAGAAATAGGTATGCTTGCGCTCATATAAAAGAAACCTTGACAGACTTGCCATATCAGCCTTAGAAACTAACCGATAAAACTAACCAGTAATTTCGTTAAATACCCTTATACGACTGGTTAATTAACTGGTAGCTGCCTGTTAATATACCTAGCAGTGCTGACTTTCTGGTTAGTCATCTTTCCACACCTTCCAACTGAAATACAGAAGAAACCAACTAAGACTTGTCATATGGGCCTGAGAAAACCAACCATTTCTTTCGTTAGATACAGTGGTTATATGACTAGTTATTTAACTGGTAGCAATCTAGCCGTGCTTCCGCTTGCACTATTAATATATCGCTTAGCTGACTTTTAGAAGACATCTATCTTTAGAAACTAACTGACCCAACTAACAGGTATTCCCATGAAAATTACTGGCTACATGACTGGTCATCTGACTGGTAACAACCTTTCACGTTAGACTAGTTTACGCAGTTTTAAGCAGGAGTGCATTATAGATCTGATTAGACTTATCAGGTTATTCTGGCCATCGAAACTAACTTCCTATTGGCGCCATTTAGAGATGAGAAATAAGTATTTTTGGCCGAATTTCCTACGCGGCATGTTTCACATACATGATTTAGTCTGCGGATTTTTTCAGTTTTAATACAAAAATTCGAGTTCAAAACATTAACGCCGGGTGTACATGAATTTTTTTTTAATCTCACAGTTTACTTCTTTGTGTGACCCTGTATTTTCCTCTATTGAGAAACCATAAAAATTCCATTAAAAGTTAACAAGTTTCGAGGTTCATAATGACTTGCTCATCGCCTTAATTAGCGCTTAATGATAAAATCAATCAAGGGCAAAAGAAATATTTGTGTATGTCAAAAAATGTCAAAACTCAGGAGAGGTGGGCAATCATCCATGAAAAGCTTCACAGCAAAAGCTAGCTTTAAGTGTACAGGGGGCACAAAACATGTAGTTTAAGTCATTTTTAGTATAAAATTTACTATTTGAAAATTTTAGTGTGCGAAAAAAAAATACTTATAGTTTAAAAAAGTTTTAAACATTTTAAAATCGAAAAAAAGTTAACAAATAAATTTCGAGCTACATTTTTTTGGTAATCCTCAAATTTTTGGAGAGGTGTTTTTTTTTTTGAAAACATGAATTTTTGGTAACAAATGTTTTTAAATTTTTTTTAAACCCTCGAGTTTCAGGTACTTATTTGTTTGACTTCCGCTTTAATTCGCATATTTTTTTTTTCATTGCGGTCACCGTAATTATTTAACATAAATTAAATTATCTTACAAAACATGCAGAAGCGGAAAATCGCTATTTATTAAATTTATCATAAATTAACAGCTGATCAAAGCAAGGTTACATTACTATCAGCTCAGAGCGAGATAATAATATTATTTGGTAGAAAAAATCGTTCATTAAAATTAGAAAATGTTTTGTTATGTTTCAGTGTTTTCATCTGTTTTCCTGGTATTTGAATATTTCAATCGATGGCAATAATCGTTAAAGGTCATTAAAGTGGAAAAATTAGTAATGCGCTAACACTTTGTTGTTAATAAGCGAACGAAAAAAATGTTGAGTAAATATTTAACGAAAAAAAAAAACAAACAAACAAACCAACAGCATGCAAATAATGATCGCTTCTGACTTTAGTTTGCTTAATAAAATAGTTTTTACACTTGCCGATATTTATCTGACGCTGACTACAATTAGGCATATGAGTAGATATAATATATGCGTAAACGTAAGTGCAGTTGTTTGTAAATAAATATTTACTTTGATACATTATTGTTACTTTTGGGCTCAAAGAAGTGCCGCTTTTAGAAAATATTCCAGCATTTATTTGGATTTTGACATAATAAAAATCGACTAACAAAAACGATTTATAGTGAGCGCAATCAATCAACAAATATTTAAAGGTCAAATATATGGTTACTATAGCAAATCGATTCACATACTTCCAAAGCTTAGATATACCCGAACTTCGATTTATTTACTTGTTTGATTAAAATGTTTAACTGATTGATATGACTTGAAGGTATTATGAGAGTTGGCGCCGCTTGATTGATTTTATTTACTATCGAAATTCTCGCTGTTTTGTTATCGCTAATTTCACATTAGGAAATTCAATCACCGAACACATTTTGCTGTGCATTTAATTAGCTTATTGTTGCATGTTATCTTTGCGATATAACATGAGATTTGCATTCCTTTATGTAATTACAGTCAGTTAGTATACAAAATAAAATACAATAAAATAAAATGAAATAAAATAAAATAAATAAAATAAAATGAAAAAAAATGAAATAAAATAAAATAAACTAAAATAAAATAAAGTACAATAAAATAAAATAAAATAAAATAAAATAAAATAAAATAAAATAAAATAAAATAAAATAAAATAAAATAAAATAAAATAAAATAAAATAAAATGAAATAAAATGAAATAAAATAAAATAAACTAAAATAAACTAAAATAAAATAAAATAAAATAAAATAAAATAAAATAAAATAAAATAAAATAAAATAAAATAAAATAAAATAAAATAAAATAAAATAAAATAAAATAAAATAAAATAAAATAAAATAAAATAAAATAAAATAAAATAAAATAAAATAAAATAAAATAAAATAAAATAAAATAAAATAAAATAAAATAAAATAAAATAAAATAAAATAAAATAAAATAAAGTAAAATAAAATAAAATAAAATCAAATAATAAATAAAATAAAATAAAATAAAATAAAATAAAATAAAATAAAATAAAATAAAATAAAATAAATAAAATAAAAAGAATTTAATTAAATGAAATAAAAGCAAACATGAAAGCAAGAAACCAAAGCAGTCACGATTTCTCGTCAGACGAATTTCAGGAAAAATTGCTGCGACTCGAACCAAAAAGGGCCAAGGTTTATTGGGATGGTAATATGTATTATCTAAATCTTTGGGATGGTAATATTATCTACTAACATTTGTAAACATATATGACTTTAGGACGTCACGCTTAATCTAATCATATTACCCACTTTTATAATTATAACCGGTAAATTCCAGTTAAAAAGCACATGTCACCAGTTAAGTGTAAATTTCTATGTACTGCATTTCAATCACTAAGTACATATGTATGTACATATATACGCGTATCATCATACTCATATGACAACTGAAGCTATCAACTCAAACAAACACTCAAATTAGCACTACGAGCTTGAATGTTTACGCGCAAAACTTTGGCGCACGCTTTGAACGCCCACTCAGTGTCACCATGCGTCAGAATCTATTTGCTTTTCATCTACAAGTATTAAGATACATAAATAATCTATGCAAAAGTTTCAAATCTTCATGTTTACTTATATGACTACTTATATGTTAGTACAAAAGAGAAAGAGAGAGAGAACGAAAATGTTGTCAAGCGTGAAGGAAACGGAAGTCACATAGTTTGTCTCTATTTTTTAAAAACGGCATTATGGAGTTTGAGATTTCGCAATCATCTCGGTGGGTTCATAGTACATTGTCTTCGAAGTGTTTTTTTCAATTCAACTTGGCAGATTTCCCATTGGTTGATAAATGAGTATTTTTAGAGAAGAGTTGCCACTTATTGTTAATTAGATATTTTTACAGCCGGTATATGAATTTTCAAAATGGGATGCCATATTTTTAAATTATTTAAAATCTATAGTTTCGTTTTGTAGATTTTCGTAGAGATTGGAAAGTTAATGTACGTATGTATGTATATTGAAAAAATATTTCCTCATCACTTATAAATATTTTGGAAAAGTGACACTGAAGATGGCACAACGCCAGCACTCAATTGCGTCCAAGCCCATTTTACCAAGGAATTGTACCAAATCGTAGCACTTAATATGAAAATTTGTATGTAATCCATATCAAAAGAGAGTTTTTATCAGTTTAGGGAGTTATTACCACTCTCATCGCCATAACAACTTTAGCAGGGCTGCCAGATTTCTAAAAAAAAACTTTTCACGTAAGGCTCTTCTGTTAAAGCTTCTATTATTTTCTTATTTTCTTTTCTAAATTGGTTATCAGAGACTTATTACCACTCTCATCGTCATATAAATTTTTAGCAGGGTTGCCAGATTAAAAAGAAAACTTTTCACGGAAGTCCCTTCTTTTGGAAACTTCTATTCTTTTTTTATTTTCTTTTCTTAATTTTTTATCAGAGAGTTATTAGCACTCTCAACATCATCACATTTTTAGTAGGGTTGCCAGATTAAGAAAAAAAACTTTACACTGAAGGCACTCTTCTGGAAATTTGTACTCTTTTCTTATTTGGTAAATATATATTTTTTGTAGTACTTTCTTGCTCCCGAATGGCCCGACGACACTCTCATCGTATGTACCGTTATTCAGCAGAAATTTTCTGTTTTCTAAAATCTGACCGCCCTTCCAACTTCAAGCTCACTAAAAAACAATAGATAACAATTCAATATTGCATCTCGTGTATGCGGAAATATGTAGGTTAGTTACAATGTCACAGTCACAGAACAATGTAAATAAAAATTGGTTGATATTGTGGAAATCTATTGCTGTATGAATGTGTGTGTTAGGTGCATTCCATACTGATTGAGGGCGGCAGGTGTATTCATGCAGCCACTAAACAATTAACCTATACAAAGCTCATTTAATTAGCGCAGTTGCGTGCGCCAGCTGCAAAAGCGAAGCCACACGAGATAGTCGACAATCAAAGCTACCGGAACCCCAACAACGCCACACACACACCAGCGTACGTCGTCCCCACACCGCCCTCTATTACTTGCAGTCACGTTGTTATGTCACTCAAAATGCGCCGGAAAATACAAATACAAAGCGAAATAAAAGACAAACCAACAAAATTAGCAAACAAAGCAAGACGACGCCATAGTCTGACAGTCGCTTGTGCCGATTGTTGAATAAGCATGACAATCAGAATTAGCGTCTAAAAAGTACGCATGGCAAGTGGTTAGCATATAGGGTACACGCGCTCCATATACGAGTATGTAAGTTCAAAATAAATAGCTAGCTCATGTTTTATACAAACACACATACCAAATATTCAATGAGCTGCGACCAAATGCAGTTGGCGACATATCAAATTTACATTGCTGCTGCATTAGAATGAATTGATTGTGAAGACTGGAGGGTGGAAACCACGATCATGGACTAGTCGGTGAGTGGTCAGTAATGAACAATATCAGTTTGGCTTTTTGTTGTAGGCTCGTTATGTAAGGGGCATTCCAAGTCAAATCGTCTTAGATCATAAATAGTAGCAAATTTCGTTCAACTTGGTACTCAAACCTTGAAGCCTAAGTCAATTTTATTGGGGCATTTTTTACTAAAGAGAATTTCAATCCACCGTTTCGGGGTGTTTGATCATGCCCCTTAAATATAATCTTTAAGAAATTGTGGGCATGTGAAAAATTTGGAATAGATCACAGTATTTTCGAAATTCGATTTTTTCATATAAATACATATACATATGTATAAACATATTTTCGAAGCTCCAAAGTTTCGAACTTCGAAAAAAGTGACCAATTGTCAAATTTTTACCCGTACGATTAATCGATGAAACAAATTTTAAATCAATAATATTTTTTTTTAATAATCAGTTCTGTTGATTATTCTCATAAAACAAATTCGGAGTAGTTAACGTTTAGTAAAAAAAAAATTATAAAATTAATTTAAAAAAGAATTTCAAAACAGATTGTGAAGTTTTTTAAAATCAAAAATTTGTATACATTGAAATTATCGGATTACGCGTGATTAGTTGTAGTTGCAAAAGTTTTCTCTATAATTAAATTAGTATGACGTCAACTAAAATAAATCAAAATACGACTGATTTATAAGCTAATAATTTCAATTAATCTCGAAAATAATTGGTATCTGATTATTTATTAAAGCAAGTTTAGGTCAATAGGCTAATTCGGTTAATTGAAACATTGCACATCCCTCACTTAATTCTTTATAATTTTTTAAATTTTAAATTTATGTTATTTAATTCACAAGATAAAGTTTAATTTAATCGATCTAAAGGAATGTAGAAATTTATTATGTTTTGCAAGGTCACCCGGTGTCAGCTTTTTTATACACAAACCATAGGCATGGTATGGTATGGTTTATGTCTTGGATTAGGTAATGTAACAAACACAACCATAGACACAAACCGTGATTTTAAAACGTTAAAATAAAACTTAATTAAAACTCCGTCTAAGACATACAATTTATTTTAAGTTGTGTATGACAGACATGAAATGTTGTATATTTTAGAATCGTGCTTAAGTAGATAAAACACCAATTTAATTCGACTATGCTATGGGCCTTTAAATTTAGAGTATATTTTAAAACTCACTTCAACTACTCATTTTGATATGAAATGACCCACTTGCACTTATTGACATTGATCAAACATTTTAGAATATACCCCAACTATGCGAAACGACTTAACCCGCTTATCACCAGCGACGACCATGCACTCGCGCTCAATCAAACCAAACCAAACCAAACCAAACCACAACAAAAGACAGTTAGTTTGTGTGGTTAGTGCGCTTAATCGTTCGCTCGTACGACAGACACATTGATTCACACGTCATCATGGTCAAATGCCATTTACTCAACTCAACAAATTACACACTCGTTACCGTCTCGCTGCAACGTTATCATCACGCCCACGATCACAAGACCGCATAAAATGAAATTACAAACAAACAAAAAAACGAACAAACAAACACGAACGCGATAAACAAATAAAAGCCATAACAAATATGAAATATGAAAATACTCTTAAGAATTGGTAACACCTTATCGCCAAAGTACAAAAACAACGTGGAAAGTGGTAAGCAAAATTTTGCCAATGGAAGTAGTAGGTAAGCTCGCGATAGCCCAAAAGTATGTCAAAGCATTTTGGAAATCGTCGTCAAGCACGTGCTTTGCTCTAATTTCCATTTTTGTGCGATAGTCAGCACTCGCTGCATTGGTTATTTGTTGTAGTTGTGGTTTATCAGTTTTTTTTTTGTATTTAGAAATTACATAATGAGTATTTTTGTAGTTTTGCGTGGAGTGGTACTAATGTGGGTTCTTTTTAGGTGTTGTTGTTTTAACTGCAAAAGTACTCGACGAATGTTTCACGTAGTTTTACCTATACATATTGACATTCGTTTCTTGGTGTTGGTACTAGCAACTTCTCGAACTAACCCGATTGTATTGGAAATGACTCAGTTTAACCCCGTTGAAACATCGGTTTGCTTTTCGAATCTCCAAAAGATGCTGCGAGTTAAAAGTCTTACCTAACATGAATAAATGCAAGATAACTATTACTAAATAATCGTTTTTTTTTGCTAAGCGATCGCTCGATTTGTGAAAAATCGATTTTTACAGAAAATAATCGGTTGTTGTCATAAATCAATTTTTTATAAGGGATGGGAAAAAGGGAAGGGAAAAAATCGATTTAATATTTTTATAATCTATTTCAAAATACGATGTTTATCGTTAATAGAATCGAAAAAGTTATCGATTAAAAAAAAAGGATTTCTTTTTCTTATCATACCTAACTGTCAGCTAAACACTTAACGGACACCAGCGGTCGCTCGATATCTGAAAAGCCGATTTTTACAGAAAATAATCGATTGTTATCATAAATAAATATTTTATAAATCGATTGACAATTTTTATAATCAATTTATCAAAATTCAATATTTATTATTTATCGTTAATGCAATCGATTAAATAAATCGGTAATGGAAAAAAAATCATAAAAGCTATCGATTAAAGTAAAAATCGATTATTTCTGCATTACCCTAGTTAGGCCAAAAAACCGCACATCCCTAATGGATTTCTTTTTATTATCATCCTTAGCTGGCGGCTAACCACTTAACGGACACGCCAAGAGCAAGTCACGCAACTGGAGAGAATCTTCTTAGAGCAAACCTCATAAAAAAAACCTGATTGACCTTTCCTTCTAGTGGAACCTGGTAATATACATAGATAAAAATATTTATAAGGGAAAAGTTAATCACGATAGCTCCGTTGGGAAATATTTCAACGTGAAAAAAACATCTGCCGACTAAAGTAGCACAGATTCTGGTCTCAACTCAAACATGAAAGTAGGGTCGCCAAGCGCTGTAATATTCGAAAACTGGAACGGACTGACAGAATGTGAATCCCAGTGTTCCCAATTTTTATATCCTCCTGTCTTCGCATTAATTCTAAATTTTAAAAAGTAACTCTACAATATCCTAACAAATGAAGTCCACAGTCCATATTGTGTACCCCACCCACGAACCCTTCCACATGCATTTGAAGGTCAAACACGTGAACACCATGGATTTTCCTAATATTTATGCATCAAATAGATTTCATTAGCGTCGTGATTATTTTGCTGACGCGCAAAAAGCTTTAATCGTCATACGGTTGGCTGACTTCGGTTGATAAGATAAGAAATTTAACCATAAAGTGATGACTAGGCGTAAGATAAAATGCTTGGCGCTACGTACACAACTACACACATACAGAGTTAGTGCCAAAAATAGATTCCATTGATAAGATAATATTTTGAGTGCAGGTAGCGTTGGCCACTTACAATTAGAATTAAATGCGCACAAAGTACTCTATCTCAGCGAGGAACGCTATGAATGAGTGACGCAGTAATTGAGGTAACAACAAGACAAACAAACAAACAAACAACAACACGCATGGAACACGTAGGGTAATGGAATTGGTGTATGCACTTTCCCTGTCGGAAAAATACAGAGGGTTTTACAACAAGTTTATTGAGCGATTTATTGTCACTTTTCAATGCAATTCCATTTCCAGCAGGTTAATTTAAAAGCAGGAAATGCCAATAGAGAGATACTTAGTTGTTCACAAAGGGTGCAATCACAATTGAGAACATAAACAAATTGAGCGCTCCCATGCACAGGTTCATGTAATCACTAATGAACACTCGCGGCGAAATAAATATTGTCAATGGCAATTTTTTCACAGCTGAGTAGGTTAAGCATTGCAAGTAAATAAAATGCATTTCGAACTCGGGACTGACTATTTTATAGTACTCAACTCATTGAATTTCAATATTTTTCTCACAAAATGTTTTTTTTTTCTACATATATGCCAAACTTTGAGGATATCTTAAATTATTTTTTTTAAGTTAAAAAGAAAAAGATTTTTTGGCTTAAAATATTTCAAAATTAAAAAATAAAAATTTGAAAAATTTTTAAATAGCAAAAATTTTTAAAAATTTTTAAAAAAAATTTATTTTTATTTTTGAAATATTTTATTCCAAAAAAATACTTTGTTAAACACAAAATTCTAATAAAAAAAAACTTAAGCTCAAAAAACCCCTATCACATTTTATATTTTTTTGAGTAATTTTACGTTTTCTTTTGTATACTACACTATTATTAATTATTTTTTAAAATTAAAAAAAAGACTTATTTTAATTGTAAAATATTTTATTCCAAAAATATACTTTGTTAAACCCAAAATTCTAAGAAAAAAACTTTAGCTCAAAAAACCCCTATCAATTTTTTAAATTTTTTTTAGAGTAATTTTAAGTTTTCTTTTATAAATGTACGAAACTATTTGTTCAATTTTATATGCAGAAAAATTTTCATTTCAATATTTCTCACATTAATATGCACATACCAGTTTTTTGGTTTTTTTTGAGATTATATAATACACAATGTTTTTGAAAAAAAAAATTATAAAAAATTTTAAAATTCAAAAAAAATTCAAAAATTAAAAAAAAAAATTTTATATTGAAATATTTTATTTTAAAAACTTTAAAAAACAAACTTAAGCACAAAAAAAAATTTTGAATTTTTATATTTCTTTTACCTATGTATGTATGTATGTATATAAGACATTATTTGTTCATAGATATGTATGTATGTATGTTATGTGGAATTTCAATAATTCACAAAATTCTGGCAAAAAAGTTTAAATAAAGAAAACAATTTCAATTTTTAGAATTTTTTTTAAGTCTTCACTGTGCAACATTTGGTAGTTCCCCTTTTATACATATGTATGTACATACATATGTACATATGTATGTATATGAAGAAAAATTCTAGGGAAAAAATTTAGGGAATTTAAAAAAATATATATTTTTTTATGATAAATGAATTTTGTTTTCAATTTTTGTTTTTAATGCAAATTAGTACACAATTTATTTTTTTTGGTTGTCATATAAATTTTTTTTCAAAACCCATTAAATTTAAATTTTTTTTGGTTTAATTTATTAAAATGGTTTTATGTGGCCACCACTGCCAAACACACAAAGTACAATTTATTTTATTTTTATATATGAAATATATTTATTTATATTATTATTTGTTATTTTTGTTGTTTATTTGTGGTAAATGCTTTTTGGGGAATAAGATAGTGAAATTAGGGTGTCCATCACATGTACATTAATAAATATATATAGTGTGTTTCATAACTATAGCACTCACAAAATTTTTTTTAAATTAATCAAAGATATGCACAATGTTTAAAATACAAATTTTTTATGGCTCTAAAATATTAAATACACATCCCGAAATAGTACCAAAATTACCTCGAAAATAGGCACGAAAAAGTCACATAAACAATCTAGAAATCGTTGTGGAGCGACCCCGAAAAAATTATTCCAAACTATCCCGAAATTTCCCCGATATGATGTCGAAAGGATTCCGAAATTATTACGAAAAAGTTTAGAAATATGCCGAAAAATGGTGCGAAATACCATGAAAATAATTCTTAAATTATTCTGAAAAAGTCCACAAGACAATCCCGAAAAGCTTCGAAATGGTTCCAAAAACTAACCCGAAATGATTTAAAAATACTATGGAACTCTGTTCCATTCTGCTACGATTTGCTATTTCCTAGTTTCTACATTACCTAAATTCTACTACAATACTCTGCTACAATTTTAAATTGCCCTTAGACCCATAAAAATATGTCGATCTACTACAACAAAACTTAAAATGTTTCCCTCAATAAAAACTTTGCTTTGCCACTTAAAAAGTTAACTTCAAAAAATTTCAGAATAATATTGCTATTCAAATGATTGGTATAAATGACTAAAATATTCAAAATTCTGAGTGTGCTATAACTATGAAACGCACTATATAAATAGAAGTATGTTTATAAAATGCTTTGCGGTTTTGAAAACTGCGTCAATTTGTTAATATGTATATGAACTGCCTCAGTACAGAGCATTGATGAGCGAGTAAAGCAGCAACTAAAATAATAAATGAAAATGAAATTAAGCTAAATTGCGGAAAAATTCAAACTCGACTAATTGAAATGCCTGTGGGAGTTTACCCAAATGTATGTATGTATCCATGTATGTATGTATGTATGTTTGTTTTTTGTTTGTTTACTCATTCGTATCTAAATACTTAGTTTTTTCGACAAACAAATACGGACAAATTTAGAAATAACATTAACATTTTTGGGTATATATATGTTTTTCGAATGATTTCCGATATGGTAGAATCAGTATATATATGTACATACATATGTATATGTGCTAGACTAGGTAAAAAAAGATTTTTTTAACATTAAATTGATATTATGTTCCGAAAACTTTACTTCAAAACAGATAAGATATACATACAAACATTACTTTGGGTCTAAAAAAACAAGTCCTAAAACCCGAAAATAATTTGTTGTTTTTTTTTTTTTTTCAAAAAACTGTTATCGCCAACGTTTTTAGCGAACATTTTTGGGTCGGATAGGGTATAGATGAAAATTTTAAAATCAAATAAAAGTTGTTTTAGTAGGTCATGAAAAAAAAAACTTACAAATCAAAGACGAAAAAAGTCATAAAAAAAAATTTAAATTATTTTTTTGGGTAGCGTATTTCCTGAGCCCAAAACCTATCGAAAAATCGATGGAGCGATATCGGTTAACTTGCGTCCATACAAATCGACCCACCCTAATATACATATAAATTTTTTTTGAAGTTGCAACTGTCTATAAACCACATTTCCGATTAAAAAATATTTTCCGATCACTTCCACTTGATTTCGTGTGTATGGTGTTGATATTGTGTATCTTAATACCAATTTTCAGAACCCTACCATGAACTTTAAGTTTGTATGAGAGGTGTTACGCTCCCTTTTCCGATAACTGCCATTTGCTTTTTCGTAAATATGGTGTTGATATGTATATTGTATCTCAATACCAATTATCCTCCCATGAACCATAAACCCTTTCGGTGATATTAAAGCCGTAAAACCAAGTTCATATGAGAGCTGCTTGTAAACCAAAAACTTTCCATTATTAACTTTCGAAGGTTTCAGTACCAAGCTTAATATATGTAAGTTGTGTTCTGTGGTGACACCAAAGCTGTGTGAAAAAAAATTTCTTTCTCAACCACAAAAAAAAAATTTCAGTTTGCACACAATTTTTGTAAGTTCTTTGGAATTTACACTTCAGTTTTAAAATTTTTGAGCAGTACTGATGAAAAGAGATACTTGTAATGGTACTATTTTCGAGTAATACAATTCGAATAAATGGATAAATTGTTCGAAGAAATATTATTCGAATTACGAGTACCTGTCGAATAAAAATTGTTTTTATTCGAATAGTCAAATGCCTAATAGACAATTGTTAGAGTTCTTGTGAATCGACTAAACGATTAGTCGATTTAAATAAATTATTCTAAAACGTAACAATAATCGACTTGCATTCGACTAGTTGGCATTTGACTATTATTTTAATTATTATTTTTTTTTCTAATATAACTATAGACGGATATATGTATGATCTATTCGCATGAAACTCACTTCCATAATATTTATAAAAATTTTATTTATCAAAATGAATAATGATAGTTTACCGATGAGTCGAAATCGATTATTTGTTATGCGACTTTTCGACTAAAAAAAGCCTTAACAGTTTGCCAGTTTTCGACCTAGAAAATCTAAATTTTTTAGATAATTTTTTCGATAATACATACATCACGGAGCACACAATGCTGATACCAACTCGACTTTAGCTGTTACGGCTTATTGCCACAAATATTTGTATTTCATCACATTGTAGCCATGAGTAAATAATTAGCTTGTTTGGCTGCGATATTCAAATGATAAAAGCACAAAACAAACCAAATAAATCATTTTCAAGAGCAATTAAATAAATAAAAAGAACGTAGATATCTATTAACATAGCTACAAAAGATGCTAATACACAAAGATTTTACGCTATTTAATGCAATAAAAATTAGCAAACAAATAAAAGCTGACAATGAGCGTGAAATTAGCAGCAGCAAATAAAACCGAAAAGATCATAGGTAAATTCAAATTGAGTGCTCTTTGAACTGGTTAAAATATAGTTACAATGAAACTAGTTTACTTGCATTGCACTACGCTTTTTGCGAGAGATTCGCCCACTCAA
>OX608081.1:25480900-25730900 GCA_951509765.1 Sphenella marginata | reverse complement strand
GAACTTCAAAGGCATGAGCGTCACTTTAATAGCGTTTGAAACAACAAAAGAAAATTAACAATATAAAATGGTATTTATAAAAGAGATTAAAAAGAAAGGAAAAAAATAAAAGAAAAAAAAACAGAAAAAAAACTGGGAAAAAATTGCAGCAAAAGGGTACGGCATTTTTCTGGTTTAATGATTTGAACTTGTCATACAAAGTTTGTACACTTTTTTATACCCAACTCTACTGTTAGAAAGAGTGTTCCAATTTTGTGCACATAAAGCATATTTGTAACACATAACCTAAATGAAATACATACATAGTTATTAAGTAGACGAGTCAAGTCTCTCAGGATGTTTTCGAAAAATTAACTAGTCCAGCCGTCCATTCACAGGCTAACTGAGAGAAAAACTTAAAAATTTCGTTCTTCCTTAGACAGTTTTGAATTGTTATAAAATATTTCTGCCAAAAATTTGGCGAGGGATGCTCTTTTGAGAAAATCTTTATACAAAGCCAGAAAATAAAAACTCCCCATTTTTTAAATTTTGTAACATTATAAAATATAATAAAAAAAAATCGATCGCAAAAATCCCAATTTCAAACGAATTTTCGTGTGCCACCTAGCGGATTTTTTTTTCAATTATGCATTATCTACCGGGTTCTGAACCATTCATAGTTCGACCAAAAAAATTATTAAACGACCCCTTGTTCAAGAATTTTTAGCTTTCTTGAACAGCGCGCCACCTTGCGGAATTTCGATTACACATCTCATGAAATATATGAGTTTCAAGTCCCTAGATCACCGAGAAGCTAGTTACCCCGGATTTAAGAATTCTACACATTTTTCAAGGCCTTTAATTATTTTGAGCATTTCGCCACCTGGCGGCATTTTTTTTTTCTAAAAATTTGTATCGTCATGGCATCCTAAACTTAGCACCATGTTCCAACTCCCTCGGTCACCGTGAAAAAAGTTTAGAATCTATTGCAATATTGCTAATTTAGAATGCATTTCCTATAAATACAATGCCGTGCGACACCTTGCGGAATTTTTCCGAGGCAAATATTGCATTGTTAAGAAGGTTTGTACACTGGCAAGTTTCAAGGCTCTAGTTTAGCGGAAAGTTACTAGAAAAAAAATTATCAAGATTTCCGCCTACTTTTCAAGAATTTTAAATCATCTCGCTCAGTGCGCCGTCTAGTGGAATTTCGTGTACAGCGTGTAAAATTATCTTTAATTGTTGATATACGATAATATACAGTAAATTGTAATACTCTAGCTCCCCTAGAAGTGACTTAAAATGCAGTGCAAAGTTTCAAATTCAATGTTTGTTAGCAAAGAGAATTCGAAATAAATAAACCATGAAAAATTGTTGCATACTTTAAGGCGACAAATTTTGCTTTGACAATGAAACCTCTTAGGACATAAAAAATGTCAGTTCCTTCAGACTGTACTAAAAACCATTAAGATCAGCTATAGATTTAATCTCCGTTAAAGTTGAAATAATTTTTGGCATCACTTTCCTTTCCTTGGCCACTTGTGCTACAATGGTTATCTACTATAAAAAATCGTTAATCCTTAAATATGCCTACAAACGACAAAAGGCTGCATATTAAGATTGATACAGCTAAGCTTTCTTTTTCGTATCTCCAAAGGATTTCACATTCAGTTTTAGATGCCGCAAAATTATTCAATTCTGCCGTGTAACTTAGACATTTCAGCATTGCCAGCAGCAACAAAAATCTACACAAAACTAGCGCCAGCGAAGCCATTTAAGTGATTTTCCATTGGTCACACATTTCTTGCCCTTAGCATGATGTTTTTATTGTTTCCTTAGTATCCAACTTTTGCTAGGTATGACAAAGATGGCACAGATGATAAAAAGCGCGATAGACTGTGGATAGTAGGGGAAGGGAGAAGTGTTTATTCCACTGTGGCCACAGGCATTAAAGTTACGTAAACATATAAAAAATCATGTTAATAAGCAGATTTTGGCTGATTTTCGAGACTATCTACAAAAAATGGGGTAAACTCATGAAACAGAAACTATAACAAAATACAAAAAAGTAGCAAAGAGGTAAACAAATTTAAAAACATCGAATCACACTATACCCAGCTGTGGATATAAAACTTTCAAAAAATAGTTATCATTAAAAGATTATAGTAAAGAATTTATAATGTGTGAACATTTTAGCTCACCATATGGTGGAATGAGGCAACCGATATTAGCCTTTTTTGAAATGAAAATGGAAATTTTTATGATGAGAGTGATGTTGATAAGAATTTTTTATAATGGCTATGGTTATGGCGACGGCAAGTACCGAAGAAGATTTAATGATGAGTTGTATGAGCTTTACGCAGACGTCGACATAGTACAGCGCATTAAAACACAGCGGCTTCGCTGGCTAGGCCACGTCGTGCGAATGAACGAAGACGCTCCAGCCCAGAAGGTATACTTATCGGCACCCGCCGGTGGAAGCAGATAAAGAGGAAGACCACCACTCCGATGGAAGGACCAAGTGGAGACTGACCTGCGATCTCGTGGGGTCTCCAATTGGCGTCAGTTGGCGCAAAGAAGAAATGACTGGCGAGCTATGTTGGACGGCCAAAATCGCTCAGGCGGTTAGATGGCCATTTAAAGACGAAGTAGATGGTAATGGCGGTCAGACGATTGAAGAGTGTAACAAAACAGTAACCATAAATAACCGTAACCGTAACAGAATAACTATAACCGTAGCTGTAATTGTAGCAGTAGCCATAGGTTCCTCATAACAGTGAGATATTCGTAACTATAACCACTAGGGCAAGAGCAACCATAAAGTAAGATTCGCTATTGTGTGATCCTTACCGTAGCGATTACCCTAACTATAGCAATAAACGCAGCCATAACTATAAATATGCCCTAAATATTTCAATAAACTTGACCAAAGGTATTGTGAGGACCTTTCGATAGGATTTTTTTTTAATTTCGATACGGTTATGGTTACGATATTTTTCCCTTACGGTTATGGTTGGTGCTTGAGTTACGGTTTTAATTATGATTATGACTTTCATAGGAATCGCGGTTATGGATATGGCCACACTTGGAGTATTAAAGTTACGGTTTCGGTTATGGTTATGATTGTGGTAACCAAGACTTTAGTGCTCATCTGTTCTTTAAAGAATCTTTTTATTTTACTAAAGAAGGATGAGAGCTCAGGACAAGCTGAAATGGCTTAGTTGATCTACGAATAAGGTAGGCACAAATCTGCTTAGTTCCTCATACATAAAAGCCTACTCGTTTGAATTTATCCTTGAAAATGTCTATAAATTGGGGTCTAACCTAGAAATTAATTTTATTTTTGCTCTTTCATTTTTATTTTCATACAAATCCCAATCACAACTGGGTATAGCATAGAAGAGAAAAGGCAATGAACAAGGTACTATATCGCGCTGTTGTTGTTGTTGTGAAAAAGCACGTAAAAATTCACATATCAATTGTGGTTCTCCGCGGTCATTTGAGGGTGCCCGAATGGGGCGTAAACTCGTAAATTGCCAACGCGCGCTATGTTTGTAAGTATGAACGCAAGTCGACATGTGCTGTTTAAATGATTGAATCAGGCGTAAAATGCAAATACAAATTTTTATGGATGCACATTTTGTGAAGCAAACCAGCAAATGCACAGCCATATAAAGGGTTGAAAGCAGCGTGAAAAAATAAGAATTTCTATTTAACAGCAAATGGGGGCACAAAATGTACTAAAAATCGGTAGAAAAGGTATAAAATTTTTTTTGGAAGTTTTCCTAAGTTTTTTTGGGTATTTTAGCTAAAATGGTAATTTAGGAGAATTTGGTCGTAGCGGCTTGAAGTGGAGCTGAAAACCTGCCGCTTGACTCACCATAGTTAAACCTCCAACATCCTACACCACTTTACAAAACTTAAAGTTATTAGGCTTCTAGAAGGGGCTGCCAACTGTTCAAATTTTAATTTTCAATCCATTTACTTTGCCATTCATAGCGATAACTTTGCTTGAGCAAGTCTGATGAACTTTTATACCCAGCGTACTAGTACTAGTACAAGGGTATGTTAATTTTGTCCACATAACGGTACTATGTAACGGCGCAAAATAATCGAGTTAGATATAGAGTTCCATATATGAAAGTTCTTAGGTTGGAAAGGTTAATTGATTAAGGCATGTCCGTCCGTCCGTCCGTCTGTCCGTCCGTGTACACGATAACTTGAGTAAAAATTTAGATATTTGCATGAAATTTGATACACAGGTTACTTTCTGGCCAAGGCAGGTTGGTGTTTAAAATGGGCGAAATCGGATGATAACCACGCCCCCTTTTTTGATATAGAAAATTTCAAATACGATTCTAGGGCCTATATCATTGCCAAGTCATGGTATTTGTATCTCGTTCTGAAAACTGACGCTGGGTATTTAATGTTCGGTTCACCCGAACTTAGACTTCCTTACTTGTTTTAATTTGAATTTGTTCGCACAATAATCATTAGTATTAAAATGTTTGATATACGTGAAAAGAGTTGCCCATTGTTCAAAAATTGGTTTTTACTGTAAAGTGTCTTTATTTCTAAATTTCAGGCTAATATGGAATTCAGGAGTCATAAGAGTTCTAAGATATCATTTTTATACAAAAATGGGTTTAATCAGTTTGTTACATTTTGATAATTTTTTTGAAAATTTTTTCAGCGGAAAAGGCAATAAAATGGATTAAAAACACGTGCTGCAAACCATTATCAATTCTTTTTTACAGTAAAGTGTCTTGATTTTAATTTTTAAATTGCTGTTAAATGTTATTTTAAAGGATTTACTCATCGATGTAAAACTCTAATTTTGTATAAAAGAGTTGCCACCTGTATAAAAAATAATTTGTTCTCGATAGTTATCTTGGTTTTTAAATTTGAAAAATGTGGAAGGACATGCCTTCAAATGTGTGCAAATACAAAATTTTTATTAAACCTGGTAACTATACTCTTCGATAAAGTTCGTGTTTTTTATGGAAATACTCACCAACACATTTGCCATCAACGACCTAACAGGCTAATAGATAGGCCACCGAATATGCGCTCGGCTTACAAAATGTACCACAAAATTACAAAAAAATACCATCGATATCATCACTGATTGGAAATATCTGACATAACATGCACACTTTGCACTTGTCTATATACATACTACATCTTTGTATTTTCAGTCGTTTTTATGCTTGAAATGCATTTCCTTTTATTTCGTATTCATTGCATTTCTAGTTTATTTTTTTTATTGTAAAATACAAAAAAAAAAAAATTTTCTAGGTCAAAACACTTTGGTTGTATTTTGTTTTACGTAAAACTTTTTGCTATTGTTATTCTACTCGCCAATACACACATACATACATTTATACTGGTCTATGTGCATTTTCGCCTTGAAAATGTGTTGGTGTCTCAAAGTGCATTTGTATGTTTTTAGTTGTCGACGCTGACTTAAGATGAAATTTATGGTTCTGGGTGGTAGCTTAAAATAAATTTTGCTTGGCACGCGTTGGCTGGATTTTTAAGATTTTGTTTGTATGCTATAATGTACAAAAACAAAACTAAAATTGGAAGACACGAGTGAGAAGCCAAGTAAAGTAGCCAAAGTTCGGGTTAAACTAAATACTACATAATCGTAGATGGCTGCGTTGCCATTACTGGTTTTTTGCTTTTGATAGGAAAGGTAGATTTAAATACATGGAATTATGCTCAACAAAAAAAGTAAGGAAAGAGCTGTCTTCTGTTATGAATATGCATAACTTTTTTTTAAATGTCCGATTTATACTTCTAATTGGTACAAACTTTTCAAAACTGTGATTTCAAAGATACGTAACCCAAACTCCATTTATCGGAACAATCGATTGTATGGGAGCTACATGCTATGAAGGTCCGATCTGTTTGATTTTCACTACACACATTACATATATATTATGGAGCAATCCTACAAAATTTTACCTTCCCAACTTTTTAATCGCAAGAGTTATAGCCCAAACCCCATTTATCGAAACTATCGATTGTATGGGAGCTACATGCTATGGAGGTCCGATCTGTTTGATTTTCACTACACACATTACATATATATTATGGAGCAATCCTACAAAATTTTACTTTCCCAGCTTTTTAATCGCAAGAGTTATTTATCGAAACTATCGATTATATGGAAGCTACATATATGTTATGTTTGTTCGATCTAGATAATTTTCGCTACACACATAACATATACATATAATAAGTACCAAACCTGTAAAATTTTACGTTCCCAACTTTTTAATTGCAAGAGCTATAGGCCAAAACCCGTTTATCGGATTTATCGATTATATGGGAGCTATATGTTATGTTTGTCCGATCTGGTTGATTTTCACTTCACACATTACATATATATTATGGAGCAATCCTACAAAATTTTACCTTCCCAACTTTTTAATCGCAAGAGTTATAGCCCAAACCCCATTTATCGAAACTATCGATTGTATGGGAGCTACATGCTATGGAGGTCCGATCTGTTTGATTTTCACTACACACATTACATATATATTATGGAGCAATCCTACAAAATTTTACTTTCCCAGCTTTTTAATCGCAAGAGTTATTTATCGAAACTATCGATTATATGGAAGCTATATGTTATGTTTGTTCGATCTAGATAATTTTCGCTACACACATGACATATATGTACATATAATAAGTACCAAACCTGTAAAATTTTACGTTCCCAACTTTTTAATTGCTAGAGCTATAGGCCAAAACCCGTTTATCGGATTCATCGATTATATGGGAGCTATATGTTATGTTTGTCCGATCTGGATAATTTTCACTACACACATTACATATATAATAAATACTAAATCTACAAAATTTTGTGTTCTCAGCTTTCTTGTTGCAAGAGTTATAGGCCAAACCACGTTAATCGAAACTATCAATTTTTTATACTGCTGGTTCCGACAAATGATTAATATATCTCTAATACTGAGTGGCTAGTTGGCAAACGGACAGAGGAAACGATACGAAAAACTTTAAATGCAATAAATTGTACAATCCCGGGAGAAAGGGATATTCTATACTACCACCAGCTGAATTGCTTTACGAGTATGATCAATTTTTGTTTTTGTTTTTTTTTTGCTTAAACTGTCAATACTCAAGTGATTGAATACTGATGAAAGTGAACTTTGTCAAAATTAACTGAAATTTACGCAAAATCGAAAGTAAAAGCGATGGCATCTGTCAATCATTCTAAAAGTCACACACATACATACATACATTCCTATGACTTGAAGTAAATACTCAAACAGCTGACTAAAAAACATATCAAAAGCATCCATTAACTAAGTGTTTAAATAACTATGTTTATACTTTTGTGAAAACACTTAAGATGATTAAAGCATTACGCACCTCCATTGATAAATACATACATACATACATACATAAGTACATGTTTAGGTATTGAACTGATTACAAAGAATGCGTAAATCAAAATGTAAAAGCAACAAAAAAAATTAATTAAATTAGGAAGTAAATTGAAAATAAAATGTTAAATTGAACAGATGTGAAATGATTTGCTGATGGCGCCTGAGGTATGAGCACACTTCAACATACACAGAGCTATGTATTTATGTATGTTTGTAGGTGGTAAGATAAGTCAAGTTGTATTTTGATTAAATTTACTGTATATTGAAGCGAAATTAAAAAAAAACAACCACAAATTCGGCTTACAACTCACTTTATTAGTCAAAGTTGTTAGCCAGCGAATTCGAATTGTAAGGAAAGAAAACGAATTCACCTCAAAATGTACAGGAAATTTGCCTTGAAGTGGTATTTAAATTCGCCTAAGCATACCTTAAAAACTCGATTAAGTTTTCGATTTAAAAGTTACCACGTATTTTGAATTTTCCACAAAATTCGCCTTGGGATTACGCCTACGAGTTCATCACAATTTTTTGGTGAATTTGTATATATATTTCTAAATCCTTGGAATGTTCCATCGACGGCCTTACTTTGAGCGGAACCCTTAATTTTCTACCTGGATAATTATGACACCGAAAATTCTTGAAGCTGGCAATGCAGCACTGAAATAAAAAAGTTGAAAGTGCACATTGAAAGTAACATATCAAAACCACTTTCAAGCGATTGATGGTAATACTGTAAATATTACAGTATTTACTGTAAAATTGGCAGTAAAAACATGTGATTTTTGCATAATGATATGAGTCCACTTTAAAATTTACAGTAATTCATGTCAATATGATAGTATATTTGAAGAATGATAGGGGCTCACTTTCAAAATTTATATTACCCACTGTTGGACGAAAAATGACAGGGTTTACTATCAATTTGACGGCCGTTTACTGTAGATTTTTTTTTCAGTGAGTGTATACTACCGGAAATTTTTAATAGATGGCAACGCTGTCAAAAACGACAAATAAGTTGATAATAAAATTAAAAACTAAGCTAAATTTCGTGAAAAACTGCAAATTTCTTTTTCATTTATTATAAAACATGATGTTACCAAGTATGGTATGGAATAACAAAAAGTAGTTATAATTCTCTTATTCGTCAAAGCAACACTGGTTTGAATACTTTTTGGTTTCAATCCCTGTCATTCTATACCAAACTTATTAGATTTAAATAAGCGATTGCTTGTTTATTGGCAAAGGAACTTAAAAAAATGTAAACTTGGTGGCAGCCCTGGTTTAAATATCCTAATATGAGAGTTTTTTCAATCGTCCTTCATATCATTCCAAATTTATTTAAGTTAGATAAGCGGTTAGGTAGCTACTCGAAAGGAATTTTATTCTGTCCTTAAAAAAAACAGACAAGGATTACTTTTATTTCTGGTGAGAAAGAAAAAAGTCCGAATTTTTAAGTTAATATCGGACTTTTTTCAGAAAAGCCAGGAAACTTAATTGTGGCCAGGATGTTGGTCGTGGATGTCTTGGGATGGCAGAAAATTAAATAATTTTCTTCAGAAATTGGTTGCTAACCCTGGCTACAAAATATGTATGTGCTCTTTGCTATCAAGAGGGTGTGAAAGTTGGCAGATTGTATCTCTGTCGTTAAAACTAATATCTCCATCACACTAGAGTTAAAGGTGGAAATAAAATCATTTAAAAATTGAATGTTTTGCCAGCTCGATCAACATCTAATTTTGATAAGATAAGAGGTGCCAACGAAATTTTATTAAAATTAGTGCATAAATAAAAAACTGGTCAATAAAATTGAAACAATTTTATATACCTAATAAGAATTGAACTGCCCATATTCTATCAAAATCACCCACCAAAGTATCAAACGCCGCTGCTGCTGACTCTGTCACTACGTTTGTTGTAGCACTCAAATTGTTTAGTCTATCTACATAAAATTATTTATTTTTTCTATAACTTACACCGACTTATCTCACTTTCACATTTTTTTAGCGTTTTTGAACTATAATTACCGACTTTTTAACAAAAAAATCACAATTTTCACAAACTGAAAGCGGCTGTTCACTTTAACTTTTTCGTTTGAAATTTGTGTTCGATCAAACAGCTGATTCTTGTCATGGTCATTTGTGCTGCCACATTGACATATTAATTTGCTTACGAATTGCGAGTAAAAGTGGTAAACGGGCTTTTGATTTCTATACGTTAGTTATTTCTAATTATGCTAAAACTGGACTATTTTTTGCAATTGCTACAAAGTGTTTATTTATAAGCTAGCTGTTTTAGCGATTAATATTTTTTTTACTGCAGAGAGATTTCAAAGAAAACGCGTTTGTTGCGATGACGCAAGAAATTAAAGGCATCCATTTGAAAGTGTAGGCTCTAATTAAGTGAATAAGTTTATATAGCATCCCCTTAAATTTCCTCAAAAAGCAAACCATTAAGCTTTCTATTTATAAAATAAAATTTTCTGACATTTCTTATCCCTACAAAAGGGCTCATATCTAAAGCAATACATTTGTTGACTTGAAGCAACTCGCAAACTATTTTTAATTTACATTTGTTTAGATTTTCCCATTATACCGTACTCTCGTAGATACTAACTTTTCTTTCCATTTAACTGTAATGCCAATTACAAGCACCGTAACGTTGACAACAAATTAAGCGACGCTCACAAAAGTACACAAAATGCCTCGGGCGCACATTGCGTTGTGTACCCATGAGAGGCGTTCAACCGCACAGTTTTGTCATGACACAGTGAAATCACGCGCAAACAACACAACAACAACAACAATTGTAAACAACAACTACAGTTAAGCAACCCTCAAGTTAAGGCCAAGGTTATCGTTAAAATATTTACAGCTGAGTTCCTTTTCCCATTTGCCATTTGCCAAACTAAAACCAAATAATTTTCCATTAACTCGTCATTTACCGTTGTTTTTTCTTCTCTTTTTAGCCAACTCTCGGCCTCACCATTCATTCGCAAATTGCTGTGATGTGTTTAGTAGGAGTAATTATTAGCTTTTTTTTAGGTTTTATTTTAGTTTGTCCCACTGTTTTTTTTTTGTCAACACTCTGCTGTCAATCAAACTAGTTTTGAACTACATCAAAACAGGTAAGACATCGAGACAAGTAGCGAGCTAACTGGCTTTTTTTTTGGTATAAGAAATATATATTTAAATGCCAATGTTCTCGTGGGTGAAATTGGCAGATTTCGGTTAGAAATTCACCACGACGATAAGTGTCAAGAAAACAATTTTTTCGGTAGTGGTCAGAAAGGGTCAGGTTCTCGCATTTCAAAAAAAAAAATTTTATCTACTTTGAATTTCCATCTCTGGGAACTCCGAAATTTAACAAAAAAATTAAAATGTTTTCGTTCAGAATTTGGTCATTTTCGGACTAGTTTGCGTTGAGTTAGATAATTCTAGCTCGTGTTTCCCTGTCGCACATCATTTGCTATCTCTGTGTGTGTGAGTGTGACCTACAGCTCATTAACTTAGCCCGAAGTTGCTGACGAGAGGATGGGCTTGTAAATAAACAACAAGACTGACAACTGTCGTAAATTTTTTGTTTTTTTTTTTCTTCTTCTTCGTTTTTATATTTTTTCTTTGAAGCACCACTTTCAATTACTACATTCAGCACTGTCTTTTTTTTAACTTTGGCACTTTTTATCATTAGTACATTTTTCTAATTAGGCTTTCTGAGAATTTCTGCTCGAATTTTTTATTTAAAATTTTCCTTTATTGAGGTTTTCTCACACTGCACAAAAAAAAACCGTAGCAACAGTAGATACTAATGGCTTAAGCAGATAGACCACGATTTTTTTTTTTTAAAGGACCGCTCACTGCAAAAATTCTTCGCTGTGGATCGCGGAGCTCATGTTCGTTCACTTTAAGGAAATATAAATTTGCCTGTTGGCTTGGGATTGTGAGACCCGGCCGTCAGTGTCATATTCCCAACTTTTTTACTTTGAGCTATGGCACTCCCCGTCAGTGTTGTTGCAAAAATGGAAAAACTTTTCTCATATTTCAAGATAGACCTACAGAAATATATCGTTGAAGAAACTGCACAATTATTGTGGGTAGTTATTTAGTAATGCGCGCATAAACATGCATACGTATATACAGACACTCAGGAAATAAAAGAATGATTCCATTTGAATTTAGGAACTGTTTCCATTAAATGTTTTGAGTACAGAGATCAGCCTGCTCAAATTTCACGATATGTAAATAAAAAAAAAAAATCATTTTAGCTAAATTATTATTGCCACCACTGTTTGAAGTGTGAGAAAAGGATTTCTGTGCTGCAAACTGTAAGCTAAATTTTGAGTTGCACATCTATTAATACATTAGTGAATATCTCATTCAATTATTTGAAGCAGTTTTTGAATGATGCGCGAACAAAGGAATGGACATACATACAGATAGGCAAAATTTCTTAAAAAACTGTTGTTTTGACTTCTATTACTCTAATAAAGTACTCCGTTTTTCTGCACTTTAATATACAATCACTGCAATTTTATTGTATATAAAGGTATCGTTGCTATTTTTTACATCGAATTTCACCCAAGCGAGTTGAGTAAAATATTTTTTTTTTTACTGCAAGACTTCATTTTAAGTCCCAATAAAAACTCGTTTTTTCTTTAAATTGGTTCTTAAAACTAGCAGTTAGTCGACCAAAACCCCCGTTTTTTTTTTCTATTTTGCTATTAAAAACTTAAATGTGTTCTAAACTTACTATTTCCGCACATTTGTAGTACATATGTATGTACATAGCTATTTGTTATTACCTTTTATTTACCTAATACCGTAAAAAACATCAATAAATAAAGCAAAGTCGTTAATGACTGCGTATATTCGATGCTTTGAATAACAAATGTTTTCCACCATTTTTATAATGTACTTAAAACGTAATAAATAGCTACGACTTTTCTTATCGATTTCGGAACTAATTTATATTCGTGTCTCGGAAATTAGCATAACATCTAAAATAGTATGTTGTGGGAGAGAGAAATTCACACTTTGACGAGTTTTCACAAAACTGTGAAATATCACACGATTTGGAGTAAAAAAATCAAAACAGAAGCAAATCTAAGTACTTAAAGGCACTGAAAAAAACAAACAAAGAAAATAAATTTTAAAGTTAGAAGTGAAACCTTTTTACTCGTTTAACCTTCAAATGAATTAGTTTATTTAGTAAAAAAAAAATTTATAGTTACAATACAAATATTGATGATTCGACACGTCTATTCCGTCTTAATATTAACATTCTTGTTACCGGTAACAAAAAAAATACAATACAAATATTGTCGCTTAAATCGTTAGACTAAATATTTTACGTTCGAAGCCTCTATTATGACCTAGTAGATAATAATATTATTGTTACCGGTAACAAAATAAATAGTTACCATACAAATATTGTAGGACGGAATAGAGGTGTCGAATGTAAACTATTTATTCTGACATACAAATATTGCCGCTTAAATCGTCAGAATAAATAGTTTACATTCGACACCTCTATTCCGTCCTAGTAATAATATTCTTCTTACCGGTAACAAAATGAATTGTTACCATACAAATATATTATGTATTCAAAAAACATGTCTTATATTGCAAGCCTCTATTCCAACCTGATAACAATATTCTTGTTACCGGTAACAAAATAAATAGTTACAATACAAATATTTTTGCTTAAATATTTAGCTCCACTATTCCAACCTCATAATAATATTCTTGTTACCGGTAACAAAAATTGCAGGCAATTTTGGCAACCTTTTCGTATTCTGTCTGCAAAAGCTTCCCAAAAATTATGCGGTGGATGTAATCCTAGTTGCCAGAAGACTAAAACTTTCAGAAAATTTCTCATTAATTCAGATATCGACCAAGGGCTTCGTGCAAGGTCCCAACTACTATTTATTTATATTTAATTCGTATTCATTACGAAAAGCATTAAAAAAAGTATTATTACACCAAATATAAATACTCAAACCCTAATGACGCTATATTTACTTACAAATGGTAGTACAAAAATAAAACCACGAATTAGTCTAATGGTTTTGCATTAATGCTCACTTAAGAAAATATAAAAAGGCTACGAAAATGTTTTACTAATTGCGAGCGCATAGAAATGTGCTCTAGAATTGTGCAGCTCCTACTACTACTATTACGAAGAGTCTCAGGGTTAAAGTGCTTTATTTAAATATTTGAGTGGTGAAATTATATTTGGTATTCTTTAACACAACTTTTTTATCCCCCATTTCGTTGCAAAGGTTTGTTTGTTTTAGATATTAACTAAATGACAAAGTTAGCGGGTAAATAACCCGTAATTAAATGACTTCATTTTGTTGACATCTCAAGCGTGCACAGTGGTGACCTTGACCGACTCATAAAATCCATGGCACTAATTTTCCATTTAAATTCGTAATAAATGTGCGCACCCACCTGTGTAGTAAACAAAAATAAAAATAAAAAGTGGAAAAATCAGACAAATTTAGGTGGCACCGCAATTGACATTTGTTGTACGCTTCTCGTTTTTCTTGTTGGCAACGATTTTCCAATCGAATGAACAAGTCGTGCAGCGCGACATTGTGACAAAATGTTGACAAAACAAAATTGAATCTATGGTGTAGAACGAAAAAGGCTGTCAGTACGATTTTATAACTTTTAAAGATGCGATTTGCGAGTTATTTTGACAGTCAAAAAATTGGAAACACGGTTAATGGCATCAAAAAACTCAGAATATTTGACGTTTAGTTTGTGAGAACAACTTATAGAAGTTAGCTGAGTAATGATAAAAAAATATATGTATTGTTTTCTAAAATTACTGAAAAAATTTAATGCATATCACTAATAGTTATATACAGCTGCGGTCTAAATAGTAGCAGTGAATTCAGACTAGGTTTCGTTAGACAAAATTAAAGCAAGTTTTGTTTTTATTAATTTTCATTCAAAATATAACGAATTCTATAGCAAAATACACATTAAAAAAATATTTAAAGTTTACACAAAGTTGAGGGAAAGCCACCAAAATCTGCAACTTTTTGGGAAGAATTTCATAAAAAATTTTGAGTTTGCAGTTTTGTAGCCCAAGCAAAACTCCCTCAAAAATTTCGTTGGATTTTCCAAATATTTTGCGTCTGGTAACAATTTTTGCATTTTTAATAACTTAAAAAAAAAATACAAAAAGGTGGCACTACTATTATTTTGAACACAGCTGTATATTCTATAACTTTAATCGATCTAATATTCATACATCGTATATATTTGAATATCCACTACTAACTGGGAGACGACTCTAGCAATTTGTAACACATTTAGTATACTGAACTATCGAATTTTTTTAAAAGGGTTGCCACTTATTTGTAAACTTTTTTTATTCTTCATCATATTTGAAAAAAAAAAAATATTTCAAGGCAGAGTTTGTTGACCAAGAGTTGCCACTTAATTTTAACATGTTTATTTTTTTGTAAATCCATTATTATCTCCAAAGCTTATTGACCCAATGCATTTTTTAGCTAGGAAATATGCGAACTTTCAAGCTCTTCTACTTAAGTGTTGCAGTTTAGGTTGTTCTTTACAGATAAATATCTGATACAAACTAAATGATATGGCAACCTCAAAAATTCCAAATCGTTACAGACATGTACCGAATACCGGAAGCCTACTAAAAAGTCGGGAAAATGTACTATCACTTTTGCCAACACTGATCAAAACCCTTCGAGGAATGTTTTGTTGCCAAAAACAACAACAACAAGCGACCTCAAAAAAAATTTGGTTTAAGTACTATTATCTTTAAGCAAAGTCATTTTGGGAGCACTTATGTAGGCCTCAGTTACAAATAATTTTAACAATATTTTCGAGTTATTTCAAAACCATTTTTCAATTATCATTTGCATAATTTCTTTAAATATATTGAACTATTTCTTCGGCATAATTTTAGAATCATTTTCGGCGTAATCTATAGCTAATCCCGTAATAGTTCTGATTTTAATACCGATATACCCAGAGACATAATATCGAAATGCTTAAAACAGGCTTCCCAAAGAATCCCCCAATGATCCCAAAATATTTCCAAACCAATCACGAAATTATTTGGAGTAAGAAGTCCTCCTATATAAAATAAAAAAGGAACCAAGCGCTAGTTCCATCACCTTGGCGGCTTCACAATAATTCAAATCTACGTTACAATCTCTACCCCACTTCCAGCTAACTGTTCTAACAATTTCATTTTGATATGAATAAATAATTTACGGTTTTACGAATTTTAAATTTGAAAAACAATTAACAACTAATTATGCCGCTAAACGTTTTCTGCAATATAATTATGTCATTTACATAGTTACACACACAATGACAATTATCAAGTTTTATTATTCTCAGCATGAATGTGAACGAGTTGAATGTGAATTTGTGAATTAGAATTTGTATAGAACTAATTATAAAATTTTGCTTTATACAGCATTAAAGGGTTTTTATTTTGTAAATTTCAAATACAACTAACTGTAATAAATATAATTGTGTAATAAACGAAAAATGTATATTCATTCATAAACAATTAAACTTGTTAATAAGCGTTTGCATTGTTATCACATCATAGATTTGCTTGTAATATGAAATGGCCAATTATGTTATTCAAATATAGAATTGTTCTAATAATAGCACAATAAATGAAAAAGTAAAAAAAAAAATTATTATAAATTTTTTAAGAGACTAATAGTTATTTTCAAATAAAAATTTGTTAGCCGGTTTTTAATGTATTTCCAGGGTTTCGATTAGGGTAAATCAAACCCCAATTTCGAGACCGCTTTCAGTGAATAAGCAATGAAGTTACTATACCACCATCATGATTCAGTTTTAAGTTCAAAAAAAGGATTTACTAAATCCTAACATTGGTGGCATTTAAAGCTTAAAGTAAGGGTGGCGCGAACTAAAGTCAACGGAATTAACGTCAGTGACGTTAATTCGCACCCCAAAAGCGAATTAATGTCAGTGACATTAAGACGCATGCCAAAAGCGAACTAAGGTCAATATTTTTAGCGAACTAACGTCATTGACATTAATTCGCATTAAGAAAGCGAACTAAAGTCAGTACATTTTTTTTATATTCCAAATTTTCATTTTTCATTATCACCTTCGACTTATGATCATTATATCATGAATCTGGGATTGACTTAGGTCAGATCCCCAATTCGGGGTGTGATCCATGGTATTTACATATGTGCAGAACTCCTTTCCGCATTGGCGGCCTTCGGCCGCGCTTCAAAAAATAACCCTGGGCTACGCCATTCCAACTCCGGGTGTGTGCCATAGCCGTGGCTACCGCCACGGTGATGTCCTTCCGCGTGCCACTCTTTTCTCACAGGGTAATGTGATTACAACACCCACATGAAAATGACAGAAAATTCTGAACTTTAACTGCAAATATCTCGGAAACTACTAAAATATTGGTTCAGCGGAGTTATATTCATGCTCCTGGGACCAAAGCGCGTCTCCTGATACATATTTCAACATTTTTGGTTGTGTATTAGCGCTCGGTACCTCACGTAAACGATTACCCACGTCTAGATTTAGAATCTGAAATGAGATTTCTTTCAACCGTTCAAAAGTTATTTGCAGTTAAAGTTAAAAATGTTCTGTCATTTTCATGTGGTTGTTGTAATGGCACATTAGGCTGAGCCAAAAAAGTGAAAAAGTGGGAAACGTGGCACGCGGAAGGATATCACCGTGGCGGTAGCCACGGCTATGGCACACACCCGGAGTTGGAATGGCGTAGCCCAGGGTTATTTTTTGAAGCGCGGCCGAAGGCCGCCAATGCGGAAAGGAGTTCTGCACATATGTAAATACCATGGATCACACCCCGAATTGGGGATCTGACCTAATTCAAATTTTCGCCTGCGGCGTTACTTCGTCGAATCTCAAACCCAAATGCCTCAATGACATTAATTCGCATGTCCAAAGCGAACTAAAGTCAAAATACTATACGAATTAACGGCACTGACTTTAATTCGTTTTTGGTCATGCGTCATAATGTCACTGACATTAATTCGCTTTTTGGGTGCGAATTAACGTCACTGACGTTAATTCCGTTGACGTTAGTTCGCGCCACCAAAGTAAGCGACAGCAATACCACCCGGATGCAATCTATATTTGAACAAACGAACAAGACGGAAACTATTTGTAATTGTAACTCAACCACTGAGATTTTGTTAGTTATTTCAGATTTGGAGAAGTACAACTGCAGCCATTAAATATTACATTTATATACATATATTGAGTGCTACATATGAAAACGGAGCCATTAAGGTGTGTTCTTTCAAAGCGACTTTTTATTTTATTTTATTTTATTTTATTTTATTTTATTTTATTTCATTTTATTTTACTTTACTTCATTTTATTTTATTTTATTTTATTTTATCTTATTTTATTTTATTTTATTTTATTTTATTTTATTTTATTTTATTTTATTTTATTTTATTTTATTTTATTTTATTTTATTATATTTTATTTTATTTTATTTTATTTTATTTTATTTTATTTTATTTTATTTTATTTTATTTGATTTCATTTCATTTCATTTCATTTTATTTTATTTTATTTTATTTTATTTTATTTTATTTTATTTTATTTTATTTTATTTTATTTTATTTTATTTTATTTTGTTTTCTTTTATTTTATTTTATTTTATTTTATTTTATTTTATTTTATTTTATTTTATTTTATTTTCTTTTATTTTATTTAATTTTATTTTATTTTATTTTATTTTATTTTATTTTATTTTATTTTATTTTATTTTATTTTATTTTTTTTTGTATTTTATTTTATTTTATTTTACTTGATTTATTTATTTTATTTTATTTTATCTTATTTTATTCAATTCAAATTTACTATTCTCAATCTGATACACCCTAATTTACTTCGTAAAAGTAGTGCACTTATTGTCATTATTACAAGTTTGAAAGTTTAGCTTCAGGCACTAGCACTACAAGCACTAAAAGCTCATCTGCCCGTATATTGGAATCTTTCATTGACATAAATAAATTAGTTACAACTATCTAGTTTAGTTGGCTGCCATGCGAATAACCCGACGAGACAGATGGATGCTCCGACTGCACGTCAAGGGATGTAGTAAATATGTACACTGGAGGCTAGCTAACTAAAAACAATTTGCAAGTAGTCACATACATACATACTTAGATGCATATAAATAAAGCATATGTATGTGCATATATATGTATATATGTATGTAGCTATAAAAATATCTTATATAGATGCAAAAAAGCAAAAACAAAGTAGTTCAAGTTTGTGTATTTAAGTTCATTTAGTGCTACTCGACCGATTGGTTGGTCGTCATCGGCTTGTGCTTGTTACCCCATTCGGGTTTACCTATTTTATTTATTACATAAATGCAGTGACATACAAATAATAGTACTACATATATGTATATATACAGCACATATACCCTGTAGGAAAAATTTCTCTTTACTTCTGTGTAGTTTGATGAGCAAAAGTGAGTCTAAGAAAAATATTACAAATATTGTTATCCATACGTCACAAAGTTGATTTAGCACGAGCTTCGACTTTACGAATTTTTAAATTAACGATCTTTACTACATCATTTCAAGGAAAGACTATGCTTTAAAAAACATTTCTTAAGCATTTGAAGTACAGACTGCATGCGCTCTATTACTTATTTATTACAACAAACCAAGCATGTCACCATCATGTTTTAGTACTCTCCACTAGCACCATAATGTCACGGCATTATCATTGATGTATGTATGCTGCCATTTTAAGCATCAGCACCCGCAACCACAACGTTTCATTATTGTAACCATCATTGTTATTAACGTTATCATCATCAACTATATAGACATTTATCAGCGTGGTCAACCATTCATCAACTGAGCTAACACGAGGGTGAACGAAAAGTAGCTAAAAACTGTATACATAAAATTAGTATGCACAAAAAAATTAAGTTAAATTTAGTACTAAAATTATGCTCTAAGACTGTGTTTCAAATTTGAATAGATATTTATTTTTAATATGAATCAATTTCCTAGCTTAATCTACTGCTGTACTAAAATTTAGTACACAATAATTGTATTAGTATTCACCTACAAAAGTTTAGTACTAACGTTTATTTCTAAAGCTAAGCGATCGTAAACTTCAAAAGCATAAAGCTTGTGATAGCGCAAGGCAGGTTTTTAAAGTTATTCTTTTAGGATTTGTACTAAAACGTACTTATTTTTTATGATAAGCTCTAAACAAAATTTAGTACAAAAAAATATGTCTTACAGAAAATAAGTATGCTTAGTATAAAGACTTTTAGTATAAAGACTTTAAATGCTATTTTAGTAACAAATATCAAGTATGATAGAAATGTACTAAATTTTAGTACCAAGTTTAGTACATACAGTTTTCTAGGATCAAAAACAGTTGTATAAATTCCTGGATAAATAAACTTATTACAACTTACGGTACTAAAGCTCAAAACCTAAATTTTAGTACAAAATGATATCGTCTTAAAATTTGCTATTTTATATATTTTTTCGTGTCACTATAACATAACTAATTAAGTATTAAAATACATTTGTATAAATATAAAAAAATATGTAGTACTAAAATTATAGAAAACTTTTAGAAACTTTTCTCATAAACAAAGGAGTGTACTAAAAGAAAAGTACGAATTCAAGACAACCCTAGTAATTTCAATGGCCTCCCAGCTTACCAAAGTCGGAGCGCTCCGAAAAAAGCATCCAAAAAGAGTCCGTAATTGGAGCCTTTTCGGAGTAAACACCGAAGAACCACTCTTTTATGAAGATTTACGGAGCGTTGAGAGAAGAAATGAATATTGTAGAGCGAATGAACTGCAAGGCTCAATTATATGAGCAATTTTGAGCGTTGTCTGGCCCTTTTTGTTATAGGCGTACAGAGAATTGTGAGAAAATAAACTTTGGAGAGCAGATGTGTCAATAAATCTGCATTAAACTTTAAAAGGTATCTTTCCTCTTCATTATTTATAAAGCTTCATAAAAATGTCGATAGGAACCCCAAAAATTATCCGAAAGGAGTAAAAAATTACACCAAATGAGCTTCAGAAAATCATCAATAAAAGCCTCCGAAAAGAGTCCAAAAAGGCTCCAAAAACCCTCCGCATGGACGAATAAAAGGCTCCGAAAAGAGTCCGAAAAGGCTCCGAAGTTCATTTAAAAAGAGTCATAAAACGCTCCAAATTCATCGGAATCGGACTCATTTCGGACTCTTCTTTATGACTCCGTTTGGGGTGCCCGCGTAGAACGATTTTTCGCTCCATTTGGGCTCCAAAAGGAGCTCATTTCGGAGGGTAAAGCTCTGAGAAATGTGCGTTTTATGGCTCCGAATGGAGTCTTTTTTTGCACTTTTGGTTAGCTGGGCTCTTTTATACCCAATACATACATAAATTGTGTGTGTAAAATGTGTCGCCCAGCTGGCAGCATTTATCTTTTTCATGTTGAGCGTTGACATTCTGCATGCCATTTGCCTTTTTACAATTTGTAGTTGTATTTTATGAGTTTAAGTGGACATGAAAACTAATTAATTTCTGGCAGGGAAAGACTTCACAACTGAGGGAAATTTTTCGGAAAAACTAAATTTGTATGTGTAAAGGCCGAACATATTTCGTCTCACAGGAAAATAATTGCCGTTAACTGGTTTCATTCTTCGAGCCTTCAAACTGAATTGTTGGTTCGATGAAAAAATCGTAAGTGTGTGAACGGCCTTATAACATGCAGCAAACGAGTAAATGAAACAAATTGAAAATTCATGTTTATTAATATTAATTAAATTAAACTTCACTGCAGGCTATAACAGAGTGTAGCGTAAATTAATAAAAAGACGATTAATGCATGCTGACCCAATTAAGAATAATTCGTTAAATGCACACTTGCGTCAAGTGGTGAATTTAAATAAACTTTTAAATATAAGACATTTTTTGGCTGATTAACACAATTTGTAAATGTGGTATTTTATAGCACTGTGCAACAATTTAAGCAAATGTTTTTTGTTTTTTCAAAAATTTTAAAAATTTTAAATTTCATTTTTACTTTTTGCTTGTTTTGTACAGTTTCTTTTTGCAATATTTCGAATACTACTATATTTAAAATCAACTCTAATTTTCGAACTTTCAAAATGAATAATTAGGCAAAGAAAAAAAAATATTTTGAATAAAAAATGTAGTGCCTTTCATAGAAAATTGAAAATTTTCCGAAATCGAAAAAATTAAGGTTTGCCTTTGAAGTTTGAAGTAAAAATTTTTTGTACTATATCATAAAAAATCATTTAGTTTTCGGAAGGGTTTTTTTTTGTCAAAATAAAAATTTTTTGGACTACGTCCACATATTTTTTTTCTTATCGAGTAAAATTTTTTTTTGTTTCGTTATGGCGAAATGTAGGAAGAGATTTTTTTTCGTCTACCAAATTGAGTTAAAAAAATTAAAAACACCAATCTGAAAATTTAACAGCGAACTTCAATTATATGTATATCAAAAATTTTTTTTCAAAATATTTTTTTTATTCAAATATCCCCGTTTGGAAGTCAAAAAAGAAATGTTCAACCAAATTCTAAATAAGTTTTTTGGCCAATTTTGGAGAAACAAAAAAAAAATTGTTTACCAAAAATTTCGAAATTCATATTTTTGAAACAAACAAAAACACCCTTCTGAGATTTTCCTCATAAAGAAGTTATGCAAAAAAAATTTAGTTCCAAGTTTATTGAAAAATTACATTTTTTGGCTATGAAAATTTAAAAATATCTAACATTATCTAAAAGTATTAATTTTAATGAAAAATAAAAAAGTTTCTAATGTAAAAGCGTTAATATTTTAAAGTACTTTTTGTTTGAAAGTGCCTTTTTTTGAATCACAGTAGTTTCCGAAATAATAAACAATTAATTTTACAAAACAAGCAACAAAGGAAAAAAGTGAAATTTTGAACTTGCAAAATTTTCAAAAAAAAAATTATTTTACTTAAATTTTTCCTTTGGGAGAACTTTGTTTTTTGATAAAAGGAATTTTGAATAAAAATTGGTGGCAAACGATTCCAACCATCAGACGATTTGACATGGAATGAGCCAAAAACCGATTCAAATCAGTTTTGGAAATATACCATTTTTTCTTGTTGTATATAAAGCGTAACACTACAAACCACACAAATATTTTTGTATACAAATGTAGGCATGAATGCCCTGAAAATTTCATCAAGAACATTCGGATATTATTTTGTGCCTTCATAGAGGACAAACACACACAAGCAGCCACACAACTAAATTTTGATTTAGAAGATGTACATTTTAGCCTTAAGGGAATTCACATTCATTACAATTAGCCTTGACTTCATCTTAGATGTACTCGAACATTTCTAAGTATTTACTTTGAGAAACCTTTGCCACTTAATTAGATGAATCAATTTGACATATTTCCTGCTTATTACCATTTTATTGTATTTTAATTATGTTAAGCAGATGGTAAAGCCTTATTGTATAGAAATATAAGCTCTTCTATCTCTCAAGTATTGCAACCAATTATTAATTGCAACTACAAAATCTAAGACAGTGCTTTTGTAAATTAAAATTGAAAGTACCGAATTCAATGTCGTCTCACAAAGATATTCCTCAGTAACACAAACACATACATACATACATACATACAAATGATTGTCTCTCTACATTACAAGCTCTTACAAATTTTCAGGTATACATAGAATTTCCTATAAAAATAAGCAAATGCTCGTGCGTTACAGAATATTGAATGAAAGTAATGAGAAAATTATTCCATGAATATGTATTTTGTGCTGATAATAAATAATTGAATATGAAAACAAAAACAACTCAATTAAATGCAACAATAAAAATAATTAATAATGCATTGAAATGATGATAAAGCGAGCATTAAGCATAGATAGATTTATATGAAGGTAGGTATACATATATCAGTGATGCCCAGAACTTACTTAAGGGGGAGAAAAACTTTTTTTACCAACTTAGGGGATGGCTTTCCTCACAATATGCAACCCAAAATTGGTTATCGAAAGAAACTCTTTCTGGGTCACAACGTAAAGCATAATATCACATCGGTACAAGTATGTCGAAAGAGAGTGACTTTTGTTGTCGAGAAGTGACTTTGGCACTAACTTATTTTCAAATTTCAAGCTACAATCAATTTTCAAACGCCGACTGCAAACTAATTGATTTCAACCACTTCAGAGATCGAAACGAAAATAGTTATTGCAATACTAAAAATTAAAACAAAAAAAATTTACGTGCTAGTTTTAAGTCAACGAAAAGAAATTTTTATTTCTAACTGATTGCAATCATAATTTCTTATCAATTAATTTTCCAAATATTTTATTCTAATCAATGATCATGTTTAAATCACGGTTCTGCGAAATTACATTCAAATGATTCCTATTATTTTAAAACAATTGATATTGTAAGCAAATCATGATTTCAAACAATAACTTAAAAAATATTGTGATTGCAATCAAAATAAATTACAATATTTAGTATTTTCTGTGGTATGAAATCTAATTTCTCACTCTGCCATACTAACTTAGAAAAAATTATATTATATGAGTAATTATAAATCAGCCAAAATTTTGCGAATTACAAAAACAAAATAAGTATTCAAGTATAGACTTCGGGCATCACTGATATACTCGTATGGTATTAGCGCATGCAAATTGAGAGCGGCAGACAAATTGACGCCTACATATAAATGTGTACCGGTAATATAAGTCTTGTATGTATGTAGACATGGTTACGAGCGGTTACAATGACAACAGCTATCAAGTAAAAAAAATTACATGTAATCAAGTGAAATTCGTTTTCAGTGTTGTCGAAGCTCAAATGTACTAGAGATGTTGCGGTTCTCGTATTTAAAATTTTGACGTTTGCAAACTCGAATGCGAATATTCGATTTCGGAAAAAATTTTAAATTATTGATTGATGTTCCTCATTAAAAGATACCTTCTCCAAAGAAGCAAATTTGTTTAATGTAATTTCGAGAACATCATTTAGTCGCAGTTTTTGAAAAGAATGACTTTTTGGATTCCGAGGGAGGGTTTGGACTCAAAAACAACACCCGTGGATCTGCCGCTGGTTCGAATGAAAGTAATAGACAAAACGATTATAACTTCATTTATTTTTTTTTATTTTTTTTTGATGACGCGTTTTGAAACAATACAATTATTTTTGAAACGGTTAAAACGGCTCGCTTCGGTTTTTTGAAAATAAAACGGTTCCAAATGTTAGAGGATACAATTAAAATTTTCTCAAGAGATTATTTATATTGTTTTAAAAACTTAACAGCTCCGATTTTCTTCAAGCTTCGCCTTTGGAAAGCGAAACGGTTCAAACGGTTACTGTTAAATTTCGAGTTTTCAAAAATTAAAATTTTTAAATAGTTTGCTTTCACGAGATTCAGTTTCGATTTTCAAAAACGACCACTTTTCAGCATTTGTTGCTCCAATTGCGTTTAAATGAACCGGTTCTGATTCTGAAAAGTTAAACTGTTTCAAACGGTTACATTTATAATCTCGAATTAGTTTTTTTTAAATCGAAAGAATTACTAAATTCCTTTAAATTTTTTAAATGAATCGGTTTTGATTTTGGAAAAAAAATCGGTTTTAAACGGTTAACATTTCGGTTTGAATTTTGGGAAATTATTATCATTCAATTCTCATTACTTACATTTTTGAAAGGTAAAATGAGTTTTATTTTCAAAAATGGAACGGTTTGAAACGGTTATGGTCACGATTTCGATTTTAAAATTAACCGATTTTGCATATTTTCTGTGCCTCTTGCTTGTGCTTTTTAAATATGTAGCAATGTGGTTTTGAAAAATGAAAAGCTTTCAAATGTTTATTGATTCGATATTTGAAAACTATCGGTTCAAACCGGTTGCTATTTCGAAAATGCTGTACATACTTATAATTGCTAGTTGCTTTTTCTGTTTTAAAAATAAATCAGTTTCAGTAATCAAGTTTTATTCTATATTCGAAAGTTAGCCTAAACAATTTCGACCCAACCTCAGGCGAAGAGGCCAATCTACACTTAACATAATTTATGTGATATTTCAAGTGTGCGCTGCCATATTCCTTTTGCCACACCCAAATAAATGAACCACAAAAAGGTTCTGATGTACACTTTAAGGATGAGCACAGCAAAATAAAATAGCATTAAGGCAATTACCAACGGACATTAAGAGCTTCGTACAAATCTCATAAATTCCTGATTACCATTTCGCACTAATTTAAGTGAACAACAACGCCTTAAAGTATACTATAGTTATCTCAACAGTTAACATATGGTTCGTCGTATCTAAATTCATTGGGGAAAAAGCAACAATGCCATGTGCGTAAGTTGAAATACATGAAATACACAATAAAGCCACAAGCAACAAAAACAACAAATACAAGCTAAAAAATAAATAAAAAAAACAACCAAAGTAGCAATGAAACAAATTAAGTCATAATAATTACCTTCAGTGGCAGTACTAAGAAAATAAAGAAGCACAACGAAATTCATAAAAACGCAACACACATTGGAATTGTAGTTACTGCTTGCGCGTGGCAGACGATTTGCAAGAAAGCTTCGAAAAGTCTGACTGTCATATATTAATGAGCCAACTAAAAAAAGTCGCTGTAGTAATAATAAATTTCAATTTCTTGAATAAAAATACGGAAGGAAAGTAAGAAAAGGTGCACGTTTCACTTGAAATGCTTTGTTGGTGTGGAAATCAGGGAACAGAAGTAGACGTTATTTTCAGAATTTCGATTCGAATTTTTTTTTTACATGCCACCAGCAACAAAAAAATATTTTGCAATGATCAAAATTGAGAAGTTTGCTGTTTACATCATTGAATGCAAAAAAAAAAAAATTTGGAAAAAATGTGTCCACAATTTAATGAACACTTTAGGCTAAACAAAAAAAAAAAACAAAAATTTGAAAAAAAATTAAAAAATTTAATTTTTGAAAATTTCAGGATACTTTTCGATAAATATGTATATCGATATAATACAAAAAAATTTTTGTCCACAATTTAAAGGATAACTTTAACTAAGCAAATAAAAACTCACAATAAAAATTAGAAAAAAAAAATTTTTAAATTTAATTTTTGAAAATTTCAGGATACCTTTAGACATTTAAGTATATAGAAATAATACAAACAAATCTTAATCCATAATTCAATATATAAATTTAAGCTAAACAAAGAAAAAAAATTGGAAAAAAATTTGAATTTTTATTTTTGAAAATTTCAGGATATAAAACAAAAAACTTGTAACTCACAATTTAATGGACTACATAGTTTAAGCTAGATTCAAAAAAAAGTTAAAAAAAAAAATTCGGAAAAAATTTCAAAAATTACTTTGAAAATTTCAGGATACCTTTAGACATTTAAGTATATAGAAATAATACAAACAAAATTTAATCCATAATTTAATATATAAATTTAAGCTAAACAATAGAAAAAAAAAATTGGAAAAAATTGTAAACTTTTATTTTATAAAATTTTAGGATAGGTTTAGATGCTCGTACATATGCATACAGATATAAAACAAAAAAAAAATTAATAAATAATTTAATGATTAACTTTAAGCTAAAAAAAAGTGGAACAAATTTTAAATTTTTATTTTTGAAAATTTCAGAATACCTTTAGATATACATATAACAATACAATTTTAATCCATAATTCAATGGATAACTTTAGTTTTTCGATTTTGAAAATTCGAAAACAAAATAATTAATTTTAATTTTAAAAATTTTTAACTAGATTTGTTTTTTAATTTTTCCGTTTTTTCTTTTGCGACCCACCCTAATTTGGAAGACTTTAATCAATACAACCAAGAACTGAGTATAAAAATAAAATTCAAATTAACTGTCATGAAATCATAACCGTTACGATCCCTAACATGAAACAGGAAATAGAAAAAAATAAGATAAAAATTCTTCAGTAAAATTTTTGGATTCTCAGTCAACCGGTAAACACTTGTGAATTACGTGCAAAACATTCCGCAGGCCATGAAAATCGTTATAAAACAAATGTCAAAAAATACGCATAAAAGGAAATGTATATAAAGCAAATTTAGTTCTAAAAAGGAGCTAAGTCGAAATTTGTGATTTTCGAAGTTATGCAGACTGCCGTGTTGCTTAGCTAAAGATTGGGTGAAATGTAGAATTAATTCAATATAAGCTGCATTACTCAATCATAAAAGAACTGATGAAAGCCAAAAGATTATTTTGAGCAAGGGAGGGAGGCAGCTAGGTTTGCCCGTTAGCAGAAGAGAGGTTTTTTCTGGTGAGTTTTACGTTTGTGATTTCAAAATAGTTTACTGTAGTAAGTTGTAACGTTTTTCTACATATGTATGTAGGTATGTATATTAGCTTAAGTACACACAAAGAAGCATTAGACTGGACCTACAAAAATAAAAATAAATTTTTTTTAAAATTATATTTATATTATTTTTCAGAATAAAAAAAGTTTCTGCAGCTAAATTTAATATTTAGAAATCCATCGTGGGTAGGTAAACTTGTTGGGCACTGATTTCGCTTTTGCTTAAAAAATAATTAAATTATTTAAAAAAAAAAAACTATGCAAACTTTAGTTAAAAAAAAAAATTTTTTTCTTGGCCTGAGCAAATTTTTTTATTTTTTTGAATTTTTTTTTTTTAGTTTAAGTCCGAACCAGATCCAACATAAAATTCTTTTTTCGAAGCTGCCAGAAACTCTGCAATGGCTCATCAGCCGAAAACTTTTATTCAAAACTAAAGCATCCATAACTATAAATATGGTCAAGGCCAGAACTTCTTTGTCAAGATTTCTTTTTAACTCAGTCTAATGTGACCATGCCCACACATATGCAGTCTTACAACTAAATATTAATGTACTTTATGTATACATATGTATATTTGTACAGTTATTTCTGCACATACTCGTAAAAACTATCCGAAAATCCCATTAACTAGGTCAGCCACAGCATCTGCTATCTGCTTCGTACAGGTGTAGAGCAAAGCCTTAGTGTTGTTGTTGGCACAACGAAGTAAGTGAAGTAATCGTTAGTTGTAACTTCCAGAACAAAAATAACGATTATGAAATACAAAGATACACGAGAGAATAAAGTAAAATTACATATATATACCGGAACAAAGTTATTTTTGATTCATTTTTCCTTAGATAATTTGAAGATTAATCGATCTCGAGAGTAGCAGGGGAAGATAGGGCGATACCACGCCCACTTTAAATTTATTTTCAAATATTTAAGTTTGGTTAGCTTATCCTTTTAATAAGCCAATTCTTTTATTATCATAGATACTGGTTTTCCAAATTTCCAAATTTAATAACTCACTCTTTTATAAAAAAAGTGGGCGTGGCTATTAATTGACTTTGCAAATTTCTAACAAAAATGTTTTTACCTCCACATAAAATACCCATAGTAAATTTTTTTATGAACCATAAACTCCTCTTCGAGTTTTGTTTGCCGAAAAATTAAAAACAGCTTGTTCAAAAAAGGGAGCGATGCCACGCCCCTTTTCAAAATTTCTTTTTTCGCGCATTTCTGCTTACAACGATACTTTGGAAAAAATATTTTCAGTATAAATACATAATTTTCCAAATTCATTGCATATTACATTCTTCTGTGTTGCTTTTAGTTACATAAAAGTGGGCGTGGTCCTGAAGCGATTTTGCATATTTTTGGCAGTACATTAATTTTACCAAGCGCAGTCTGTCTATCGAATTTCGATATGACATCTTAAGCATTACTTGATTTATGTTGAAAAATATTTGTAAAATTTACTTAAATAAAAGTGGGCGGAACCACGCCTATTTTCAAATTCAAAATTGAAAATAGTTGGATTTTACTATTTCAATGCACCATTTAACGACGTAAGGCATGCCAAGCTGAGTAACAAAGTGCAGTTAATATATATCAGAGTAATATAAGAAAAAATAACCCTTTTTAGAATTTTTGTTTATTTGTTTGCATGTTTGTTCTTGCATCACTTAAAAACCGCTACACATAATTTGATGCAATTTGCATTAATATATTTTTAAGCGTCCATCTTAAAGTATAGAGCTCATTTTAACGTATGTTATTCCCGCTACACAGTGGTGGCTAGAAAAATTGGTACAAAGTATTTTTATTCCAACAGTGAGCTTAGGACACGCAGTTGTCGCTACATAATAAATATTCCTAACAATAGCATCCGAAACGAAAGCAATCACTGCTTGCATATCTCTCTGTCTATCTGGTTGTATGTTTGTGCGCGCATTACTAATTAACTATTATAGGGAATTGAATGCTTTTTTCAACGCTGTATTTCTCTAGCCTTTTTATAACTATAGCGTACATTTTACAGTAAATACTTTATATCCTATTTTTTTCAGTGCTTGCCGAAGCCTTGCACGACCGTGTCGACCTAATTTAGCATACAATTTTATCAGAAGTTACTATTATTCATCTAGTTAAATCTCAGATTTTTCATAAATCATCTTCTAAACGTAAAAATATACAACTTCGGCTAATGTACGAGTTACTGACTGGCTTTACAACTCCCAACAACTGCTGCTCTTCGCATTGTTATTGTATACAATTCATAAAGAGTGAAAGCGAGAGCAATCACATAGTAAAGGAGTAACAGTAAAGTAATAAAATGAACTATGAACTCACACATATATAACATAAATCTATATACAGCTCTTTATATATAACTTATATACATTGTTTCGCCGGTATATGAGTGTCTATGTATGCGTGATTAACTATATGGAGTTGTGCAGGTCATCTACAACAAATTCGTATTGCAATGGTGCGTGGGTAGCGCTGCTCAAAAGCACATGAAACAGTTACTCCCAATGTGCGTGGCTATGTTTGAGCTCAAAATCATTGCAACTTGCATTTTCTGTGTCAGTGGTGCGCGCATTGTTGTTGTACATAATGGTATAAAGTTAGCAGCATATGAGCACATATAAATGTGCATATATGTATATATGTACATATGTATACAAAATTAGTTGGGAGCAGTGATTGCATTTACTTGAAGCGTTTTAAAGTTTGAAAAAGAGGAATCGAGGATATTCCTCCTGCAAGCTATCCTGTTGGTTGTATTCATTTGCACTAGGTATATAGAAATGTAAATATGTGCATTTGAGTATAAACTATAAAATATTTATCTACATTTACGTACACAGCTTACATACATATATACACCACATGGAAAGTAAATATATATGTGCCCCATTTTCGAAAGAGTTCAATTGTGTCGTAATGTTGCGTATACGCAGTGTAGAACTTGAGTGGTGCAAGCATTCGATGTGCTTTGTAAATCTGCGAGCTAACTATGTACGTATGTATGTATGTATTTTACATAGAAATGGGCGATGTCTTTGTTACCATAGTCCAACATTTTTCTTTAATTATTAAGTTTGTTGTTTTTTTTTTTTTTTTAATTTATTTCAAAATTGTATGTAGAGCATACGTCTGGCTTATTGTTTGAACTGCTGCCTTGATTGGTAGCTTTTAAATTAGTTCAGTGTCTATGATTAAATAGGCTTGGTTTGTGTTTTGAAGTCTAGACTCAAGTGTGTACAATTCAGGAGAGCGTAAGAATGTATTTTTATTATTTTTTTCAGAAAAAATTATTTACCATAAATTAAAAATATTTTATGTGACGAATGAACTTAATGAATTTTCATCAAAACTTCGCAAAGCAAATTTGAAGTGAACGTAAATATTTACAAAGTTTAAAAAGTCACTAAAACGGATTTTTTGTCATGTCGTTGCTGATAAGATACTTTCTACTGGTTCAAAAATATTTAAAAATTTAAAGCAATAAAAAAATAAATTTTCATTTGCTTTTTTTATTCACAAGTCGCTAAGTGCTTATGAAAAAAAAAATATTTCATATTTCTGGGTTTTTAAGTTCTCATATAAAATATTTCGGCAGCATTTTTCTCTTTTTTTTTCTAGGCATGACTGTTAGTAAAATTTAAAGAAATAACATGCCCGCCCTCATATGGGATAAATTTACGTCTCCAAATGTGAACAGCGTTGATAGCGGCAACGCTTGAAAGTGGCTGAGATTTCAAGACAGACTTCCAGCAACACATCACTGAAGAAACCATCAAATTCTCCACAGTAGTTATTCAGTGATGTGCGTACAAACATAAAGACAGCACGACAAACTGACATAAACCCCGTTATTTAGCAATCTATTACTCAAACAAAGAACCTTCGCATTCGATTTTAAACGAACTTCCTTTTGATTTAGAGTCTGGAAGTTTTCACCGTTGTCCAGGAGGTGGTGATAATGAAGTATAAAGGAGGTTATGTTCCTAACAACAACAACAACAAGTGTAAAGGAAAATATCCGATAGATGGTACGTTGGTCGTTCTTGCTAAAATGTGCTAACATGGTCCGATTTGGCTGAAATTTGGAACTTGTATTGTTAGCATTAAAAAAAATTATCCCACTAGGTGGCGCTGAAATAGCCATGGTTTTTAATGATTATTAAAAAGAATCAAGGAAAATAAAAATTATCAAAAAAAAATTAAAAATAATAAAAAATAACCAAAAAAACAATTAAAAAAGAACATGGAAAATAATCCAATAGTATCCAATCAAAAATAATGAAAAAAAATATTAGAAATAATCCACAAGTAATCAAAAATAATCAAAAAAAAAAACATTAAAAATAATCCAAAAGTAATTAAAAATAATCAAAAAAAATTAGAAATAATAAAAAAATAACCAAAAAAAATCCACAAAAACAGGAAAAATAATCAAAAAATAATGAAAAAAAAACATTAAAAATAATCCAAAAATAATCAAAAAAAATATTAAAAATAATCTAAAGGTAATCAAATGTAATCAAAACAAATATTAAAAGTAATTTTAAAAAAATTGATTTTTGATTATTTTAAATAATCAGAATATTTTTTTTTTGATTATTTTTAATTAATTGGAAAATAATTATTAAAAGTTTAAAATAATTGCAGTCAATCATTAAATGGTTTCTCACGAAAATAATCGATCAAACCGGTAATCATTATGATTAATAATCATTATTTAACAAGTCATTTTAAAACTGCCGCAGAATATACGATTACAATTTTAAAGAAAGATTTACGCTTTTAAGCTTTAATTCATCTCTAACTCATACATACAATAGGGTATAAATTTATTCACTCAATTTCCTTATTCCTCGCTTTATTCGCTACATTTATGAACATCATAAAAAAAAACTGCTGTTGACATTCGATACATGTCACCCACCCCTTTGTATAAGCTGGAACAATTTTAATTGCTTTCGCTTAAGCTTAACGTCCGATAAGAATAAATAATTATAAATTTGAAACCTGAGCAAAGCAAAGAAAACCACTTAAGTGGAGCGTCAAATGGTTAGCCGGATATTACAAAAATAGCAGAAACAGTCAATAAATTATGAAAGTGGATTAAAGAGGAAGTCGTTTCCAAAGCATGTTAAGTTCTTTCAAAGAAGAAATTAAAATGAGTTATTGCATAATCTTGAATAAGTTGAATGTCGTGCGTTGGAACTTTATTTACATATCGCTACCTCACAATACGGATTTGTTGAAAAACGTTTTGTCGAATTTGTATTTATTGTTTTTTTATACTAAGCGACGCTTTTTCTTTAGAATGGTGTTTTTTTACAAACCATCGATATTTTTCCAATCCGCGAGTTTTGCTAAACCAATGAGTTTTTGTAACCAGTGACTTTTTGTAACTAGTGCCTGTACTTGAGACATCAACTTTTCCTGGGACCAATGACTTTTTTGAACCTGTGAATTTTCTTAAACCTAGTGAATTTTTTGTAACCAGTGACTTTTTGCAACCAGTAACATTTTGTAACCAGTGACATTTTTGTGACCTGTGAATTTTTGTAACTAGTGCCTGTACTTGAGTCATCAACTTTTCCTGTACAAATAACTTTTTGAATCTTTGAACCAGTGACTTTTTGTATCCAGTGATTTTTTGTAACATTTGGCTCTATTTGAGTCATCAACTTTACCCGCGACCAATGACTTTGTTGAAAGAAGTATTTTTTCGTGAAACCTGTGACTTTGCTTGTAACCAAAAACGGTTTTGTAACCAGTGACTTTTTATTTGTAACCAGGGCCTTAAACTAAAACCATTGACTTTTTATGTAATCAGTGCCTCTTACTTAAGTTCTTAAGTTTTCCTGGAACCATCAGCTACTTTGTAACCGGTGACTTTTTTGCAACCGTGTTGTTTTTTTAATCTACTTCTCTTTTCGGTTAGCGTTTCGAAGCTGACTACTTTTCGCTTCAAGTTGCCTATTCGGTACCCAAAACTGTACCGATATTTTATTGAAATAATACCGAAAAATAAAATTTATCCAGGTATAAACTCGAATGGTCCAACAATGGACCCCAATCGATTCCGAAAATAATCCCACATATAATTCCACCATGATTCCAAGAGTATCCATTCTAGGCCTTAAGGAAATTCTGAAGTTGTCCAAATAGGAGCGCTGGGAATCCAAAAAAAACCTTCAAAAGAAGACAAAAACTATTTTTCCAAGTTTTTCATTTTGCATTTGCTGGACACACCACCCAGAACTTCTTGCATAATAAATAGCCGGTTAGTACTAGCTCAACTTTTTTTTGAATAATAAGTACAAATGTATATTAATTTTTTATTCGTCACAAAATTGTTCTCATAACATCCATCCCAATTCCCAGCCCGCTAACCATACTTTAGCTCTTAGTAGCTCTTCTCTTCTTTCATATTTGTTGTTTATTTTTGTTACATGACTTTTATTTCTATTTACAGCTTATTTGTCGTATGCTTTTCATTTTGAAAGTTTTAAATTTATGAAGCTAATATTTCTTTGTTCAGAACGTCAGTAACATACCACCAAAGTATTATAAACCACAATCCAGCTATACCAAATTTGTTTTTGTGGAATGGTTTCTTGTATACTTTAATCGTTTGAAATGATACTCTTATTATGTTGGTATTTCAAATATGAATTTTTGCGGAGTAGCAGCTGATTTAACTTAACCGCAGACATAGCCAAAAATATACAAAAATGGCAAATGATTTGAATATACACATGTATTTATAAACGTACGTATATATCCACTATGTATGCACTATTTATACTTGAATATTCAATATCGGTATCCCGAAAAAAATTTCAAGTCCCGAAATCAATGGATTGTAGTAGCCAGATACCAAAATTTTTAAGCAAATAAACATATTTGATTTTCTTAAATTGAAACAAAATAAAATAACATAACATAACATAACATAACTTAACATAACATAACTTTACATAACATAACATAACATAACATAATATAACATGACATGACATAACATAACATAACTTAACATAACATAACATAACAGAACATAACATAAATAAAAATATTAAATAGAATAATATAAAAAAGGTATAACAGTAAAATGCAAAAAAATAAAAAAAATCAAATCAGATAAAATAATATAAAAATATAAAAAAGTAACATTCAAAAAAAAAATTAAATAAAATAAATACATATGTACATATGTACATACCAAAAAGCTCTTGTAAACGAGTAAGTACTCGTAACTGGCTCTCTCGCACGCTCAAATGTTCTCTTTTAACAATTTCGCTCTTAGTTAAGTTATGCACGTGTCCCGTCACTCTCCCGCTCACTCACTTGCCAACCATTTGCATTTCTCTTCTTCCCCCGCAGTATGCCTTACGCCTATTATCCAGAGCTAAAGCTTTTTCATAATCTTTAAAGCATTTTTTATGACGTCAAATGGCTACAAAATATCCTAAAAGCTTTTCCTGCTACCTGCACATACCGAATAACTCAGCAACGTAGTCGAGGTGGCCTTCCGTTATGGTTGAATTACTTGGCTCGTGCTGGTGCTGTTGCAAAATTTATTGTTTTTGCAGTCCGTGTTGTTGTTTTAAATAGTCCTTGTACGAAGGGTAACGAATGTTGCAAAATTTTTTGTTTGTTGTTGTTGCTGCTTTTTGTGCTCAACGTTGTGACGTCAGCGCGCTTAAGTTGTTGTATGTTGATACGTCAAATGTTAGTTAGCTAATGTGTTGTTGTTGTTTTTAGAATGAACAATATTTTGCTATTTACAAAAGCCCAACCTGAGCAAAATATTAGCTTTCGGTATGAATACGTTTTGCACTTTCACTTTAGCTACATACAAATGTGTGTGAGTGTGTGTGTGTGTGTGTGTCTGTGTGTGTGTTGGTATTACACACCGAATAAAACACTGACATCTCACTCATTCCGTGACTTTATTTCACTATGACAGATTAGCCGGTGGTAGATCATACGCTCAAATACCTAAATTCAATCTGCTTTTAGGGATTGAGATGTTTTTGAACAAGTTGTGGTTAGCCCGCAGTCGCCCAAACATATCCGAAGCACCTTACTATGACGATTTGAGAAAGTCGATATGAAAGCCTCAGGAAATGGCAGCGGTCCATTGCTGTATAAATCTTTGAAATGCGAGCAAACTTGAACATGAAATATCTTTGGAGCAAATGGCTCAATTTTGATTGGAATCAAGAATGAAATTACCTACGGCGTTGGCGTAAAACGGATTTAATGCAAAATTCATGCCAATCAATATGCAATATCCAAATGTAACTACATCCATTCATACATAGAAATTACGCCCGACAACCCCACCTACCAAAATTTAGCTTAGGCAAGGGCTGCGGTATGCCAAGCTGACACTGCATAACAAAAAAGCTGCATTCAATTTGTTGCATTTTCCCGGGAATGTGCAATGAATTGCGTGGGTGTTGAGCTGAGAAGCTGCCAACTGTTAGCTGCATAGCTAGTTGGCTGGTTGACTGACGTTGGCTGGCTGCCGCTGCTGGGTAAATAGGTCAGAAGGCAATATGAGAGATGTAAGCGTGCATTTACTCATTCCTTGCACTCACACTGACAACAACACAAAAACGGATTGCAGTAACTTGCTACCCTGTAGAGAAAATATTTTGTTTAGTAGGAGCGAGCTTCGGTACGGTTCCCAAATTGTCGCATATCTCGTCTGCAAGCAATCAGCTGTGGGGTGAAGTTGTCTAGTCGATTTTCTAGTTAATAGTCTTGCGCATACGTCAGTCCATCTTAAATCTCGTATGCAGGCACTCATCTACCAGCGCCACTTTAAATGCGTGAAATCGGATGATAGCCACGCCCACTTTTTATACAACGTACATATATTTTGAAAAAACAAAAATTATTTTTCTTTAAAGTTGTCAGTACTAAACATTTTGTGTAGATTAAAATAAAAGCAGCTTAACAATTTTTTTGTAAATTTTGCGAAATAGGCGTGGCACTGCCTACTTTTGATTACAGTTATCTATAAATAATAAATAAAAAGTCGTTGAAGATACCTTAACAAAACTCAACACGCGGTTACCACTTTTACAGGAAATGTTTTGGAACAAAATGGAAGAAATTGAGTAAAGACCACGCCCACTTTTATTTAATAGACTTTCAAAAGGATGGCAGATAATACAATAGACTATATCTCTGCGAAAAATAAATTTCCTATCGATTCTGTTCGAAGTGCGTCTGAGAAGAAATGTGAAAAAATATAAATTTTCGTAATATATCTAAGGCCACACCCACTTTTTTTTATATACATATGTAGCTATAAATATATGTATATGTATAAAATGTTAAAAGTAATTTTTTTTTAACTTTTAATAAGTTTAAGCAAACGTAGTGAATTTTTTGTGGAAAAATCTGCCAAAAATAACTTTTGCTGAGTTTGTAGAAGTAGGCGTGGTGACGCCCACTTTTCAGTTTAAAAATTCTGCTATTTTTAATTATATAAAAATATTTTGAAACAATTGGTTAGCTGACTCTAATTGCTATATAGAAAAAATTTACCAAACCCGTTACGATATCGGGGTGTGAACAAAAATCGATTATTTAATTTAAAAATCGATTTTTCGCAAATCCATTACTAAGCAATAGCTTTTACTCAAAGTAAAAAATCCTTCCTTCTTTCAAAATTTAAAACTAAAATAGAAAATAAAAACCCCACATCACGTGATTATCTCATGAAAATAACAACAACAATACATTAAATATGCAAACTCTAAACATTTATCGATTAAGTAATTCTACGTCTCACGATGTTAACTATACAAATATATTTCTCTAAACATTTATTATATTCTTAAAGATTCTCACAAAACTTATTGCTCATTTCTTTAGCCTATTTAGAGCTTTGCACGCGATGCAACCAAAAATAGTTTCAAAAAGCAATATAATCAAGTAAATGAGTTATCTATGTAGTACATATGTAAATCAAAAAATGTATGTAAATATTTTATTCGTTAGTATAAACCCACCCAATTGCGTGAGATATCTCTTTTAGGGTGGCTTCGTTGAAATGTTCACCACATTGCGTTAAGTGACTGCGTGCGTAGTCGACGCTTAATCTACCGCAACGTACATACTTAAATAGAACTTTTTGAAAGTTTGTATATTAATGCCATAGCAAAAATGTCAAGCAATAAAAACAAAAACTCTATTCACTTGACACTCATAATTGGCTCGCAAGTGTTTGAATAAAGGGGGGGAAAGGGTGAATCACATGATAGTGCATACAATCACGACCTCAATGAAAATGAAACAAATGAAACAACAACAAAATGTGTCAAAACAGCTTTAAAATTAACACCTCAGGGTATGGGCATGTAGTATGGCTTTGTCAGAGAACTGCATGAGTAACGATGAGAGTACAGTGCAGTTCTCATTATTTCAGTATTTTTCCCTGTCCCAATCATTTTACTCAGATCTCATATTATTTTTCCTGCACCTGTCTGAAGCAATTTCATGCTGTGATTTTAAAATTGAAATGAATATTTCGCCGACCTACATATGTGTTTTGAGGTTATGATTTCTTTATCTAATGACTTGAACCGAACAGCCGAAGCATCAACAATTTGTCGACATCTCTGCGGTACGATATGCATTTTTAGTCAAAAGGTAGTAGTAACGTTTTGTTATAAGAGTAGCCTAGTTGGAAAAATCGATTACTCGATAAACGATTTTTTTATTTAGGCGTTGAATTGATTTATGAAAATCCTTTTTAAAAAAAAAAAAGAATATGTTTTTTTAGACGAAATGCGCTCATTCGTTGTACCACACTTTATATATAACTAACAAACTAGAATCAGGATTAACTAGAGGTAATTTGTGCGAAATTATGTGTTTTCAGCTGTAGTGTGTACATAGCTTTAGCCATTTTTTCATCGCTCGCACAGATGGCGCTGCTTGCAAAAATCGATTTAAAATATTTATTTATTTCTTACTATCGTCTTATTATGTCAAATTTTTTACCGTCAATAAAATCGATTTAATAAAATTCGATTATTTAAAAAAAAATATAGATTAAAGAAAAAATCGATTATTTATTCGCAAACCTCAGTGATTTCACAGCTTCACATAGTTTTCCTTAGGCAAAACCAATAAAGGTTGTAAACCCTCTCATGCGCTTCGTACTTAGGCCGTTTATGCTGGCTGATCTAGGAGCTTGATTTTCATGTTAAGTTTGAGGATGTTCAGTATTCAAATTTCATACTTTATTATGTTTCTTGGCCAGCACTACAGTCTCAGTGCTGGGATAGATATAAAAACAAATTTCCTGTTATTTGCAGTTTTTCTAGTCGGTATCAGTAATCGTGCAACGGGAATGATGGGAATGCTTTTATTTTTCAACGATCTCAAGACTTTAAAGGACCCTTGGAAATTCAAATTCAATTCGAGTTTGAATAAAATTAGGGACTGATTTCTGCTTTTCATTTTAATTATTCAGACTGTGAAGTTGTCAAGGGCTCGCGAGGGCCTTCCACCTCAAACAAGGAATTCCATACCTCTCAATAGGGCCTTTTAGTTGCTTTAATTTTTTTTCGTAAAGTTCTACTTCAAAAAACCCCAAACCTCTACTTCAAAAAAACCCCAAACCTCTCGGCAGCTCCCCCCCCCCCCCCAACGTTTGCGCATAGAAATGTAATAAATAAAAAAAACTTACCACATCAATCAAAATGTTGAGCAAAACACTTAAAATTTTCCATTTCATAATGCAACCAAATGTGCCGTTGGAACACACACACCCACACACCCACACATACATACATACGCCACATAAAAGCTATCAAAACAAAAGTGCTCCCCCACTCAATAATATTACACAAATTCGCTGCACTTCATTGGACAAATAATAACGGACCAATACGAAGTAACTGTAAGTGCCAGTCGAACAAAGTTGAATTGATGTCAAATCGGTTTGTGCCACATAATCGAAACAATAAGAAAACCAAGTTGAGAAACAACCATCAACAATAAAAAACTGTTGAAAGCACAAGCGAAAGCAAAAAAACACAATCACGAAAACAAATAAAATGCGAAGTCAGTGAAATTTGGAACGAGAATAAAAGCATTGAAGGATATCGAGTGGTGGGGAAAAGCATAAAAAAAAATTAATAAAAAAAATTGTCAAACTCAAACAGCCCTTCGACGTAGAAGTTAGAAACAGAAAATTGAGTTGAACACAATTGTTAAACAAAAAGCAGATTGAAAAAATTATATACAAATAGAAGAGGAAACCGCTGGCAACACAATGGGGTTCTTATACCCAGTTGTAGTTTGGGTAACTGATATAATAATATCTAAGATTTCGAAATTGATATGGACTTGCACATATTCAAGACCAGTAGTGTTCCTCCTTCTTAGCTCGCGCTTCCTTTTCAACTAATCAAATTAATCGAATACTACTCTCTCTCGCGTTTTTGTAAGCCGGCACTTTGTAGCTTTTTCTCCTTAAATGAGAACCAATCTCTATGACTTCTCACAACAGGCGATATCATTTTATTTCCCCAGCACTCAGACTTCCCTACCTTCCTCGTACTTAATTTTTTCTATTCTTCCTTTAGCTAACATACATAGGTACATATTTTGCTGATATTTTTTTTTTATTTTTTTATGTTATTTCCAAGAGGACAGAAGGAGTTGCCATAAAAGAAAATGGTTGTTTATGAATTTCCATTGAACTTTGTGTGAGCTTTAAGCAAATCGAAGAAACATATGAAACACCATAAACATTAATATCAACACGAGCATGCATTCAATCATTGGTTTGTTGACATTTGGTATGTGTGTGGCGTGAACAAACAAGAAAAATTGCTGACACCAATATGAATTGGAAATGAAAGCATAAAAGCACTTCATCTCTTTTTTATGTCAGTTTTGCTATTTTACGACAAAATTATCACTTTTGCTTTGCACAACGTACATATGTATGTATGTATGTATATTTGTTTGTTTTTATCTATAGATTTGTTATAGCTGTTGTTGTTATTGTATCATTGTGTATGTATGTATGTATGTAGATATGTGCCGCTGGACAGGATTTCCGCAAGAGCAGCAAATCATAAGGCTCATGCCAATGCAAAAATGACAAATTGCGCCTAACAAAAGGCCACACATATTCACATAAATATAACCATACATTCATACATACATACATACACGAATACTCCATGCATACATTTTCTTAGATTTATGTATGTCAAAGGGAGTACTGGGCGTATGAGCGATATTTAATGAGAAAAGCAAAGCTCGTGTGGCGTAGATACAAAGTAAACACTCCTACTTTATATGGCAAGAGAAATCGAAAAAATGTTGATCGTAAATTGAAGATTATACATAAATATTGATGAAATACGCTTTTCTTGTTGTGATTAGAATAACTAGAGTTCACGCAGTTGATGAAATTCAAGCAGAAAATCGGGTGGAATAATTTTAATTTTAATCCCTGTCTTTAACTACATATTTACCAAAGATATTTAATATTTTATGTTATTTTATTTTATTTTATTTTATTTTATTTTATTTTATTTTTTTTTATTTTATTTTTTTTATTTTATTTTATTTTATTTTATTTTATTTTATTTTATTTTATTTTATTTTATTTTATTTTATTTTATTTTATTTTATTTTATTTTATTTTATTTTACTTTATTTTATTTTATTTTATTTCATTTTATTTTATTCAAAGTAAAACCACAAACCAATTCCACACGTCCATATTACGACAACTCAACAGCGTGTTGAAGCATTCGTAAAACATAATCGCGGGGTAAGCGTTGGCGACGCTGCACGTGCTTTTATGTCATCATCACAGCCTTGCGTCGTGGTAGGTCCCGGGCAAAGCTCCCAACTGATAAATGTCATAGTTCATACAACTCTCTGCTTTGGCGACCAGTTGCGATTTTGTTGTATGATGCAGATGGTAATTGTTGTTGTTATTAGTCGATGACGCCAACGCATCCTGTTGCATTTTCGCGTTCGTGTGTCATCGTTTTCTACCGTTGAGTGACCAAGAGCTATTTGCTGCAGCCACATGGAGTTGCATTATTAGACCAAGCAAAAAAATATTTAATTGAAATTTGTTTCAATTAAAATTTTATATTCATGTATGTGTGTAGGTACGTCTGGCATGTGCAGGGTTTGTCGGTAGTTTGTTAAAAGTCTTCGCTTAAATCTCTGCATAAAATAACAATCAATGTTGAAGGTCATGCGCAAATATGCAGCCGGGTGAGGGTGACGATGACGGCAGCAGCGACGTCAGAGACAAGGCCTTTTGTATTGCCCTGTCATTGCATTTTTCATTGCCGTCATAGTCGTGCTGAACAAACATTTGCAAATACATACAGACGTTTTATACATATGTATGAATGTACATACATATGTACATACATATGTGCAGCACGTTTCATAATTGTAGCTGCAGAGTGGGACGAGCTGTAGAGGTGGAGGTCCGTTGTGATAGCAGTTGAAATGACTGTGACGCCTTGAACCCCTTTCAGAATAGCTGCGTTGCTAAGAAATAATTCGAAACAAAACTAGCTTTGACCCTGGATAAAATAAAATAAAATAAAATAAAATAAGATAAAATAAAATAAAATAAAATAAAATAAAATAAAATAAAATAAAATAAAATAAAATAAAATAAAATAAAATAAAATAAAATAAAATAAAATAAAATAAAATAAAATAAAATAAAATAAAATAAAATAAAATAAAATAAAATAAAAATAAAATCAAGTAAAATAAAATAAAATAAAATAAATTAAGTGCCACTAAAGGTAACTTTCAAATTTAGGAAACAATTTTTTCATTACTACGTCGTAAGTACTCAGTATCTGTATATATGCAGATACATTCATGCTATCTTTAGTAACTCAATGTAATTAAGTAAAGCCTTGGTGCTGGCAATTCAATCCATGTGGCTACATAAAACAAAACTTTCACTTTTAAAATTAATTAAAAGTATTCGCAACAAAGACCCAACCAACAAAGAAAACCAGAGAAGGCGAAGAAAGTGAAAAACTTCAATTTAAAACTTTTCAACGAAACACTCAGCAACTGGAGCAAACACAAAAGAGCTAAAACTTGCTGAAATATAAAAACAACACATTCTTAAGAATGTCAGCACACAAAAAGGAGCGAAGAGTATTTAGATGCTAAAAACAAAAAAAAGTTTTAGACTTAAAAAAAATTTTCAATTATTATAATTTACTCAGCCGCCATTATGCACAGCGAGAGTGGTTTATAAATTTTTATTTTTTTTTGATAAATCTGTGAACGTTTTGGTAGTTTTAAAATGTTAAATCAATTTTCGCCGAAATTTTTGTTATTTTCATAGAAAATTGATTTTTTTTAAATCCAAAATGGTTACTTGTAATCATTTGCAAAGATTCCATACAATATTGCACATTAGGGTGTTATGAAAAAAAAATCGCTTAGCATAAAGGAAATTTAATAAAAAACTCAACTTCAAAAGAAATTTTGGATAAAACAAAATAGTTTCAAAATGTTTTTTAGAATTCGTAGGATGACCCCTTGAAAGCAATAAAAAGTCAGAAGTTTCAACAATTCTTTTGTATTATTTCCATTACATAAAGAAATTATTTTCGTCAACCTTTGAAATGTTTTTACGATTTTTGACCAAAGAAAAAACTTCCGTTGCTAATTGTATTTATTTCAAAACCTCAAAATGTTGAGCAAAAATTATTAATTTTTTAAAAAGTACAAAGTACCACCATGCTAAAATAAAAAAAAATGTCATCCCACCCCACTGCTTGCATCTCAATGTGTATGCAATCATCTTGTATCCATATGTAAAATAGATAAATTCTAAAATTATACTTGTCGAAGCAATCTTGCAAAACCATTTCCTGTTACAGAGCGCAATCATTCGCCTCCCACGCAAACACAAGCGTGGAGATGGCTTGGGAAATCCATCGAACGTTCAGTTGAAAGCACTTTAAGGGTTGCACTTAAAATGCATCGATTTTTCATACCCCTCCAACGCAGCGCATGTTTTTATTATTTTATATTTCACTTGCACATGCATGGGGTTATTTTTTTTTTTTTTGTTATGTTATGCCTTTTTTGCATTTTTCTATTAATTTCAGTTGACCTTGAACATTCCGTTGGCACAGCAAGGGGGATGAGTTCACCAAATTTGCATCACAAGCAGTTATTGTATTTGGTAGGATTCATGTGAGCTACAAATATATATTGCTAAAATGAACAGATATAAAATCGTAATGGACTGCTTATCCCATACTTCAATTGCAACCGTGTAGGTGATGGAGCTAACTGCAAGTGTACTACTATAAAAGTATAAAAATATAACAGAATAAAAGTATGACAGTATATTAGTATAAAATTATAAAAGTGTTAAAATATAAAAATTTGAAAGTATAACAGTATCAAAGTATAAAAAGTACAAAAGTAGAAAAGTATAAAAATATAAAATTATAAAAGTATAAAAATATAAAAGTATAAAAGTGTAAAAATATAAAAATATCAAAGTATAACAGTATCAAAGTATGGAAAGTACAAAAGTAGAAAAGTATAAAAATATAAAAATATAAAAGTATCAAAGTATCAAAGTATAAAAGCATCAAAGTATAAAAGTATACAAGTATACAAGTATAACAGTATAAAAGTATAAAAGTATAACAGTACAAAAGTATAAAAGTATAAAAGTATAAAAGTATAAAAGTATAAAAGTATCAAAGTATAACAGTACAAAAGTATAAAAGTATAAAAGTATAAAAGTATAAAAGTATAAAAGTATAAAAGTATAAAAGTATAAAAGTATAAAGGTATAAAAATATAAAAGTATTAAAGTGTAAAAGTATAAAAGAATAAGAGTATAAAAGTATAAATTATACCCTCAGCCAGTTTTTACCAACACAGTAAGGACTGCGCTTTTTCCTTTACCAAAATCGGATGTCGAAGCTGAAAGTGAAAGAGATTCACGAAAATTTCACTGAATCAAAACTACAACGCATTCAATATATTTCTATAAACATTTGATAGTACAAATATAGATATTAAAGTTTTAAAAACAAGCTAAAACTTAAAGTGTTTGAAGGGCTCGTAAAGATGCCGAACACTTTTCTTTTACTTCTTGTGTCCTCCGCAGCAAACGAATCAATCCAAGCCAATCACAGCACTTCCAGATAGAGGCCAAGGTAACTCGGGTATATCTCTAAAGCTGCGTCGTGTTTTCATGCAAAATGATTCCACTTTCGTCAAAGTACATTTCTTGATTGTTGAAACGCCGCCAATAATTACGATGCGGTCATTCAGTGTGGTAATGTCGTGACCGTGTCTAAGGGGAAGGAACCAAAATGTAGTCAAAAAGGAAGATAATGATTTTGATTATTTGATAATGATTATTTTTCAAACGTGATTAACTAATTAAATGGGAAATAATCATTTTGATTAATTTATTGGGAAATAATCATTTTGATTTCTCGAAAATTATTATTTTTCTAGCTATAAATTAATTAAGTTTGAAAAATAATCATTATAATTATCAAATGATCAAAAGGACTATTTTTTGCTTTGATCACATTTTGATTAATTGTAATCTAATTTAATCGATTATTCAGAATAGTCTTAATAATCATTATTGATCAATCAATCAAAATGATTATTTCCCATTTGATTAACTACAAGATTATTTATTGGATTATTTACTCTTTTCAACATAATCACTCCAGTATACTACAATTTAAATAGAGCTACTTACCTGGCCCATTTAATATCACCATAGTGGTGCCAAATACTTCCACTAAAATTATAATGATCCACCGATGATAAGGAAGTCAGAGTATTTTCAGAATTGAAGCCAATACCACCTACGAGATAGAGTTCATTCTCGGATGGTCTGCAAAATTTACCAAATAAGCTGGAGGGAGATAAAGATGATTAAGATGAATAAAGCTTTTAGTCAGTCTATCCGACTAGTAAGACCTCGAAGGTCATGTCAACATTATCTATGCTTAACATTTTAACGTGTTCGCTGATTTTTTTAGACATCAGTCAGACATGAGCTTCATTCGAGCTTCTGAGCCAATTACATAGCTCAGCTCCTTTGCGCTCTACTCGCACTTTAAATCTCTCTCTGGTTTGAACAAGGATTTGGATAACATACTTTCTTTCAATCACTGTTTAAAGTTAGTTGTTGAGCAGTTTTTCAATCCATAAAATTTTATTGATCTAAAAGTTTAATTAACGATTGAGTAAAATTTAGCTCGCAGTAAGCAATCTGTCGACAAGCCACATATGAACACAAATTCCACTTCACCACCCATCGCCGCTAAACATTTAACAAACTATCACATCCGCTTGAGTATTTTGACATAGAATTGAAATCATGCATTCAACAGATATGGCGTCTTGTCCCGGGGGAGATTGAGGGGTACGGCTAAAAAAATTACCTTTGGGATTAAAAACTGTCTATAAATATTATAAAATTGTACCTCAGATGCCTAAGCTAGGAAATAGTACCAATAAACTAATTTAGGTTCAATAGAGGCAGTAAAAGTTATCCTCCTGAGGCCAAATAAAAATCTTAACACTAATTTTAGCTGACAGAGTTTCTATCATGTCTGATATATTAAGAACCCAAAAACAACTCTGACCCCACTCACCGGATATAGTCAAGACGTCCCTGACATATACATAGCCTCAACAAGCTTACCGTGGTATACGCAAATGCTGTTTTGATTTAATCCAACGTCCGCCTTCGCTGCTTCTGCCACAACGTCCAATCGTAGGCACAGTACAACCAACAACATCAACACTATCACCATTGGTTACGACTGAACCGGCAGTAGTGGCAGCGACATCACCATTCACATCATTGACTCTTGCCATTGCCGTATCCGAAACGTATTCGTCACTCGTATAAGTACACTTCAAACTATAATACTCCAACGAATCGGTAATTACATCCACGACTGCACTTTTTGTTGCTTCGGCAGCAAATCTGTCACCATTGCCATTGTCACTTTTTACCGCACCATCACCACCACCACCACCACCATCGAGAGCATCACCATTTAATCCACTTGTATCGATAGCTGTTGTTTTTATTGTTGGCCCAACGATGTCGTGTGTTCTCGTTTTAGTTTCGATTATGCCACCAGCTATCCAAATCTCGTTATTTACCATAGTCGCCATCATGCCATAGCGACCCACATGCAATGATGCTTTCTGAAATTGAATTCATATGTATTAGAAAAATATATGGAATGAGAATAAGCTAAAGAGTGAGTGAGATAGAGCGGAAGGTTAGTAGTTTTCAAAGTGCATGTAACGTTATTTAACAGTATTTGTAGTTGCATTGTTGGCTTTGTTATTTCATTTGAATCTTTTTTTTTATGGAAATTGAATTATTGAATTTAAATACAAAGCTTTCCTAATCATTCATTTTTAAACAAATGTTGCATAATTTTCAGGAAACTATGTATTTACCGATTTCACGATTTTGGTGTATTGGAGACTGACTCATGGTCACCGCTCTCATCATATTTAGGTTTTTTATATTTTCATTTACCTTTTTCCATGTTTTACGGTAAACATTATAGTACCACACCGTACGTAATGCAGTTCCATTAACCCCTTCACCGCCAATTATGAAAAATCCATTCGTACAGTTTGCTTTAGGCTGCTTCGGTTGTGTTCTAATTACTTTGCAACGGTCACATGAAACTGCTCCTCCACAATATTCATCACTTACAATTGCTGCAAAATCTCTACGCAGCTCCGGTAAATTACTCTCAAAAGACCATTTAAGAGCTTGTGGATCGAAACTCCAAACAGATTTTTCGAAAACCTATAAAATGTATAGAAGTGATTTTAGTAAAATCGAAATTCTTGAATGATGTTGACAATCAATCGAACCTAACCTATAATTTTGTATTTAACATTTGTCTACTCACCGACTTCTTAGTGCAACCAAGCGCCGTTTTTGTGCCCCCAATGATGTAAATAAGTCCATTGCATACAACAGCGGCATGATGATGACGCGATCCAAAAGGTAAATAACACAAATGTTTCCATTGTCTTGCACCGGCATCGTAGAAGAGCACACGATCACCATAATTATCCAACTCATTGAATGGGGAGTTAAGCCCACCACAAGTATCACAACCACCAATACTGTTATGATAATGCATAGGATTTGCAATATCGGCATCACTACCACCAAACATTTGCGACCGCTTACGTTGTTGTTGCAATAACATCAATTTATCATGCTGGCAGTGCTGACAATAGGGATCGATACCACCAAATATCAGGATCCTGCGTCCCTTTAAACTGATCAGTGAAGAGAAATAATAATTAGTTCCTAGTAGGCTTGATTAGTCTTTGAACTAGTGTGGCAACTTTACACGTGTAAATTTATGGAAGTTATTTTAAAACGTGTGGCAACTAACTTCCTTGTTATATATCCAAACAGCTGTTCGTGTTTCGCGGTTATTGTGCAAAATTTTATCCGTTAAAATATTTCGCAAGTTTAGTAATTTACATGCAATAGTAACTTATTTTTTGTACAAGCTAAACTATTGGAAGTGGTTGTCAGTGTTTAATGGAAAATTATCCCTTTCAAGAAAGTGGTGATGTAAGAAATGTGAAAAGCAAGTACATATTGCGGAGTTGAATACGTGTTTCAGGCGGCTCGCATCAACTAGTTTAGCTGTTTGAACTACATATATTTCTATCAGGTAATCTAACTACTTTAAAAGAACTAAAATCCCAACTCTAGTTTCTATTTGTGCATTCATAATCTTCATTAAAAACTAACGCTCTAAAATCCATTTCTTCTGCCGTAAGTCCAAGATATTTGGGTACCGCTGATGTAATATGTGACGCATGTGGTTTCTCTTCTTCGCCTTCCCGCAGTGGCTGCATACTTGACTTTTCGATGCGTTGCATAATTGTCTCCGTTGAATCGTTTATTTTGTTAAAAGGGGTTTGAGAACTCTTCGTGCAGAATATGGGCATGTTTTGTATTATTGTCTTAGGACCATCAGCATCGCCAACACCACCACCACCACCATCATGTAAACAGCCCCCGGTTAGACAGTGTTGCCATCCATTACTTGGCATATGTTCATCACTCAATATTCTATGGGTATCACATTTCATTGTAGGCATTTCGCATGGAATTTGTATGTCTTCATTGTAATTGTTGTGGCTCATGTTGCTGTTGTCATTGTTAAGTCCATTGGTGGTATAGTGGTAATTGTAAATTGATTCATGTTCGCTTTGTTCCTGGAATTGTGCATATCGTGGCTGATGGCGATTGTGTTTGTGATGATGATGATGCTCATGTTGCCCTTTGTATTGCATCTCATGGCAACTGGATGCTGTGGAGGGCAATCTTTGACTTGTTGAGATTCTGCTAAGATTTTTAGCGCTTGCAGAATTTGTTATGGCAGTTCTTTGTTCATCATGCAGTCGTAAGTCTGGATAGAAAAGTAAAATATGAAATTCAAGGCATGGAACCGGAATCTAGAACTTTTTAAATCGGAAAAGAAGCAACAAAACTAAGTGCAAAATAACCCGAATACTTAATAACAACCGAAGGAGTAGTCCGAAATACAGTTACCGGACCATGCTCGATCCCAACTCTTGCACTACTGCAAAGCAAAGCAAAGCAAAGATTCGAATCACGAATCCCCATTTCCTTGATGACAATCACGATAAACTTAGCAGTGTTTTGAGGGCATATATGTATGTAACTCGAAATGGCCTAAGCTTTAAAAGGTCGACTTAAAGGGGCAAAATATGGCATCTGACAATGCGGGTTATACCTAATTACAGCATCAAAAGATCCATCAAGGTATTCAAAAAAATATCTGATAGCTCCAGCGTCAAGGATGTCCGCACTAAAAATAACAAGATACGGTCAGGGACATCGTGGAGCCTGCTCAAAAACTCCAAGGGTCTATGGGTTTAGAATATACCCGCAGCAAACTATGGCTGAAATGTGTCTAAAATCCACATCCAAGAGGTCGCAGGAGCAAGAACGACAGCAACTGAGATTACCTTTGGTGTAAAGGAATTTCTTTCTTTCTTCTTTCTTTATTGAACATTTTGCTTATATCTACATATATATGTACATACTAAGTAACAAATTACAAATAGATAATAATAACACAATTGAGAAAATAGAACCCATTCGGGCTCAAGTAAGGTGCATTTATGTAGACATAAGAAAAGGTAAGACATTTTATATGTTAGGTTTAACATAGTTTCAAATGCTATCTCAAGTAATGATATTAATGCAGTGGGGTGCACTGATAGATACAGAATTTAATATTTAATCGTAGATAAAAGTAGTTAGTTATAAATAAAAATTTTAGTCAACGTACAGCAAATGCAACAAATACATATTTTGGAAAAATTATTGTAAGCAAAGAGATAAAACCGAATTTATAATATAAAAAGTATTTACGAGATAGTCCTTAGCAAAGCTTCGATTTCATCATACGAGAATAATAAAAGAAAAGATTTTACGCTTTTCAAAAACTGATGAAGATTTCTTATTTCCCGAATTTCGGCAGGAAGGGCATTGAATAGTTTTCGTGACACTATTGTATAAAATTTAGTAGAGTGTGTGGTTCTCGATGCAGGAATTAGTACCTAGTCGTACCGAATTGGAAGGGTATGGAACTACTTACATTAAGTGACTACGTTTCTAGTTCCGTCCCCTAAACAAGTGTTTTTTATTTTAGTATATGTATATTTATTTACCTTGAGCAAGCTGTTTAGGTTGCCTCAAACTGGACTCTACTTGAACACATTGATCGCGACACTGCATCGTAAAAACGGAAGCCTGTAATGCAGACGAAAGAAAAAAGAAAACGAAATCAAATCTCAACGCAATTGCAATTTTTCATGAATCTTTATTTATTTTTTTTTGTTTTCTTTTATATATATGTACATATATAGATTTATGTATATAAAATGGAATCACAATAATTTACGCAAAATGCCAAATCACAAATTACAACAAAAATTTTTATAAATTAAGTCATCAGACAATTTATAGAGTGACTTATACTACATACTACACATACACATATATATATGTATGCACATATATTTCATTAGTAGTGTCAACTAATTTAAGCAGAGTGAGGGAGAGATGAGAGCAACTAAATTTACAAAAAAAAAAAAAAAACACGTTAACATACTAAATTTTGCTCGTTCAATTTCCGACAATCGGCACGCACACAGCACTGCATCGATTTCTCCACACCTTTAGCCATTTCCAGCGAACGCCAATAATCCTTGCCAATTGTATGTATCATTTCTAAATACTCCAAAAATGATTTATATGTCACATATTGCATATTCGGGCATTCAAGCCGATGATGATAACTGCACTCTTTGTCGAACACCCATTGACGTTGTACCGGTGCGATGAGTTGATAACGTTCTAGGAAGTGTAAGAATTCCTCACGATTTTCACCATAATACAATTGGGTTGTAGTGTAACTGCAAAAAAAGGGGTGATGAAGTGTTTGAAATGGTATATGCCAGTGGTGGCGTTAGAGAAATTAAAATGAGGCGCATGCTACTACTTACGATATGCCATCGTTGATCATGCGCTTCACCTCCGGATGACTGGCAATACGATCGATCTCAACACAATCAATATTCTTGTTTAGCGTGACAAGGAACCATGGTGGCATTAAGCTGAAACGTACACATTTCACCACCTTCAACATATCCGGCTCACGTTCCTCCCAATTGTAGTTTAGCCAACGCACCACTGACATGAAAATCTAAAAGTGGGTTAGAGCGGATTAGATGTTGTTAAAAACTCTTGGAATTTAAAAATAAAATAATCTTCGTCTACATATGTATATAATAAATTCGACTTTCGAAAAACTGTTCAACTTTAAACAATTGTTTTGTATATATGTCAATCATTTCTGAGGATCAATCAGAGTTGTATTGAAACAGCGCTTGGTCGTGCAAAATCGAAGCTATTCAGGTGTGCCTAGACCCTCTATTGTCTTAGAGTCGTAAGACGGACTTTCAGCTATGTATCCAAAAAGGTTGAGCTAACTGTCAATCAAAGCATAACACTTTTATTGGTTGGGTATACAAATAAGACCAATGTTTCCATACTAGCTCGTCAATACTCTGGAAATCTGGAACCCATATATCGATTACTCAGTAAAAAAATGTCCATGCCTCAGAGAGTGTTTCGAATAGCCCATTCTTGGCGATGTCAATCCAACAGTGTCGAAGTCTTCCACTCAGTTATCGATATATCGGCTGCAGGCCTAACTTTTGTCAACTTTATACAGCTAAGAATTCTTAGAAATCCCTTCCAGTTTTCAAATGCAACTATGGAACCAAGGCGAATTAATAATGTATTAATTCGCCTTGTATGGAACTTTATGTTTTAACAAGCGTAGAGGCCGCTCTTTCCAATTTTTTCTCGTACTCCTTCTGAAGACGGGTCTTAAAATACTGGGTTTCGATTTTAAGTGGGCAAAAATATCGGTCGTAACATAATATAAATATGGAGAAAGGATTTGATTCTATGACTGCGAGTAGACTATACGTTTTGCTTGAAGTGGGCTGTGTTTAACCTTATGACAGTTGAAAAGCGCTCAACTTTTGCGTGAGAGCTTTTTAAAGCTTTCTTAAACTTATATAAAGCTTTATTTATATAGAGATTTTTTCAATTTTTCAAGCCTACTCTATTAACTAACTTGCTCTTCTCATCTCACTCACCTCAATTTCCGAATTCACACCGATCGTGTTGGAGCTCAAAAGCGTACAAATCTCTTTGGTAGCCAATTCCAAGTATTCCTTTGAAGCGACCAAAGTGAGAAAGAACTTGCAAATACGTGTCAACATCAATTGTTCCAAACTCTCGAGACCATAATTACGTGCCTCCATATAAAGTAAGAATGCGGTATCTTCACGAAAGCGTACATCATCATCCAAGCAAAGCCAACATTGATTCACCAAATTTTTTATGCGTAGAAAATTTGCTGCATTAAATAATTCCAAAATGCCTTCACGTTGTACCAACGGTTCCTCGGCCAACATCCAATCGTAGACCATCATAAAAGCGCCTGGTGTTATCTTTTCCTCTGGTAATTGTATCAAGACCTCATTGTTGCATTCCATAAAGAAATCGGAGTAACATTGTAATACCATCATGTGACAATTGAAGGTGACACCACCGATACGTATTTGTACATTCGGTTTGATGTGATTGTCAATCATGTTGCGTAACAGCTTATAGAGATTCTCTTTAGGCGGTTGCACGATATCTTCCCAACCCTGTATCTCATTTGTTTTGAAACCCATCTCGTGCAAAGATTTTTCTTTGAGTGTACAAACTGTTTTTGGTTTTTGTGGATCATTATTTTTGCCTGGTAGTGGTATGTTCGATGGTAAAATCTTACTGGGCGGTGGTTTTGTTGCTTTTGCAGCGCCAGTGTCGAAGGATTCTGCAAGATTTAATTGAAATTAGTTCAGCACAAATAAACGGCGCGCATTTGTATAGCAAACTTACGTGCGAGCTTTTGGAATTCTAGGCCGCCTGCTTCCTTAGCTTGACTTGAAGACTCCGAATTTTCTACGAAATTTAAGCTGTAAAGCGTAAGAAAGAGAGAGACGAAAATTGTTATGCTCAAGGCACAATCTTGCGTTGAATTGCATTCTTAACTCACTTCATATATTTCACATTGTTTTCCAAGTTGTCGGAAAATTGTGGAGATCCAGTGGTGCCGGTTGTTGAAATGCTCGACTCATTACTCTGGAATTCGAAATTGTTTTTTTTTTTTTGGAATTTTTTTTTTTTTTCAATTTGTCATGCCTTGAAAAATTTGGGATTTTCTGAGATTACCTTATTTAGTGGTTTATCCATTTGAAAGCGTTTTTCTGGTTATAAATTGTTTAAAAAATAGCTCTAACAGATAAAAATGTTGTTAAATTTGGACAGCAAAATCAAATAAAATATATTTTATTTGAATTAACGGGAAATGAAAAATCTACGAAATTTCTTTGCAGCAAAGTTTTCTTTTGAAAATTTTTCCCAATATGAAGACAATCCGAGAATTGAGCAACTTTTGATTTGGGATGGTTGATGAGTGGAAATTTTTTTTGTTTTATAAAATAAGAAAACGATTTTTATGAAACTTTCTGCGATTTTAATCGAAATGAACTTATCGATTTGAAATAAAATGAGTCACTTCATCGTGATGCTCAATTTCCATATCAAAGTCATTCTCCAGTTGTTTTTGCATCGCATTTAAAGCCTCACCCTTCCTCTGGCTTCGAATTTAAATTGCGATAGGAAAACTTTTCACAGACAAATCTACATACATATGTACATTTATAAATGACCGGCAAAATCTTTCTCCCTTTAGTCATGGGACATTCTTTCAGGATGGATATGATTTTGGGGAGTGTTGTCGAATTTACAGTCCTCGGCGGGATATAAACCTAATACGCGACTGTCGTGGTGGAAATCCCTGCTAGGTTAGGTTACCCCTCCCTCCGTAAAGATGGAGAAGATGAGTACTGAGATTTGAGAGGTACATATTAAGCGCGTAAATTAGCCATCGAGTTGTACGTCATTACCTTTTATCTTCCAGTACCTCAAGGGAGCACCTTCGGGAAGTGTTTTTCATTTAAAACAACAACAACAGCGTGACTTATGTCCAAAATTAAGGTCAGGTATAGTGTGGTCGTGAATTTAAACCTGAATCCCATGACTAACCCCTAGGCAGTTTCAAGCATTCTAAACTAATCCCAGTTAGGAAATGAGGTACCCCTGCGGGTTGGGGTTTAGAATATGCCCGCGGTAGGCATACCGGTCGTAAGAGGCGACTAATATGCACAAAGGTAATGATGTGCAACTTGATGGTTGATCTACGGTCATGATGCCTCTCACCTCTCATTACCCATCTTCTCTTTCCTTTCGGAAGGAAGGATGACATGACCAGAAGGTTTCAGTGGTCATAGCAAATCGCTACCAAGACAGTCGGGCAGTACCGCAAGGGAGTACCGGAGCGTACCGGATTCATATGCGGCCAAGGACTGTTAATTCGACAACACTCCCCAAAACCTTCGGGGAGTGATTTTGTTGCTACAACAACAAAAACAGGAAATGAGGTGATATCTCGAACGCCTGAAAGGTTCAAGAACCTAGTCATGTGGTTCAGAATTAAGATTATGAGATTGTCTAAAGTTTCGTGACACAAACCGAAATAAGTTTTTGTGGTGAACTTTTCTAAAAAAAATCACCACACCGGTTGACAATCTACCACACAACTCTTAAAGTCCGAGCACTTACCGCAACGTAAACAAATAAAGTGCCTATAGCCCAGCTGGAAATGTTCGAGTTTGTTAAACATTTATTTAAATTTCAATTTCTTCTTATCGTAGTTGCTATTTTAACTGGTGTTTACTACAATCAAATACTTAAATGGATTATCAATGAAACTGGAGAATCGGCAAATGCAAGCACAGCTGCAAAATATGAAAATTCAGCGCCTAGTGAAAAGCTCTTCACGCGCAATGATTTGGCACAATTCATTGGTGAAAACGACGCGCCGCTCTATTTGGCCATACTTGGGCAAGTATTCGATGTAACCAAAGGCATCAAACATTACGGACCCGGTTGTGCTTATAACTACTTCGTTGGACGTGATGCATCCGTGTCGTTCATTAATGGCGAATTTGAGATTTACGAGGAAGCGACGGCAGATGACGTGCTCGCACTGAAACCGAGTGATTTAATTAGTTTAGAAAATTGGGTACAATTTTACAAAAAGGACTATACATACAAAGGTAAACTTATAGGACGTTTCTATGATGAACATGGTCAACCGACGAAGTATCAACATAAATACTTGGCGCTATTAGAACAAGCCAAAGGGGTAAAAGCAAAAGCAGAGCAATTACGTGAAATTTATCCGGATTGTAATATTGAATGGTCTATGGAGCGGGGGACGCATGTTTGGTGCACTAAAGCGAGTGGCGGTAAACATCGTCATTGGGTCGGCTATCCACGGCAACTTTATGAAATTGGTGCTGAGAAGTTTCGTTGTGCGTGCGTGAATGAGAAGGATTTCAATACAAGCGATGTAATGCTAAAAGAGTATGAAAACTGTGATCCACAAGCGCACGAGTGTTACTATAAGGTAGATTAGGTTGTAGGGAAACAATTTTTATTATTGCAACATTCCGCAGAAATAATGGAGAACATGGTGCTTGGAACAGCCTTGTCCCTGACAAAAGTACTTAGCTCGTAATTTTTAGCCAAGTGCAAGGAGTGCGGCTATTTTGGGTAAAAAGCATTATTATGCTTTTATTAGGCAATTTTTAGAAAATTTATAAGAAATAATTGCCTATATACGAACGATAGTCAATAATTAACAAAGATTTTGTATAATCATATACTCAAGTATTTTAGTAAACAATGTACTTACAAATACCATATCCATTAATGTAGATGCCTTAGCGTTCAAGTTTGTACAATTTACAAAATTCAACTTTTAAAAAGTACTAGCAAATATAAGTAACATTTTTTAAATAACTTCCAATATTTATTAGTTTTTAGCTAATGCTTTATTAGCGGCTTGCGTACTTCTATCAAGGTTGGTCCAAGGCGGATGGTAAGTATTTTTTTTGTAACTGTTATAAAGCTTTACAAAGAATTGAATTCCAAATGGTATTTTTGGCGAAGTTCAAAATGAAAATAAAAGATATCTATTTTTTTCTTTTCGTTTTTATTTTAATTTGAAAATTACGCTTAACATTCCACTTAGTTATCTGGCAGCGAGCGGATGATATCTGAATCTCCAGGATCGGTGATAGACATTGTGCACACTCGGAAATATTTACCGCATGCGGTACCCAGTTCAATGTTGGTGCCACTGTAATGTTGCACTTCGGTCTTTGCCAACATAGCGTAGTATTCGATCTCAGACTTCCTGCAGAGTAAAAACAATAAAATTATAGATATTGTGACTAAAAAGGAAAAGGAAATTATTTCTATGTCGATCAGAAAGAGTCTCTAGTAGTAATTAGATATCAACATGACACATCTGTTATGTACATTCATCACTTAATATAAGTTTTGTATTAACTAATATAACAATTGCATACCTCTTTTGTACACATTGCCGGAACCATTTGGATGTCTTTTATTGCAATGCCGCTACAAACGCACGTTTACGGATCACTATGCAACATTTGTACTGAGACTTACTACTCCATAGCTTCCATTGTGAAAATATTTTTTTGTATGCACAAACACAATGTGGGAAACTTGAACGGAAGCATACTTCTCAGTCTCGTAAGACTCCATATGGCTCCAGCAAGTAAGAAAATTCAATGGAAAACTACTTCTCGGTAGTTGTACACAAATGTAGGCATTGTTGCTCACCTCAAAGCTGGTGTATTGCTAGCAATCAAGACCAGTTTCGCCTTGCCTTGGCGCAGAGTTTTCAAGGCTTGTTTGTAACCCAAACAGTATTTGCCGGATTTCATTACCAAAGCCAAACGGGAATTGGTGCTTTCTAAAGCCTTTTTCTGTTTAACGAAGAGAAATGAAAAAAAAAATTATTAGGTTATGTCCGGCCATTAGTATTAATACCACGTGCAAAACTAAGTTTCACGCTATATTTACCTGTTTCTTTGGGGCAACCATTATGCTATTCTATAAAAGTGACTACAAAATCCGATGGAAATCTGAAATATTGTGGAAAATCAGAAAATTTCAGATAAATTAAAAATCGTACACGTAAACCCAAAAAACACATCTACCTCCAAAGACAATTTGTAAGAAAAGAAGGAAAATGTATTTGCCAGATGTCAAATCACTTTACTGGCAGGGTTGCATACGAATGAACGATTATTTTCATTTTGAGTCCAATCGAGCAACTCCGTATTGCTCGCATCGGCCGCTCAAGATTTGCCCCTGTTCACAAATACAGCAATTCCTTGACATAACGCTTTAAATTTTTTTGAAGCGAGGATTTACTGATGTACAAATCCATTCGATAATAATAAATATATTCTCCCCATAGATTATGATTCATGGGATCTAGTTTTCCGATTAAGTTTAGTAGCTTACGAGAATGAAATATACTACCCCGAATTTTTCTCTGGGTTGCTTGGCCAAGGAATTGATCCACAGAACCAGTTTCGGCCAAGTAGTTGAGCGACACTTTATCGGTTTTAAAGTCGATAAGTTATTCAATTTTTTTCACATTTTGTATTTTGTATTATCGCAATTCTGTCAGTCATGGTTATTGTTTTTATTTTCAACTTCAGACACTTTTGTACAATTTTGTAAGGAATTCTCTTAAAAGTAAATGAGTAAGATCAAAAGGATAAAACCTATACAAACGCCACCGCCATTGGTAGCACCACGCCAAGAAACAGCGGATAATGTGGCACAAATCGAATTGGAAATTTGTTGGTGTGTGCAACAATTGCAGACTGCGCTAGCTAGTGGAAAACTTTCGAGGAAAGTTGGTAAGTTCATGCAGACAATGAATTAAAAAAGAAATAACGGTAATACTTTACGGTTTACGTCAAGTGTTAATACACGTCCAAAAATCTTGAGAGAGGTATCAAAAGACGCGTCTTGACCTCCGTAACAATAATCCGAAGGGGGAAAAGCAATATTTTGTTTCTGTGAAAAGTTATTAGTGAAAAACCGAAAATTGACCCGGGTTAGCTCCCAAATTCGGGGCCCGATCCACGTTTTTTATGTGCAGAACACCTTTCCGCGTAGGCGGCCTTCGGCCGCGCTTCAAAAAATAACCCTGGGCTACGCCATTCCAACTCCAGGTGGTTGCCCTGAACGGTGGCAACATGCCACCGTTCCGACTCTATGGGTCATTTTTTTCTCACAGGGTAATGTGATTACAACAACCACATGAAAATGACAGAAAAATTGTGAACTTTAACTGCAAATATCTCGCAAAATTCTTAAAATATCGGATTTCCCCCTCCAGATTATTGTTACGGAGGTGAAGACGCGTCTATTGATACCTCTACCTATATTTTTGGACGTGTATTAACACTTGACGTAAACCGTAAAGTATTACCGAAATAACTTTTAATTGTGAAACCAGCTGATGATACCATGAAGAATTTGAAAACTCTGAAAAGCTCAACAGCCCCACTTGTTAAGAAGCGACAGATCATGAAAGCGGCTTTGGGAGATTATCGTGGAAAAATGAAAGAGGAAGAAAAAAAGATGGCATTGGGTATTTATACATACTAGAGCATACTTATCAATCATTTTGTATTTTTATATTATTATTATTTTTGTTTGTTTTATTTATTATAGCTGCTGCACAAATCAAATTCATACAACCAATTGAAGCCAATAAAAGCTCTAGCTTCCTTAAAAAATCGGCAATAATGCAAACAGGAAGGGATTTTCGGTTTAATTTTGCGACTCCTAAAGGTTGCGATGCTGTGGAAACTACTAACACGGATGTAAAGCAAACGGAATGCTCGGAAAATAAACACGAAAGTGGTGTTTTTATTAGCAAAGACTTAAATCTGTCCTCAGGTGGGGGTTTTAAATTTAATTTTGTAGTAAATGAAAGTAATGAAGAGTTGAATCTAAACGATTTGAAAATAAACAGTTAAAGTTAAGTTTCCATTACAAACCGTTTTCTAAAATTTGAGTGGGCAAGGCTATATGTATCACTCTCTTTCAAGTGCTGATTTCTGGCTCACTTAAAAGTAGTCGTTTTATTATCTTTTAATTTTTACAATATCTGTTACCCCTTCCTGTACGATTATTTTAGTTTATTAAAAGAAAAAACACCTTTACCATTCTCTAACTATATTTTCGGCAAAACAAAAGGCTCAGCATCATTTTACATAATTAATCTCGATTCTTATAACGGAGGTCAAGACGCGTCTTTTGATACCTCTCTCAAGATTTTTGGACGTGTATTAACACTTGACGTTGGATGGAAAGTATTACCAAATATTTTCACAATGGAAGCTATGGAGTAGTAAGTCTCAGTACAAATGTTGCATAGTGCTCCGTAAACGTGCGTTTGTAGCGGCATTGCAATAAAAGACATCCAAATGGTTCCGGCAATGTGTACAAAAGAGGTATGCAATTGTTATATTAGCTAATACAAAACTTATATTAAGTGATGAATGTACATAACAGATGTGTCATGTTGATATCTAATTACTACTAGAGACTCTTTCTGATCGACATAGAAATTAATTTACTTTTCCTTTTTAGTCACAATATCTATAATTTTATTGTTTTTACTCTGCAGGAAGTCTGAGATTGAATACTACGCTATGTTGGCAAAGACCGAAGTGCAACATTACAGTGGCACCAACATTGAATTGGGCACCGCATGCGGTAAATATTTCCGAGTGTGCACAATGTCTATCCAAAATATCCAAGTATTTTTTTTGTAACTGTTATAAAGCTTTACAAAGAATTGAATTCCACATGGTATTTTTGGCGAAGTTCAAAATGAAAATCAAAGATATCGTCGGCTTAGGTCGCAATGGTGCTAAGTACCATTTTTCAAATTTTACAGGAGAGACAAAAAACAATAAAAAAACATAAATTTAAATTAGGAGTTTCGGTTTTTTACGTCATGTTACTCAATTTTATAGTGCACTAAGTGGACGCTCGTAAAAAAAGAAAAATTCTTCATTTTCGCCGAGTTATATGCATTTTTGGGACTTAGCACCTTTTCGCCAGCTACTTTTAATTTTTTTCACTGGACTTAGCACCTTTTCCCAAATCAAAAAACCTTCGAGTGAACCAAAGCAATTTTCTGAGTATAAGGGTTCTTAGAGGTTCTTCCGTAGAATTTTTACCTAGTCTTAGATTTCTTATATTAAGCCAGTTCTACCACAATCCGCGCTTAAAGCTCAAATGACCTATTTTTTGAATCTCTGTTACTCTGCAATTAGTAGCAATATTTGGATCAAAAACATTATTCTGAAAGCCTAGACGGCTCTCTCTATCACACAACAGCATTTTACTATCGCCGATTCATAGCAGAAAAGAGGGAGCAGATTTTATTGCACAACTTTTGACGAAAATGGACTTTTGTTAAAGTCGACAAGTAAATGCGATTTAGGTCCTTGGAAGGCTGAATATGATAGCCCAAACATTTGTCTTTACTATCCAAGGTCAAAAAGTTATGTGTCAGTTACAAAGGAGAAGTGAGGTCAGCTGAGGTAGATGATCCCATTAAACATATGCATTCATAGTCGACATAAAGTAGGTACTTAAGTATATGTCGGTTTTTATGACAGATAGGTCGTTGGAAATTGTGTCAAAAAACCCACGCTAACTTTATTAGCTACTATTTTTCGAATATGAATATGCCACATATACTTTAACTTTAAATTTTCAAATTCGCTTGGACTTAGCACCTTTTCCTTTCATTGGTGGACTTAGCACCTTTTCTAATCAATGCAAAAAACGCATTTAAAAACAGAATTGTTATGCAATTCATGATGTAAGTAGTGTATATTAACTGTTTCTAGCATTCTGCATCCAAACCTGAAAAACCCCAAAAGGTGGACTTAGCACCTTTGCGACCTAAGCCGACGATATATATTTTTTTCTCTTCCTTTTTATTTTAATTTGAAAATTACGCTTAACATTCGACTTAGTTATCTGGCAGCGAGCGGATGATATCTGCACATGATCCAATAATACAGGTCGTGTCGATAGGCCAGCTGATTTTTATTTTTTTCTCGAATTTTGACAATCAACCCATTTTTCAGTACGATTTTGACTATAAACCCACAAATTACAAAAACAAAATACATAGACAATTTTTGTGCGTTTGTATGTTTGTCGAGCTGCTACGACCTGTTATGGTTGGATCATGATATCTGCATCTCCAAAATCGGTGATAGACATTGTGCACACTCGGAAATATTTACCGCATGCGGTACCCAATTCAATGTTGGTGCCACTGTAAGGTTCCACATGGGTCTTTGCCAACATAGCGTAGTATTCAATCTCAGACTTCCTGCAGAGTAAAAACAATAAAATTATAGATATTGTGACTAAAAAGGAAAAGTAAATTAATTTCTATGTCGATCAGAAAGAGTCTCTAGTAGTAATTAGATATCAACATGGCACATCTGTTATGTACATTCATCACTTAATATAAGTTTTGTATTAGCTAATATAACAATTGCATACCTCTTTTGTACACATTGCCGGAACCATTTGGATGTCTTTTATTGCAATGCCGCTACAAACGCACGTTTACGGAGCACTATGCAACATTTGTACTGAGACTTACTACTCCATAGCTTCCATACGGAAGCATACTTCTCAGTCTCGTAAGACTCCATATGGCTCCAGCAAGTAAGAAAATTCAATGGAAAACTACTTCTCGGTAGTTGTACACAAATGTAGGCATTGTTGCTCACCTCAAAGCTGGTGTATTGCTAGCAATAAAGACTACTTTCGCCTTGCCTTGGCGCAGAGTTTTCAAGGCTTGTTTGTAACCCAAACAGTATTTGCCGGATTTCATTACCAAAGCCAAAAGGGAATTGATGCTTTCTAAAGACTTTTTCTGTGTAACAAAGCGAAATGAAAAAAAAAAATTATTAGGTTATGTCCGGTCATTAGTATTCATACCACGTGCAAAACTAAGTTTCACGCTATATTTACCTGTTTCTTTGGGGCAACCATTATGCTATTCTATAAAAGTGAAGTAAAATATTGGTTCACCGGAGTTATATTCATGCTCCTGGGACCAAAGCGCGTCTCCTGATACATATCTCAACATTTTTGGTTGTGTATTAGCGCTCGGTAGTCCACGTCAACGATTACCAAAATCCGATGGAAATATAAAATAGGCAATACTTTCCGGGTTACGTCAAGTGTTAATACACGTCCAAAAATCTTGAGAGAGGTATCAAAAGACGCGTCTTGACCTTCGTAACAATAATCCGAAGGGGGAAAAGCAATATTTTGTTTCTGTGAAAAGTTATTAGTGAAAAACCGAAAATTGACCCGGGTTAGATCCCAAATTCGGGGCCCGATCCACGTTTTTTATGTGCAGAACACCTTTCCGCGTAGGCGGCCTTCGGCAGCGCTTCAAGAAATAACCCTGGGCTACGCCATTCCAACTCCGGGTGTGTGCCATAGCCGTGGCTACCGCCACGGTGATGTCCTTCCGCGTGCCACTTTTTTCTCACAGGGTAATGTGATTACAACAGCCACATGAAAATGACAGAAAAATTGTGAACTTTAACTGAAAATATCTCGCAAAATTCTAAAAATATCGGATTTCCCCATCGAGATTATTGTTACGGAGGTGAAGACGCGTCTATTGATACCTCTACCTAGATTTTTGAACGTGTATTAACACTTCACGTTGGGTGGAAAGTATTACCATTTATTTTTAGGAGAATTCCTTACAAAATTGTACAAAAGTGTCTGAAGTTGAAAATAAAAACAATAACCATGACTGACAGAATTGCGATAAATACAAAAAACAAAATGTGAAAAAATTGAGTAACTTATCGACTTTAAAACCGATAAAGTGTCGCTCAACTACTTGCCCGAAACTGGTTCTGTGGATCAATTCCTTAGCCAAGCAACTCAGAGAAAAATACGGGGTAGTATATTTCATTCTCGTAACCACAATATTTTATGGTAATACGTTACGGCTTACGTCAAGTGTTAATACACGTCAAAAATCTTGAGAGAGGTATTGTTTTGATACCTCTACCTAGATTTTTGGACGTGTATTAACACTTGACGTTGGATGGAAAGTATTACCAAATAGGTAAATGAGTAAGATCAAAAGGATAAAACCGATACAAAAGCCACCACCATTGGTAGCGCCACGTCAAGAAACAGCGGAGAATGTGGCACAAATCGCATTGCAAATTTGTTGGTGTGTGCAACAATTGGAGACTGCGCTAGCTAGCGGAAAACTTTCCAGGAAAGTTGGTAAGTTCATGCAGACAATGAATTAAAAAAGAAATAACTTTTAATTGTGAAACTAGCTGATGATACCATGAAAAATTTGAAAACTCTGAAAACCTCAATAGCGCCACTTGTTAAGAAGCGTCAGATCATGAAAGCGGCTTTGGGAGATTATCGTGGAAAAATGAAAGAGGAAGAAAAAAAGTTGGCATTGGGTATTTATACATACTAGAGCATACTTATCAATCATTTGGTATTTTTATATTATTATAATTTTTGTTTGTTTTATTTATTATAGCTGCTGCACAAATCAAATCGTTAAATCGTGATCAAAAGCAACTAAAATTTCTTTGATGCGAGTGATGAGCGACTCTTGATAGAAGTGTTGCATTTTAGAACGTTTGATTATTGCAGTGCTGCCATATTGGCATTTCTGAACGTTCTGCTTGTGATGCAATTGCAGTTTGCGCGTCTTGATGCATTTACGAACACAGCCAAATTCATACAAACAATTGAAGCAAATAAAAGCTCTAGCTTCCTTAAATTTGCGACTCCTAAAGATTGTGAAGCTGTGGAAACTACTAACACGGATGTAAAGCAAACGGAATGCTCGGAAAATAAACACGAAAGTGGTGTTTTTATTAGCAAAGACTTAAATCTGTCCTCAGGTGGGGGTTTTAAATTTAATTTTGTAGTAAATGAAAGTAATGAAGAGTTGAATCTAAACGATTTGAAAATAAACAGTTAAAGTTAAGTTTCCATTACAAACCGTTTTCTAAAATTTGAGTGGGCAAGGCTATATGTATCACTCTCTTTCAAGTGCTGATTTCTGGCTCACTTAAAAGTATTCGTTTTATTATCATTTAATTTTTACAATATCTGTTACCCCTTCCTGTACGATTATTTTAGTTTATTAAAAGAAAAAACACCTTAACTATTCTCTAACTATATTTTCGGCAAAACAAAAGGCTTAGCAGCATTTTACATAATTAATCTCGATTCTTATAACACCACCTGCACTTGCTCGTGAGGCAGAAGTTCATCTGTTAAGGTATTCAGATCTACACGCCTGAAAGACATTGTACGCTTTCTTCGATTTTCCTCCCATTCTTTGGGATGTTTTCGTTTGCGATGATGATGCATATTAGCACTAACTTTAAATGTACGTGGGCAATGTGGACATTGATACAAATCTTCACCAGTATGCGTTGTCATATGTTCCTGAAAGAATTATGTTAATTATTAAAAACTAATTTTGTTTATCATTATGTTCATAAGTACCCTAAGCACTTTCGCTGCCTTGAAAGCCTTTTCACATATCGTACACTTGTGTATGCGCTCTCTCCGATGCACATAACGTTTATGTGATTTGAGAGCGTCTTCGGTTAAAGAAACTTTTCCACATTCGGAGCATATATACACTTTAGAGCCATCATGATGTGCTATACGTTTATGGCGTTTCAAACTAAATTTTGTATTTAATTGTGCATCGCATTGATCACAGGGAAAACGTTGTTTGCCACCACCATTATGCTCTAACAAATGATATTTTAATGCATAGCGACCACGGAACGATTTACCACATTGGTCGCAAACGCTTAAATAGGTGGTACTATGGACGTTTCGTATGTGGACGTTGAGACGACTTTCCAGTATAAAGCTATTCATATTTGAACGTAAATGTATATTAATTCAAAATGAAGATATTTGTTTTTTTTTAATACATTACCCTTTCCCGCATTCCTTACAAATATGTTCTGGATTGCCCTCAAGATGTGTCTCCATATGGGATTTAAGTATGGGTTTCTTGGCAAATTTTTTATGACACACCTCACATTCGAATTGTCGTTCTAGTGGAGCGGGGCCATGCATGGATTTCATATGTGCTACCAAGCTTCTGGCATTGGCACTACACTTGCCACACTCGACACACTGAAACTTTTGTGGATTCAAATGTACTTCCAAATGTTCGACGAAATGGAAACGCTGACTATATTTGTGCTTACAACACAATACATATGGTTTGGCGCTGTTGTGCACTTCACGAAAGTGAGCGCGCAGCTCCGTAAAGTCGGCAGATTGGTGATCGCACAACTCACAAGGCAATTTTTCCTTAAAATGTTGTGCTATAAAAGCATCAAATTGTTTTGTTTTCAAACTCTTTTCCTTATTTTTATCAGAGTTATTTAATTCATCCTTTTCTTCATCATTGGATTCATAATTAGATTCTTCTTCAGGTATTTTGACCTTTTTTTTGTTTGCCTTTTTACGACTACCTGGTGTTTTCTTGGCACCAGCTTTTGAAATCTTGCTTTTAATTGATCTTTTTCTATCTATCAACGGCACGTTATCGTCATTTTCACTATTTTCTTCAGATTTTTCACCGATAGTTCCCGGGATTTCTTGCGAAGTGTCAATTTTCTTTTCGCCTATAGCTACGGGATCTTGGCTAGTCTCGTTAAAATACTCGTCATTATCACATACATCATCGACAAAGGAATCTGCAAACATTTCAGAGCTATTGAAGTCCATTTCAATTTCTAATTTAACGTTTTCAACAAATTCCCGCTGATACGGTTGCCGCAGCTTCTTTATGCGTTTTTCCTGTAGAGCGACTAACTCATCCTGCCATTGATGGAAGTCATTTATGTGTCGCCAACAGTTGTCGCAAATCACACTCGAAGCCATGTTAGGAAAATCCATAGAATGTTCCAAGTCAAATTCTGTTTTAATTTCTGCTAAGTTATTCATCTAAATTAGAGGAGAAAAATGAAGCACATTCAATGTCGAAATTGAAAAAAAAAATTATATATTCCAATTGTTTACCTCCTTTTCGAAATATTTTGCCACGACATTATGTGCTGGTGTGATTTGGCCGGTGGAGTCGATTAACTCAACTGGCGTTTGATCACAGTCGCTAATGCACAGACGGCATAACATTTTTAAGACTGCCAAATTTACAAATTACACAAATCTTAGAAAACACTTATTGAAAAATAGCTTTTGCAAAATAAAACTATTTGGATTTTAGAACAGATACTGTTTCGATAATGTAATGTTTTCAATAACAATTGCTCGATACATACCCACTACCAGCATCGAAGATGCCAGATAATTGCGATCAACTTAGAAAACTGCAACAAGAACCATTAGGAGTTCACCATACTTCTACCTTTTCAACATTGAGAGTTAACCATACCTTCGATTTTAAGCTTTTGGCTTATGCGACGGATCATGAAGCGTATTGCGTAAATTTGTTCATGCGGAGTTGTGCAAGATTTCAATATTTTCAAGAAACATGCTCATCGACTCACTAATTCCAGATTAAGAAACAAACAAGAGAAGAAACAGTTAACTTCCTTCTAAAACTGCATGATTTCACTCAGATCTTCAATTTCCGAAAACTCTACATCAACTTAAAAACTAAACATAACCAAACCGTAGAAGTAACACAATTTCTTCTTCTGTCTTTTGGTTTGTATTTTCTTTTTGTATTTATGTATTTATTTAAAAAACAATTTGTTTTCTAAAATAAAAGTTGTGGGAGCTCACCATACAATTTCACCTTTTCCTTCTTGAAAGTAACTTCGGTATTTGTTTCCTTTGGCACTCCACTACTAATAAATTAGCTAAAAATATGATAGGGGTATCAAAAGACGCGTTTTGACCTCGGTATCAATTCTGCGAACTCGAAATTTCATTTTTTTTGATTTTGTGAAGAGATATTTGCAGTTAAAGTTCACAATTTTCTGTCATTTTCATGAGGTTGTTGTAATGGCACATTAGGCTGAGCCAAAAAAGTGTGCTAAAAGGTCACTAAAACAAAAAAAATAAATTTCGACTCGGATCATTGATACCGAGGTCAAAACGCGTCTTTTGACACCCCTATCATATTTTTAGCTAATTTATTAATAGTTGAATGCCAAAGGAAACAAATACCAAAACTTCAAGACCTGCGGCGGTGTAGTCGTCAAAAACAAAATATTTCATTGTAAGAATAATATACTGAGTAAATATTAATGTAAGTAAATCAATAAACGTAAAATATAAAGAAGGTTCAGTGTTCATTAATCACTTTGTAACTGAAAATATATTTTTGTGCAAAAATACCATTACAACAGTGAATTCAAGCATTCTACACGCTTGAGGTGGTGAATTACGTACCAATTAATATTTTTTAATGACACTATTACGATATGGCAGCACTGAAATGTCAGACAAAAATATATCGAACGAGAAAACGAAACGAAAAACGGGAAAAATTCGCAAGATTTGCAAGATATTTTTGATAGGAATAGAGAGTCGGCGAAAGAAATAATAAATTTACGAAAAAATAAGAATTTAATATAATTGATGTAATAGTTTAATGAAAATATAATGTGAAGATGTGCTATACGTAACCAAGGAGTGATGTTTAAGACCATATAACCAAATTAGGAAAATAGTGACGATTGGAGTCTTGTGCAGCTAGCCCACACGAAACGAGTAGAAGGGCAATCAAAGAAAAATAAGAAAACGTGAACGAAGCCGCGCAAATTCCAAATTTGGGAAAATCTCAAGAGGTTTACGACATCAACAATCAAAAAATATCAACAGAGGAACAACGAAAAAATAGCAGTTTAATTTAATATTCCCAGACTAAACATTTGTTTATAAACGAAAAAATCGAAAGCGAATTGTTCCAGGTCAAAAACCTCTGAACATTTTATACCTCTACAAACCGCATAAAACAAATAAGAACTTGAAAATGTCCAAGAAGCCTATGTTTAAGATTCAGATACAGAAGGATCCAGAGCCGGAAATGTATGTAGATATGCATATACCACTATTATTTAAATCATATTTTAACAAATATATTTTTATTTGAAAAATTTTTAGTGTGCCACCACGAAATCTTGATTCTAGTACTACTATTAAAATAGGTGATCGGACATTTGAAATAAATGCAGACAGCTTAGAAAAGATTGCCGATTTGGGACGTGGAGCGTATGGCGTTGTGGAGAAAATGCGGCATGAACAAACTGGCACCGTAATGGCTGTTAAGCGCATAACAGCAACAGTAAATCGTAAAGAGCAAAAACGTTTACTAATGGATTTGGATATTTCAATGCGTTCTAGCGATTGCCCTTATACAGTGCATTTTTATGGTGCGTTATTTCGAGAAGGTGATGTTTGGATATGTATGGAAGTCATGGATACGAGTTTAGATAAATTTTATCCGAAGGTGTTCAAAAATAATTTAACAATGGAAGAAACTGTATTGGGAAAGGTACGTCATTACATACATAATTCATATTATTATACGATAGTCTGATAAATAAAATGATTAAACATTGTCCATTATAGATTGCCATGTCAGTGGTGAATGCATTGCACTACCTCCACGCACAACTCAAAGTTATTCATCGCGATGTGAAACCATCAAATATTCTGATCAATCGTAGTGGTGAAGTGAAGATGTGCGATTTTGGTATTTCCGGTAAGCCACATATTGTCCAAAAAAACGCTTGGTCCTTTTTCTAGAAATCTCCAAATGTTATACCTACATTATCTAGCCCAACAATCTAATTTTTTTATCTGCAGGTTACTTGGTTGATTCAGTTGCAAAGACGATTGACGCTGGTTGCAAACCTTACATGGCACCAGAACGCATTGACCCATCAGGTAATCCTGCCCAATATGATATACGATCGGATGTCTGGTCATTGGGTATTAGTATGATTGAAATGGCCACAGGAAGATTTCCATATAATTCGTGGAAAACGCCGTTTGAGCAGTTAAAACAAGTACATAACTTTAAAAAATAAATTAGAGTTTAAATTTAATTTCCAACCGGTTTATTTATAGGTTGTCAATGAGAGTCCGCCACGCCTTGAACCTGGCAAATTTTCTCCCGAATTCGAAGACTTTATTACTATGTGCTTGCAGAAACACTACACAGCGCGTCCGAATTATGAACAATTATTAAAGCATGCATTCATTGTTGAGCACATTGGGCGTGATACAGATATTTCAGAATTTGTGTCGAGAGTATTGGATTTACCAGAATAGTGTATTCGCACGCATACTCACGCCGAGGTTTCTGAATTGTAAAAATAATAATCAAATGGAAAACTAAACTAGTTGATAAGTAAACGATGTAAAAAACACAAAAACAAAAAAGCCGTTAATAGCGTTTTAGGTGGATACAAGTTAAAACAAAGAAATGTTGAAAGCGTTAAAATTTCGAAACTAAAATGTATACTGATTATTATGCCTTAACACCAAGTGTAACTGCAGTTTACTAAATAAGTATAAACATTTGCATATGCCTAGTATTTGAAACTATTGCCTTACTAAGGTAAAAGATTTATGCATGTTTAAAAACCGCCAATCCTCAGTGATAAAAAAAAACTAAAAATTATAAGTTCTAAAATTGCAAAAAAAGTATATATGTAAATCCTACAGAAATGAAAGAATAATTAATGCTGAAAGTACTAAAAATTAGAAAAAAGTGGAATTTGTAGTATCATATTCATATTACACACATACATATTTACGAAACGAAGATAAAACTAAAAGCAGAGTTAAAGAGAAATTAAAATAAAACATTAAGTGCTAATTGCCATGCAACTGTAGACGTTCTTGTTATTAGTGTTGTAGATTTTAATAATATAAATCTTTTGAAACAGTTCCATTATAAAAGCAAAGCTTGGTTAGTCGACAACTTAAGTACAGTTCCTCTTATTTTGTTATATCATATTATAGTTTGGTCTACTATGGCGGAACCATATCATACAGTTGCACCATGATATAAACAAAATCAAGTTGAGAGGTGCTCAATGAGAACACAGTACTTTGATTTCAATTTTTTGGGGTTGCCAAAGTAGTTGGTAACCAAATATTGCATCGGCGCACTGCATTCTTCTCCTTTATATCGTCCTGCCGGCACAGCTGTCATTACGTTGCATAAAGAAGTATTTATAAAAACGCACAAAATCCCGTCAATTAAATACTGTCAGTCCAATTTTAAGCGTAAAAAAATCATCCTTATACCTATTTCAATACAATAATTTTCGAAAAAACTTCACCAGTCAATAAAATCCAATAAGAATTATGAATTTTGCTGGACGTTCCCAGTTCCGGCGTTTGATGTGTTTAATCGTGCGTCAAAATTTTAATAGCGAATGTGAAAAAGCAATAAACAAGCAAATACATTTGGAGCTAAAATCTAGCTATGATTACTTAGCGATGGTATTTTCAGTAAATATGTAGAAAATATTTTTGTATTTATGCAATCATCTATTGCAGGCCTACAATTTCGATCGCTCTGATGTGGCTCTACCTGGTTTGCATGGGTTTTTCAAAGCCGCCAGCGCTGAGGAACGTGAACACGCTGCAAAACTTATGGAATACATGAACAAAAGAGGTGGTGAGATTTGTTTGGAAGCGCTACCAGCACCCACTTTCAAATTCAGCACACCTAAAGCAGCACTCATAGAGGCGTTGGATATGGAGAAACGGGTTAACGAGGTGGATAGATGGGGCTAGACATTTTACACACAGTGATTCATGTTTTGCTATTTTTTTTAATTTTCAGTCCTTGCTCGAGTTACACGCTGTGGCTAGTGAGCACAACGATCCACAACTTTGTGACTTTTTGGAAACAAACTTCTTGGTAGAGCAAGTGGATGCACAAAAGCAATTAGCGGATTATATAAGGCAAATCGAACGATGCGAGAAAGAATTGGGCGTGCATATATTTGATAGTGATATTAAAGGAAAGGATATGCATAAGTAGTCGACAAATTAAATGGAGAGGAATGAAGAAACTTTAACTATTTAAAAGAAAACACGAAATGAAATATAACCTAGATTAATATGCATTTATGTTTTAACTATGGAAACTGCTACATGCATTAGGGCGATAATTGTGCTCTACAAAGGTATACACAATTTTGTCTGTGCACACTCATTAAATTGAATGTCAATTAGCTCTATTTTGTTATGCTATCAAAAATTAGGAAAGGGCTTCTATAAAGAATTGTAAGTAAAAGTTAAAAGGATATTGTTTGAATTTTATTGCTGTTGGACCGTATATATGACGAATATTTGTAAAGAAATAAAAATCATGCAAATTAAATAAGTAGAAACTAGCATTTCTTTTTACAAAATCAGGCTCTTCCAAACTCAAACCTAATGCCTTAAAACTCTGTGGAAGACTTGCAATCGTTATTTTTCCAGTTTGTTTTATTTCAATTTTCAACTTGCTTTAAATTTTCTAACAGTCATGCGGGTACCTGGAAGGCATGAAATTGCAGTATGGGTTAGGCCGAAATTCCATAATTTCCAAAAAATCGAGGTGGAATTCTATAAAAAAAGGCAAGAGCCTAGTTTTATAGCTGGAGCGTAAAAATAGCAATACATAACTATCACTTCAGACGTGCGTTTGACCTTAACACCGATTTTATATTGGCGTTAACTTGTTTCACATCACTTCAAGTCGAAACGATAATCAGGAATCGTGGTGAATTGACGTATTTACTTTTCACTTCACAATCCTGCAAAACAGAATTGACCCACAGAACTATTACAAGTGTTAGTAATATATCTTTCGAATGTTTATATTTTTTTGGAAAACGAAATGATCAAACAAGCACAAAAAATAGGCTGAGTAAATTTCTGACGTTCATATTCACCAGGTTAAATGTCAGCATTTTCGTTCACTGTCAAAATTTATTTTTTTCATGCATTTGGCATCACACTGACTTCGTTTTTCCTGCCGACCTCTTTGATACGGTATACGCCAACCGGTTTTTTTTCTTATCAGTGAACAACGATAACAGCTGATAGATTTGCTTCAACTTTAGTAAAAGCTATTTGTTTTTAGTTCGATCGATGGTAAATTCTATATCAAATAGTCGCTTTTATAATTACATACCAATAAATAACACTGATAATAAATAAGCCAGTTATTGGGTAATACTTTACGGTTTACGTCAAGTGTTAATACACGTCCAAAAATCTTGAGAGAGGTATCAAAAGACGCGTCTTGACCTCCGTAACAATAACCCGAAGGGGGAAAAGCAATATTTTGTTTCTGTGAAAAGTTATTAGTGAAAAACCGAAAATTGACCCGGGTTAGATCCCAAATTCGGGGCCCGATCCACGTTTTTTATGTGCAGAACACCTTTCCGCGTAGGCGGCCTTCGGCCGCGCTTCAAAAAATAACCCTGGGCTACGCCATTCCAACTCCAGGTGGTTGCCCTGAACGGTGGCAACATGCCACCGTTCCGACTCTATGGGTCATTTTTTTCTCACAGGGTAATGTGATTACAACAACCACATGAAAATGACAGAAAAATTGTGAACTTTAACTGCAAATATCTCGCAAAATTCTAAAAATATCGGATTTCCCCCTCCAGATTATTGTTACGGAGGTGAAGACGCGTCTATTGATACCTCTACCTATATTTTTGGACGTGTATTAACACTTGACGTAAACCGTAAAGTATTACCAGTTATTGCCTTAAGAGAAAAACAACACTTGTTAATAGCAGTTGCAAGAGGCGCTAGCACTACCAACACATCAAACGCTTAAAAAATTCTTCAGGGAAAATGTCGAAACGCTCAATTTTCTTACTTTCCTCTTCTCGTGTCCATGGCTTTGATTTTTTGGAACACGCCAAAGAGCATTTAAAAGATTTCCTTTCAAAGTAAGTTACACTCGCTTATTACAAAATGGAATATTATACCAATGCAATTTTATCTAGACACAATGTAAAAACGGTGCTATTCATACCCTACGCTCAAATGGATCACAATGAATATACCGAACTCATAGCCAAGACACTCTCACCTTGGGGTTTTAAAGTTGAAGGGGTGCATGCTAAGCGTAATCCCATACAAGCTGTACTTGAGGCGGAGGCCATTTTCATTGGTGGCGGCAATACGTTTGCATTATTGAAATTGCTTTACGATGAAAATCTGTTACCTGTTATACGTGAACGTGTGCTGAGGAAAGGTGTTCCTTATATTGGTTCCAGCGCTGGCACAAATGTCGCTACACTCTCTATACATACAACGAATGATATGCCAGTGACATATCCACCATCATTTGAAGCTTTGCGTTTGGTACCATTCAATATTAATCCACATTACTTGGATCCAGATGCATCGACACAGCATAAGGGTGAGACGCGGGATCAGCGTATCAATGAATTTATAGATTATCATAAATTACCGGTTTTGGGCTTACGCGAAGGTACAGCATTGTTGGTGGAAGGCAATAAGGCCACTTTGGTGGGAGATCGAAATGCGAAATTATTTATGCCGTAAGTATATTTTTTATATTTTATGATTGCACAGTGTTGCAACATTTTTGAGGACCGGAATGATTCAACTCAGGACGACGTTTGTACATATGTATCTTTTTGAATTTGTTAACAAAGTTTTTAATCTTGTGGTCATTACTTTTCTCGGGATAACAACGTTTCGAGATACGGTTGCGTGATACGGTTAAAATGATTGAAAGAAATATGCATTTCCCAGCGAAAGTTTATTAAAGTCTGTTAACGCTGCAGTCCAACCAGCCGGTTGTTTTGAGATTATATTTGTCCAAATAGGTTCACGTGTGTTGGGTATGCCCGCGGCATTTCTGTAGGCTTAGGTTTTTCGCTCCTAATCTTCAATAACTGGAAATCTGAGGAACTATCCAAGCACTAACGTTCATCAATAAACTCAGTTCTGACCAAATATAATTTAGTTAGCCGTCGAAGAGTTTTAAATTTGAAAGATTTGGAGTTTTCACTTTTTACGGTATAGATCTGTCAATATGAGTCGGAGTTATTCCTTCTACAAACGATTACCCTCAATTTTTTTTACATTATTAAACATACAAATTCCTTACCTTTATCTAATGCGCCTCTCACATTTATTTTTATTCCAGCGACAAACAACAAGTGGAATTTACTCCCAACTCTGATCTCAGTTTTCTATTGAATAAAGATTAATGCATTTCTATTATCATGTTGACTACGAATAGCAAAGTTTATTTTCTTAAATTTACAACAATAGTATTTGATTGCAAATTAAAATTAATAACTTAAAACTATTTAAACATTTCTATTTTAAATTATTTATTCTATTCACTCAAAACAAATAAAATTATTAGTTTTTATTGTGAGTTTGAGTATAATGATGGTCAAAAATGCGTAGCTAAAATGAGTTTTATGCGATTATGTTTGTCGAATCGCGTCGACTCACTCGAAAGTGAAGCAAAGTCCTTCGTAAAAATTCAGCAGAATTACCGTTCTGGTTTTCAATCTTATTTGTAATTTAGTAACTAAAGCTGCCAAGCTGCTCAGTTTAAAACTTCATTCGAATAGAGTCGTCAGTGTGCTGAATTTCGACAGAAGGATCTACCGTTTTTAAACTCATTCGAGCGTAAGAATAAAATCGAAATTTGTGAATTATTTGTTATTAGTTTTCCAATGTTTGACCATCGATATGTTAGTAAAATTTAGAAACAATAACAATAATGAGAACTTACTTTAAAAATATATAATATTTACAGAATAAATATAGTTACTGGCTAGTTGAAATGAAAAAAAAAAATATAGATATGTATATTAAACTAAAATTTTGACACATGCATATTTTTTAAACTATTTTTGACTTAATATAAGTTTGAAGCTGAATTCGTTTTATACCTAATAGCTACCTTAAAACTAAACATAATAATACTTTTATTATTTCGTTGTTAATATTTTTTAATTTTTTAATTTTATTTTTTGTTTTGTTTGAAATTTAAAGCTTTGGCACTTTTTTTTAGTCCTAAAACATATATGTATGTATATGCAAACAATATGCAAACTTAACATTTCTTTCTTGCACATACGACGACTACATAAAGTATCATTTATATCTAAAATATTACATATGGAAAACTTGAAAGAGGTAGAAAATTGAAATTCACATTTGGGTACTTTCATGTTAATTCAACAATGTTTCATTACTATTGACTTTCTTCTTGAAACAGTCATAAAATACGCATGAACGTCCAACATAGCTGGCCAAAAATTTAGTAGATGATAGCCATATAAATGTACTAGTGCCCGACTGAAGAAGTATAAACGCAGCTAAACTCATCCAAATTTGAGCGACTTGAACTTTTGAGCTATCAATAATAGATAATTTACTTCCAAGTACTGGAAAATATGACTGTCTAAAACTTTGATTTCATACTCATTTTTAGTACATTAAAACAATTTTATTTTGTTTTGTCTTTAGGTGATTGCAAAAGATTCATAAACTACTGTTATTTATTTACAACACTGTCTTTGGAATAATTTTGAGTAAAGGTCCGATACTTAATTATCACACTTTATATAATGTTTGGACATACATAAGTTTCAGATGCTTTATAATTCCGATGAAGGTAGACACAATTTTTTAATGAGGCACAGCTTCGACTAGTTAGAAAGTATTTATTTACTTTTTTGAAAAAGGAATGACATTTTTTACGTATGTATGTTTATACTATATTCATATATGTACATATGTATATTACGATAGAGCTTTGCTTTGCTAAACTAAGAGGTGGAGCTTTCACTTCATGTTTCCGAGAGAGCGATAATTTGATTTACTTGACAATTTAAAATTTTTGTATGTAACTTTTATTTAAAAAAAATAAAATTTTTATAAGAGTGAATTCTTATTTATTCAACTGCTTGCCAATTCTTTAAAAATCTTTAAAAGCAATAATGAAGTTCTGGCTTAAATTCCAGCAACAGGCTAAGCAATTTTTCACTCTACCCGTATGCATACACACATAGATAGTACCATTATTATTATATATTTTTTTTAATTATATGTTTTTCACAAACTTTGAATACTTGGCAGTCATGGAGAGATGAATTCGTATTCTAATACATAGAAATGTACATACATACATATCTACTTAGTACACTACTAATAATGCGATTCTGTTTTGTGATAAATTTACAAAGCTAGGTGTATGTATGTACATATACATATACATAGGTTATGTACATTTGTATGTATGCACGCGAATATGTTGTTAAAAATACTTAAAACGTAAATAGTAACTAGACACCAAAATTATTTAAAAGCTGCCTACTTATGTTTAGCTATAGTATGTGTGAGGGCAATACGTGTCAAATTGATCTTGGATCTGAACGGATCCTTTTCAACCCATGATCGATTTGGCATGGAGTAACCCTATTAATAATGTATGCATATCTTCTTAAAACTACTCATTTATATTATATATAAACGAGCATACTTTTTTGGAAAGGACAAGTTTGGACATTTCTAAAGCGTTGACATAGATTAAATATTTAACAGCCATTTCACGTAAAAAAAATATTACTACAATTAAATTGAGCTCTCATCCTAACTCCACTTACAACTACATACAAAAAAATATGCTAGGACTATTGTTCATTTACATAAAAAGTCATTTCGTTACATTCAATTGATAGGAATCAACTGCAGCTCAGCCATCTTAATACTAACGAGAAATAATAATAAATTAATTTAATTGCAACCACACAAGCAGCACGCACAGAAATTCAAATACACTGACATACAAGCATTTTCGCAAAGCCCCATTTTTTTTGGGCATAATAGACTACAAATTTTGTAATTAATCTAATACATATTTACAATATCATGCAAAATTTTAGCATTTGAGAATTGCATTAGGCAAGGCACTTAATATGAGGCCGTTATGCTTGGATCCATTCACCAATCATTTGTGTAAAATACTTCGATCTTCGTAACGTATTATCGCATCACCAATTTGTTTCCTCGACGCTAAATGTATGCATTTTCGTTTGCTCCAACTACTATCGTCTTTGTGGTCGCCGTTTGGTATCGTTCGCTCACTTTCAGCTCGTAACGCATCATAACGTTGTGGTATCGCATCATTTACTGTGTTGATATCAACATGCGGCGCGGGACATTTTAACAAATTTCCACCGTTATTAATGTGATTTCTAATGGCACTACCATAGCGCAAATTTGGTTCTGTACCACGTAGTATATGCACGGGCAGCTGTGATGCAACAAACATTTCCAATATAGTTGTGATCGTGTGATCTGTGCGTGTGATCAGTTGTTCAATATCGTTGTCAGTACGGGTTATGGGTAGTGTTGCTTCAATCATTTTACGTGCTGAAATTAAAGTTGTGATTTGAAAGTATAAGTACACTATGTGAATTTGTCATGTGATGTCACATCATGTGTCACAGCGCATCATACGATGTTGTCATGTGATGTCACATCATGGTATACATATTATACTCGTATATGATGTTTAATAATGATTTTCAGGAATGCCAGTTTATGATAAATTATCAAATCATGTCAATTTTATTATTTGCTGCTCGATTACCAATCATACCAAATAAAATCAAATCAAATTTCCACTACAGATAATCGATCTTGTGATATGCATTCACATCATATAATGTACACATCACATCGAATTAATTAATTCTTAAAATTCTTTGAGAAGGTTCAAAATAATACTATTTAAGTCATATTACGGCAATATGCATGTTGCGATATTCAAATTCAACGCATAGGTGTCACATCAAACACATGATATGATATCACATAATCATCATAGTCAGCATAATCAGCATTAATAGCCTTTGCATACATACCTTGCACATAATCACGACTATAAAATGATGTTAAATCATAATTCCATTTATCAAAATAGCCGGTGCCTTGACTCACATCACAAGTTTCACATTCTTTGCAAAAGTAAGCCAATCTACATGGATACATCATAAAACCGATTGGTGAATAGATTTGAAAACCCTGAATGGTATTCATGCGAACCTTCAAAAGGAAAAGGGAGTAAAAATATTAAAAATAATTACAGCAACAAATTATGGCTATTTTAGCGCTACTTACCCTATTTAAAAAATCCGCTTTAAAACTAATATCCGTGGACGCCATCAACACAAGACTATCCAATCCAATTTTTGGCAATGCTAAATCAGCTACAGCAATACTTAAAATTTCTTTGTGACCATATAAGGAATTGAGCATAATATTATCGGTTGCAGGACTGTCACTCAGTATTGATGGTAGACGTATGGATACCCAAGCTATGCGTGAGCCATCATTTTTGTATTTGGTTGATAAATCTAAAGCTAAAGTTTTGAGACTTTTAAATGGATCATTTTCACCTTTGCTCATGGAATCGTAGCGATATAGAAATATCTAAAATTAAAAAGATTTTGAAATTATTTTTTTTTGCTTTTTGTTGATAATTTTGCAAGGCTGGGCATGGTATGATTTGAGATATTCGTTCGTGATATTTTTCTATTTAGGTAGGTAGAGGTGGAAGTATAGTGAAAGAGCAAGAGAATAGTAATGGAAGGCTTGTGTACCTCCTCCTCTACCGCCCTAAATAGAAAAGTTCCCATAATCTGATTTTTTTTTTCGCTATCCCAGCCCTGCTTTCCACACACAAAACAACCAACTTACCATCAACAAAAATGTATTATCCTGATTTTGCATGCACACACGTTCATAATCAGTGACAAAACTAATGCCATTATTTAGTTGATGTTCAAATGTTGGCACCATAATGGCAATACGTGTGCTCTCTGTAACATATGGTGATGGTATGACCTCTACACGTCCCAATGGCTTAACAACTTGAAAACTCTTCGTCACCAAATCATCATCCAATGCACGTTGTGTATCACGAAAATTCAAATGAAATTGATAGTCCATACCACGTGTCGCATCAAATTTCCTATAGACTGTATGTAAATTAATAAATTGCAAATGTGAATGCTTCCGTTTGGCGTAAGCTATTGCAATATCCAAAACTTTATCAAAATCCATTTTATCGATGTGACTTAGTGGTTCAATGATATTTTCAGAATTTGGTAAGAAAATGTGTGTGCCATTGATGAGATGCCAGGTAATGATGTCGTGACGCGTTTCGGGTGTTGAGCCAAGTGGCACACCGAGTGGCCAACGTATTTCGAGTATATTATTCGATATTGTACCGTTTGCTATGCGATATGATTTGCGTTCCAAATTCAAGCTGCGTTCTTGTACTAATTCTAAATGGTACTTAAAATAAGAGAAAATAAAATTTAATTGAAGAAAAGATTTGTAAGTTTTTGTGGTTAGGTTTAAGTAGTTAGTATGAATTTTCGGCTGATTCGGTTTTTTTGTTAAAACACTGCATTTTAAAGCACACTGAATACATTTTCAGCTGGGTTGGGCCATTTTCCGTATAAACTCTGAGTTAGGGTGTGCTTCAAAAATATTCTGCGATAAAGTGCTTACGAATCGGTCAAAAAAGACAGCGCGATCTCGACTTTTGATATTTAGTCAATTATATTTACCTTTGAAAAATATGCATGCAAGCGATAAAAGTCATCCATAGACGTTACTGGATACACTAAAGTCGCATTCCGAAAAGCCTCTTCTCTGGCAAGAATATTTAAATCTTTAAATAATTTTATATGCGGTTGTAATGTATAGATTTCTTCATCTATGCCCTGGAAAAAGGAGAGTTGAGATGTTGTCAGGTGTTAATAGTTTTTGAAGAAATTTTGATACAAAAAGTCATATAGAAGGGAATGTTAGTGGGGATGCGCTTGGAACGAAAAATATCACGAAATGTTTTTGTGCTCATTCATATTTGGACAGAATCTGCTAAAGCTGTTTAGCAAACTAATTTTTAAGAGTAAAAAGTAAAAATGAAGCCTAAACATTTTTTTTGACCCACCCTAATAATATGTTTAAGTTTTTGTTGTTCATATGCTCTTCACCGAAACATTTCTTTTATAATCACGAATTGCGAATTGTCTTATTGTACGTGTTTTAATTTTTTTTTTGCATTTAACCTTCAATTAAATGTTGTGGTAAAAGCTTTTTAATTATGCCTCAGGCCTCAAACGAATTCTAAGAATCTTCCTTTTCTAATGTCTTTTTTTTGTTCCTACGCTTTGGCTTTAGCATTTGCTCTTCGCAACAATGAATGTAGACAGTATGTACTCATTAGGGATGTGTCGAATTTTTCGTCGAAATTTTAAGATGCTACCCAAAGCGTATTATGCCCTGTGCAGTAAAATACGAACCGTCAGACCCTCAAAATCATTTGTCTAGAAACTGTAACAAGTTGAAATCTTACTTCGACTGACTCAACCCAGGCAAGGGGGAAGTCCTTGCATGATATCAATCATGTGTTCGCCTACTCAGTGGATTAGACTCTCCTAAAATAATTTAATTTCGTTCAAACAAGAACAACATTAATTATTTAGTTAAAAATCGAGTGGAATATCTCAAATTCTTGTTTCAAAATTATCTTATTTTTTGTTTTTTTTTGATCCCCTATACGAAGTGATGAACCACCGTACTACGCACATCGAATATTTCAAATTCGCAACATCCCTAGTTCGAGTTTATTAAACAATCTGCACGCACAATGAGCAATTCCATTTTGCCTTTAACTTCACATTTCGTAATTATTCAGTATATGTACCTCCATTGTGCATTTCTTATTTTATGTTTGCCATAAAGTAAGTCAATCCGCAAAAGATCAAAATCAACGAAATAATATTTGTTTACAATTTTGGATTTTGCAAGTCTAATGAAGTCTACCGGTAGGCACACATCCATATGTACATATATACATACATATGTATATGAAAGGCAAACACGTGTGCTCTTTTGTTGTTATAATTTGTTCTACAAAATCTAATATTTTTTGCATGGGAAATTCAACATTTTAGATTTCTGAAAAAAAAATACTTTTTATTATATGGTGGAAATAAAAAAAAAAAAATACTAAAACGATCTTTCGGGCACAAGTCTTTAAGTAATTAAACACCACCAACGTTGAGGTTTTTGGGCACCGAATGACGTGAAATTAAAATTTTATAATGATTCATCAGGAAGTTTGAGTAACCATGTGCAGAATATTTGTAGGTATGTAACTTTAGAAAATCTTGAGTCGGCTGCCGATACGATTTTGGAAAAAGAACTAACTTAACTTACTGAGAACGACGTCAGAAACAGATAAGAATTTTAGCTACTGTGCACCATAACAAGATAGTGATTGCCGATCTAACGCAAACTACGCTTTTTGGCTCCTTCCAACGGAAATAAATATATTCCTACTTTTTTTTAAGCTTACAAATTGTATATGCCGCTCTACATGACCAAACAACTTTATTAGGCATACTTATGGCAGTTCCACAGTTTTTGCATTTCATTTTCCTTGCATCACCACTTTCTTTCGATATTAAGAACAAATAAACGCTTTTAATATTTTAATTAAAAAAACCTGATTTAAACTCCTCTAATCTTGCAAAAATTATAAACCTCAAAATTTGTCAAAATTGCCGCGAAATTCGATCAGCTGTTTCGCTATATGAATTACGAAGTGAGTTGCCAACCGTTTAAAAAAAAAACGTATGTATAAGCTTTCCCTCGCAAAATTGTCACGATAAAATCTAGTTCACTTTATTGAACGAAATAGCAAAGTAGTTCAATTAAAGTCTTAGTTTATGTGTTTAAAGATTAACCAGGACTTATATAGAATACTCTAACATTTGGAAACTACAATTAATCTTTGACAATTCCAGAACATCGGTATTTTTATTTTCAATTTGCGTCAACTTTGGTTGTTTAAATACGTATGCAAATCTCATAAAAGGAGCTAAATTCAATCTGGTTCACTGTCAGGCTAAATAAACAAATGAACCTAAATGATAAATAACAGTGATTACGAAACGAAGGCTGAATTGGCGATGAAGTTTTAATTGTTCAAACGCAGTTGAAATTACAAAAAAAAAATTATCTAAACTGTGATCCAGCTTCTAATTTTTACTACTCCTATCAAACATTTTTTTTTTGTTATTATTGCTGTAGTGAAATGGAAATGCGTCTCGTTTTGTACTGTATTATTACTGTACTATTATTATTATTAAAAAATGGCATTTGAGAACATAGAGTATGTTTTATAGCGAGATGAGAAATCCTTTCCCCGCATAGTTATAGACAAGTTAGTGAATCTCATATTCGATAGTGCAAGAGACCGAATCGCTATTGAAAATCTCGAAAAATCGAACCGAATCGAATCGTTATAAGTTAGTGAATTCCACTAAAGTACCTATATTTATATACAGAAATCGATCGAGCATATTTCATATATCTATGTAAAGGTAGCCAGCAAATAGTTTATCTAATTTTATTTGTTTTTATTTTATTTCTCTTCTGTGCATCATCATAGCAATAAAGACAATAAATATCTAATATACAATTTAACGACTTAAGTATAATCAAGTTAAATAAATTAAAATTGATTATTCCACTACATTTAAAGTGCGCTAAACTTGTTTGCAATAAAATACCAATTAAATTAATTTGAAGTTGAAATAAATTGTTCTGTAATAAATATTTACATTCGTAGCGAATGCATTTCATTGACCTTTGCAAATAATCAGAACGCGCACATTGGTGAAGTGACGCGAAGCAGCGCAAAAGATCACTATCGTTATAATAAAAAAATTGCAAGCGTTTTAATTAATGATGAGATGAGATGAGAGCCATAAAATGCCTTGGCAAAGGCAAAACATATTTACACACTTTGTTGTCCATTGCAGTTTTCTAGTGCAATTTTTAATTTTCTTTTAATTTGTAGTACAGTTTTATTAAAATTATCTTTTTTCAGAATTAAAATTATCAAAACAGGGTAGTCCTCGGCAGTAGTCCCTAAGTCCCCAATTATTTTTATAGCATCGTTTTAAAGGCTTTCGATAGATGAATTGAGACAGACAGAGAGTAGAGCTGTAGTTGGTCATTCACACTCAACACTCGTTAAACACAATAAATCAAACACAAATTTGTGTGCCCAAAGGTGCATTTGTTTCGCCAACAACACCACACAAATGGTCATAACTTGCCGGCAAACAATCAAAATAAATTGAAAATGCAAAAACAAAATCAAAAAATAAACATCACATACAAATTAGTTAAGTACTCTAACATTTAATTGAGCCAGTGATAGCTCAGTGCAGTCGACCTTGGCTATATTTGACTCGCAGCTGACTGATTGCAGCTAAAGGTAGAATTATTGCTGACAAAGCCATAACTCCTAGTCATAACCTGCCATAAGAATAACCATTTCTATTGTCATCGATTGTTACTGTATTGGTTAAAAAACTCCATAGAAAGGAAGAAAAGTAAAAAAATTTTGTAACGATAAATAAAACAAATTTAGAAAATATACATACCAAGAACAAAAAATAAAAACTTTATAGAGTTGATAAATTCCTCAACTCAAAACGAAACGGTTATGGGTGTTTCGAAAGGCCGAAATTCATTGGATCGTTTATGCTTTTATTATGACTACGGGCGCTAAATATTTACATTCTTTGATTCATACAAGGTTGGCTGGATCAGCTATTTTCTACGGATATGGTTAAGTCATCACTGATTAAGTTTTAACGTTTGACTTGCGTTACGGCGATAGTCTGCCTTTGCGTCTGGTAGATGATTGGCTAGTAATCTGAGACATCATAGTCATAGCTAAGAGTAGAGGATGCGCTGTATACAGTGAGTCTTAGAATTTGTTGTTATAGAATTTAGCGCTCTTAGTGGGGGTACAATTACAGCAAAACTACATAATGCAAACTTAGTCACCGTTATTGCTCTGGAAAGGTAAATTAATTTTTGTAATCGCTTGCTAAAATTTTTTCGTACTGTTTTCAGTGTCAGCAATAAACCAATGAACTCCTGTAAATTTTATTGACAAAAATGAAGGGACCTAAAATTATTTAGTATCGAATAGGATTGTTTGTAGATACATACTCGATTGCGATTTATCCAAATTTCCAAAGTAAGAACAAGAAATCATAAACAATGTTTAATGTTTGATAACTCTGGAACGGGCCAACTGACGAAAGTCAGTTAATTTCTTACACGGTAGTTTTTTTCCTTTTTTCAGAAATGATATCAGCCCTTAAAACATTTATGGTGCTATTCTCAGCTAATGACTATTGCAAATTATAGGAACAAGTGGAATTGGGCTATAACAGTTGTCAATGGTCAGGAAGATGAGCTTGCCCAGTAGTGGGATTCACTAATTTCGATTAGAACATTCGTAATCGACATTTTGTCGTACCGATATTTATCACGATATTGGTATTCACTAACAATTTTTTCTCGATTTTCGATTATTCTCAAACAGCTGTTTCGCAAAGTAACGACACACAATTTGTTTGTTAAATAAAATGCACATAATTTGAGTTTTTTATTAAAAAGTTTAAATAATAATAGTACATATATCCATATTATTATTATTAAAAAATGGCATTTGAGTACGTAGAATATGTTTTATCGCGGGATGAGAAATCTTTTGGCCGCATCGTTATAGTTAAGTTAGTGAATCGCATATTCGATAGTGCATGCGATAGAATCGCTATTGAAAATCTCGAAAAACCGAACAAATCGCGATAATTTAGTGAATTCCACTACAGAATAAGGCAGTTAAACTAGCAATAATAGAGCTATGAAAACAAATTTTAAACTCTTTAGCTTATATAGCATTTTGTCGCTCTTACGAAAAATAATATCAACATTTTAATTTTATATACATAAATTTTTAAAAAAATATTTTTTTAGGCACAGTCCAATGTGCATATATGTATTCCCTTTATTGTACATATGTACTAAATTTAATTTCAGCATAAATTTGCGAATTTTCCATTGATTAAATAACAGTAGAGCCGGTGTTGAATGAATAAAACAAAACAAAAATAAAAAAAAATTAAAATCAGTAAGGAAATGTTGGTTCGGCTGGAACACAACATAATATAATACTTGATTTATTTTGCTTTGTTGATATTCCGACAGACTGGAAAGTTGATGTATGTATATTGGAACAAACATCCTCAGTGAGAACGAAGCAAAACACTGAGGATGGCGGAACGCCGCAACCGGTTTGTTTCGAAACCAAACTCGACACTTTGCACAGCTGATAATAAACACAACAGAGTATAAATAAATGTGTTTGTGTGGTACAAGAAAGCGCCCAAAATCCGATGCCGTCATTATCACAGGTTATTCATATCGCAAATTCGTTTGTATTTTGATCGCTTTTATTGATTAACGCTTTTCACTGAATTAGGTGGATTCTCAGAACGAAAATAAAAATCTGTATTTATAATTTAAGACATTTATAATTGCAAATAATTTATGCATTAACTGTTTATATTGCACGAATGCGAAGAATGTTTGAAATATTCCGAAAGAATTTAGATTAAGTAGATATGCCTATTAAGAACCAAAGAATCAAAGAATTAGAATTGATGGTTATAATTTTGAGGTTAATTCGAAACTTTTGAACTACATGGGTCTTTGGGTGAAAACGCGTCCACTTCCGATTTCAATGAAATTTCGTGGGGAATTTTCTTTTATCATAAAACGAAGTTCTTCTTTTAAAGAAAAACAATTCAAAAAAGTTCTTCAAAAGTTATTCGAATTCCAAATTTGACTTTTTTTTTTTTTGCTTTGTGAAGTAAACATTTGGTAAAATTCTGTTGTTAAAAAAAAAAAAATTTTGGCACAAAAAAGTATTTTCAAAAAAAATTAAATTCTTAGATTTAGAAAATTTCAAATTTTTTGAAATTGAAAAAATTATAGTTCGACATTCAATTTTTTTGTGTCTCTCTCTTTTATATTTAAAGATATTCTGAAATTTTTAAGAGGAGTATTTTTGTACTTTCAAAAATATAAATTTTTTAATTTTTACCAAAACTTTTTGTTAACTTTCTACCTATTCGAGTGCAATTGGTTAAACGTATGAACACTAAATTTTTGTGACTGAATTTTTTTTACGGGCTAGTGAAATGTAAGAACAAAAATGCAAAAAAAATAATTTGACGATTTGACATGGAATAATCCATAAAGTTAAACAAATCCAGTTTTCGAAAAAGGATTAAAACGGACTTGTTATATTTTTTGTTTGTCTTTTTGTCATAAAGATGCCATACTAATTTTCTGGTTCTGCAGATTTGGAACAAGGGTTTCCTCAATGCAAAAAAAAAAAAAACAAAAAAATGTTGTCATACAAAAATGTCTTTATTGTTGAGAACGCTTGTCAATCTAAGGTGGTGTTGAGAGTACGTTATTTCTTAACTGTAGATCTACTGTGCCTCACGTCTGAATGTAAGTTAGGTTCATTCGAACATATTTACATTCACATGCTAGCACACACACTCACCTGAAAACTCGCCTGACACCCCGACAAATTGCTGGAATATTTTACACATCGCCCGATATTCACGCTATGCACATTTGTTACGCCATTACGTACACACCAATCCAAATTATTACGCATTTTACGTATTACACTGCTGCTCAACAAAATGCCACCATTTAAATCACAATAATTACGATCACTTTGACCACCAAGATCATTCATACTATTGGAACTGCCATCATGACTACCAAATTCATCGATATTTTGCTCTAAATTTATGCCCATATATAAATCGAATGTTATGCTAATATGATAGAGCATCATTTTCAATTTACGTGCATCCACATATACCGTATCGGGAATAATTAAAAAATAATCATAATCATCAAGATAATTATCTGCAATATATTTGATAACATGGAATGGACGTAAACTTTCGCGTGTATCTGTGAAGCCGACAATATTTTTCAATTTATAGTTCGTTTTCACATTGTCTGCATTAATGAAAAATTTAATTTTATTAACTAAATGTGCTGTTGTGCGATTAATTGCTGTTGCTAATGTATTTATGTTCTCTTGTGATGTCATGACGCCAATAAAGATTTTCTCGCGTATACCCAATTCAGAGGAGTAATAACGTGGACGATTGACGTTTTTTGCCTGAAATGGGAGAGAAATATTTAGATGTTATTAAACATATATAATAAACTTTGTGAGTTAAAGTAATTATCGCTACTTGGTACTTAGGAAGAACGTCCAGTGTAGTGAACGCTTCGGAAAGCATTAGGGTTTACTGAAATTCCCACGATAAACAATTGATTTTTGAGTTGAACTTCTTTATCTCATTACCACTCAAAATTTGTATGAGTTTAGATAGTTTTATCATTCCACTATCATTCAATGTTGATTGTGAGTGGAGATTCATTTCTTATTTCAATTCTCCGAGAAAGCCCCGCCAAATCTCCGAGAAAACCCATGATATGGGAAAATCTTAAACGACTACGTATTTCAAATAGTCTTGAGCAATACTACTACTAAAGATTGGGATGCACTTACAAGAGCCATTCGAAACCAAAAGAGGAATCAAACAAGACAACTCTCTATTGTGCAAAATCTTTAACTTGAAATTAGATAAGGTAGAGGGGAAAAAGTAGGTCGTGAGTAAGCCCACTAGGAAGTACCTATTTACTGTCATCAAATAAAGAATTGTACCTGCGATTGTTGTTCGTTACAAATTTGAAACTGTTTGGGGCTTCATTTATTTGGCTACCACTTAGCCCTCTCTCGATCAACAAAGACCACACTCTATAAGTGTCTCATCACTCCTATCCTAATGTACGTCTCAGGAACATGGCCTGGAGTAATCGAGAGAAAAATTCTCCGGAAAATTTGTATTGCTTCCGCAATGAATTCCCTGAATATCGAGGAAAATTTCACCATGTGTTGTATGCACTTATGATCATAGTGCAGCCAACTAAGGACCACAAAAAGTAAAAAGTCTCCGCCGAACAGAAGCCCGTAAAAACTTGCAGCAAAAACAGCTGTTCCCATTTTTTTTTTTAATTGTTGTTGTTTTAATATGTCGCGATCAGCTGTTTTCACTTGAAAGTTTTACTGAGTGAAGCGAATTTTACACAGCATTAAAAAATGACAAATTTATGGTTTTGATAATTTTATAAACATTGAAAAAAAAAAAATATTGCGCTGATAAATGATTTCTAAACTTTTCGAAGAGCGTATTCGAAATTATAGTTCTATAGCCTTTCATGTGGGTATGATGCAAGAAATATCGAACGTTCGCTATATTTGGTCTACTTTAGTAGCTTGCAATAACATTTTAATATATCAGGCCTCCATGTATTTTTTCTATAGCCATAAAATAAAACTCTTAAAATATTTTAGAAGCCCATGGAATTCTTGTAAACGAAAAAAATGTAAGTAAATAGTAAGCCCTCGTAACAAATATTTACCTTAGAGTACGATGAAGCAGAGGTAAATGGCCCAGTGTACGCAAAGCTTGTTTGTACAAGTGATGCCAACTCATAATCATAATTATTCTCGAAAGTAATGTTCCACCTCACCTTTTTATTGCCCTTGCAAGCGAAGAAAATCTGCATATCGAGTTTCGTAATATGCGTTGAAAATTATTTCGCAAACACCAGCATGAGTAATTTTATTTATAAACAAAAATAAGATAAAGAATTTGCAAAAATACTCCAAAAAATATAACTTTGTGCTACTGGCCAAAATCTTCTTCAAGGATGAACCAGTTAGGTAAGAATTGTGACCAAATAAAATTATTCGTGAGTGCATAAATACACAGCAAAAAATGCTGTAAGGAAATAAGGCGGGAGGTACCTGTAACCCGGGTTTTAAATATTATATGCACTATTGTCGGCAAAACTAGAAGAAACATACAACTTTTATGATGAATATTTGCACCGTTTTAAATTCGCTTTTGTCAATAGTGACGTCACTGTGCATTTGGTGCATTATTTGATGACAGCAAGTATTGCCGCTTCTCTTCTTTCACCGCAGAACTACTTACTACTATGCTATAAATATCTTCTTCAAAATCAATTCTGACGGAACTTTTGGTGCAGCCAGATTTCGAGCTTCGAAAAGCTCATTTAAAATTGACAAGATCCAGCCATATTTTTCCTATTTAGGTATGGTGGAATTTCTCTTCACTTCTACCGTTCTCAAACCATCGTAGTCTATTTTCCAGCTCCAGGGATTGGGTTCATCACCGCGCATGTTATTTAGGAATTAGAAAAAGTATTGCCTGCATGACTAATTAATGAAAGTTTTAAAAATTGGTTGCCACTATCATTCATGCAGCAAAGGGCCCAGACATTACAAAGTTCGAGTCTCATGTTATAAGCTTTTGAAGAAATGAAATAAGGCTTATATAAGATGTGTAATCTTTTTTTATGGATATTCAACCGGTATTTAGCCATAAAAGATGTTGTCTAGATTTTGGCATTACATACAATTTGGCGAAACACAATTCAAGGTCGAGATGCTAGATTGTGATAAGTAAAGCACAAGCTACTAAGAGGCTAAAAGCAGCAACTACTAAAGTAGCGTTAGACCGCAATTGTACTTCTTTTTTCTTTCCTACTTTGCGATTGCAGAAATAAACAAAAGTTTTTGCAAGCTAATAAATCGAACGCGGAAAAAGTGGTGAACTCATTTGATTTGAGGTAAAAAAATTTACAATTTATAGAAAATAAACAAAGTTGCTCGTACCACCAATCATATATACATATGTATACGATCGTGTAATATTACATTAGGGTGAATGAAAATAACGTGCAGTTTTCTTTCAAAGGAAGTGATAAAGTTAAGTCTAGCTGCAAGTGCTAGATATTCAAAAAATCTTATATCTATCAACTAAGGAAGTTTTTTAAATAAACTATTTTCAAAAACTACTTTTATTTACAAAAATTCAGGTTTAGCAGGATTTTGAAACATTTTCAACCTTACATAAAATGCAATATTTTTCCATATTTTGACAGTGATATTAAACATCAAAACATTTCGAAGAAAAAGCAAAATTAATTTTTTTTTTAGCCACCCTAATGTATGTATGAAGAGGCCCATAACGCTTGTACAATATACTTAAACTGTTTATGCAATTATGTATTTATACTGGATTTCAGGAGAATAAAAACAATTAAGTACGGTAAATATGTGTAAACAAATTTTCAGTTTGCTCAGAGACATGCATACATACATATGTGCATAAGTACTAGGGATATCAACCCTGGGATCCCGTAATGCGGCGCTTTCCATGTATCGACAATCACGCGATTAAAATACAACACTTGAGCTTTGAGTCATATAAAATTTGAACAGAAAAATCACCCAAGGCGAATTAATAGAAGGTGGATGCCAGGCGAATTACAAACACACATCCATACATTTTCAATGTACTTTGTTTTTGTAATTCGTGGGACTAATGTCAAAATCGTATGGCGGCTGAATGTGTAATGTCAAAATTTGAGAAAAAAGTAGCTATCAACTGATGGGATAATGCCACCTTGTATTAATTCGCCTTGAAATCACCCATCATAGTAATTTAGAGCTCTCTTTACGAATAAAATTATACCTTGGAGATCGTTAGAGGAATTAGAGGCATGTTGCATACTTAAAGGCATCAAATTTTTGCATTTTATTCCTGCTATGATGAATTTCATATCAAAACTTTATGAACGCATTTTGAACCCGAGAATCTCAGCTTTTGTTGAAATAGATTCATTTTAACTACACAAAAATAACCTCATTTTAAAAATGGGGTAGTGGCAAGGTAACGAAATATTTGAAAAAATGGCGGTAATAGGTACTTTTAAGCTGTAATTACTACGAAATAGCGAAGCCGGTTTCAAAAAACTTTACAACAATACAAAGGTATTTGAATCAACTTTAAAAAGTATTCACTGTAAAATTTTATAATACACTGAACAAATTTTTTGATAAAAAATATAATTTTTAATTGAGTAAATAAATACTTCAAAGGCCAAAATCTTTCTAAAAAAATGTTTACTTAACTTTTAAGATATTTCTATATAAGATATTTTTCAAAAATGCAAATGAGGTTATGTTTTTTTAGGTGAAGTGTAGCTGTATGGAAATTATGGGCTTTTACACCCCAAGAAAAAATACATTTACATTTTAACCGTCTGCATATTTCACCCACTTTGTTTGTAATGCATACTAATATATTTTATATTAATTTTGAGTACATTGTAAAAGAACTTTCAATGCAAAATTTAACCCGAAATGCAAAAATCTAAAAAATTGGCAGCCCTAATATGTACTTAAATTCATAAGTGCGCACTTAAGGTTAATTACAAAAAAAAAATACTTATTAAAAATAAGCAACTTTCCCTTGCTTAGACCTATGTCAAGTGCTGTCTTTCAATCTCGTTTTAAGTGACTTGAAATGGCTCGCAGGCTACAGCTGAAACACTCCACTTCGGCAACCAATTATGAATATTTAAGAAAACATATGCCAGAATACAGAAAGGTTTCGTATATGTAAAGTGTATGTACATATGTACATATGTATGTATGATGTATTTATGTAGGTGATGTGTGTGTTCCAAAGCGGTTCATGTCGCTTATCAATCAATATTGAAATCTATGACAATAAAAGGTGTGCCATTTGTTGAACGTAAGTACCTTATTTCTAATCCATCTAGCTGAATGGAGGGGAAGCATTAACAGACTTGTAAATATGTACAAACGAAAGTACATTTAAAGCCACTTAGGCGTTCAAACATTCAGTCGTTGAGTAAGTAAGCAAATGCTGTCTGTCATTAAGGAAGTTCTTAAATCGGAAATACTTCCTCTAATAGAGTTGGAGAGGTCATCCTACTTATACGCTGTAGTTGGGATGAATTAAAGCCCACTGTCAACGAAAGAAAATAACGATTTGTAAGTGACTTCTCACACCCTTTCCAAAATATGACGCGGGAGCTAGTGAGATGACCCTTGGAGTACATGCGAGAGATACTCTTCTGGTTACAAAAAGAGACTGCAAGGGAGTACCGGTCCGTACCGGATTTATGTATATCACTTTCGACAACACTCCCCAAAACTTAGTCGAATATTTTGCTAGCTAAAACAACAACAAAAATTCTCAGATACAAACTGAGCATGTGTTTGGTTAAACGCATCCGAGTTTAAATTTGCAATTTTTCGAGGGCGGTCTAATATACACACAAACATAAATATAAGTTTATATTCCTCAGTCATTACTTACCTATGTGGTTAAATTTTAATTAACCGCCTAATTACATACAACTTTATTAGTCCAAAGTGTAAACATTTAGCTAACGCGTTGAGCTTTTGTTCTTGATAAACCATTTGGGCCACTTTTATGACTTTTACGCACAAACATACAAACATAAGTTTAAGCTGATTACTAGATATACATAGATACATATCTACATACATACGTACGAGTATAGCTTATCGATTTTTAATGTCAGCCGGCGATATAAAAAAAAATGCTTCCACAAACTTTGCTCTATAAACAATCAAATATGTATTTGTATGAGCTATGAATTTAAAATAGTAGTAGGTAAATCGTACCAACTTGACATTCATGGCGCGCTTACATTTTACAACTACAGTGGCAGCTATATAAATCTGGGCAATGAAAATTATATCTAGAGGTAAACCAAATTTAGTTGAGCTGAAATAATTTAAAAATATTTTAAAACTTTCTAGAGGTCTGCTAGATTTTTTGAAATAATTTCTAGACAATTTTTGAGTACACAGTTTTGTAGCCTAATCAATTTAAGTACAATAATGTGCAGTTCAGAACTATCTCAAAAATTTCTCTGAATATCTAGAACTTTTATTGTACAAGCTTGTTAACATTTTCTTTCATACAAATTAAAATTTTGTTAGTGCTTTATATGAAAGAAATCACTCAGCACAAAATTTTACCCATAAGCGAAAAAAAAATATTTTCAAACCCACTCTAATGTATGTATATATGTACATATGTACATATGTACACCCATTTCTAACTCCCACGGTTTGATAAATCTCCATCAACCTTTCGTCGCGTGTTAACAATCTAAGCGTATTTCAGGTTGGCCACTGTACATTGGCATGGAGTGCGCAAGGTGAAGGTGAATTGCATATAAATGAGCTGCATACAAATTGTTATTATTGTAGTGTATTTTTTGTTGTATATTGCACACTTCCATATGTTCTTGCTACGTTTATGGGAGAATTCACGCAAGGTGTAGTTCTGGCACGTTTGTGGCTAGTAGGTATAATTTGTTGTAATTGATCGATAACGATTAACAATTTCAATTTCAGAGTAAGACACCCCATTAAGCCTAGCACATGGATTGCCTGCAGAAAACAGATGATTTGCAAGTCTTTTGTTGATATGATATAAGCCTCTGATAAGCCGTCCATTTTTTTGAAGCTATCACTTTTATTCCGATTGCACATACACACTCATATTTACAAGGTAAAGACGAGCATATGAAAAGGGAATGAAAAATGTTGCACAATTGATACGAGTAGTAACGCCTTCCGTTGTGTTTCAAACACGCGCCACAAGTGATCCGCAATCTACAATACAAATCTTATGCAAATATCAATTATCCGATGCATAGCAATTGGCCCGTTTTCGCGTTTGCTATCTCCAGAAATAAAATATAAAAATACTATACGGAATCAAAAAATCCGTGCAACCTGCAAAGCAATCAAATCCAATCTAAGAGAATTGCTTGTAATTGAAAAATTCGAATACTTATTCATAAAGGCAGTGCCGTCGTTGTTAAATATTTCAGCAAGGGTAAAAACATGCTTAGCGGCCTAGCAAATGAGAAATGTGTAAGTGATAATGAGAAATAATATTTAAGTAACGAATAGACTTTATAATAAAGCGCAAATATCCAATTCCGACTAATGAAATTTATTGACAGCATTGGAACAAAAAATCGTTTTTTGGTCCTTTCTTTCGCTTGCGGCAGGGTACACAAAACTTAAATTTTTTTTGTTTTGTTTTTCGTTGTTATTTCAAACGAAACATTTTCTGAAGAATTTTCTTCGGTTGAGAACATCATAAGGATTGGACTATTAAAACATTTAGCATGCTAAATCAATCGATTGTTTCGATAATCGCAGCTTGGACTATATATTTTTTAATTAAATAGATAAGGTGCATAGGTATTCCCTCACGGCAGCCATGGATCTTATGTCTGATGATATCAGTACAACAAAATAAGCTATGGTAAATGAAGTAAGGCTTATATAAGATGCACAATTTTTTATTGGGTAGAATATATGTACATACATTTGCATCAAGATGCATGCTTTTAGCGTACTTCCTTCTATGTGGAATCAAATACGAGAGCTCTGGCATGAGTTTGAATGAAAATTACAATGTTGGTGTTCATATATTCAACGGAATGTGGTACGTTTTGTTTGGGCTCACACAAACACACACATCACAATCAATGAAGCTCGGCAAACACTAATCCCGCTGCTTAAAAATCTATATATGTATGTACATAAGTCGGATGTATGATTTTTCAGTCTGCGTTTAATATCAGCGGTTTATTTAAATACGCATAAATTTATGACAAGACGAAAGGAATAGAGGAAGTATTGTCCAACTAATGAAACGACGCCCAGTTGTGAAAGCAATAATGTGTGGCTTGTTGGATCGTAGCTTAGCTTAGTGCATGGTGTACTTCGACGGTGTTTTATAAGATAGTATTTTCTATCTAGAACAAAAAAAATTATACTAAAGCAATACCAGCCGAGGTGGGCTTAGACAGAAATTTTATTTCGTCTTATTAATCCTAAGACAGGGAAAAAAGTGGTGTAACTATTGAAAGCAGCAAACCTTAGGAGAAAGATATCGATCCTTAATCCTTATCACAGTAGCAAAAGCCTCTCCTCTAACTTTAAACATGCTTCTTTTAGTTTTTGATGAAAAATGTTGGTGTAGCCTGTTACACCACTCAATATGTCACGATGTCCTTACAGTGGAATTACTTTTCCAAACGAAATTTATATTCTACCTACTGTGAACTGAGTAGGGAATATTATGGTTTTTTTCTCAAAGATTTCTTTAGTTTGGGGTTCTGCCATTATATTAAAAACAATTTTTACAAATACTGCAGCGTACTAAATCTCTATTTTGCATCAGCTGTTCGCAAACATTAAAGAGCTGCCAGATTTTGTATTAAATGCAGAGCTGCCAGGGCAACTTGAAAAAAATGTCCCGCTTTTATTCAAGTGCCAGATTCCTAGAAGTATTTGATACTGGAACAAACAAAGCTTCCTCCAGCTTCTTGTGTGAATGTGTATAGACTTTCTTTTCATCCATCCAACAAGCGCCGACTTTTCCAACGCTTCTAGTAAAGATGGACTTTGTAAAATTTGTGTTTTTAAAAATGTTTACCTGCGTCTACCGGCCACCATAATCGCAATTATTTTACTTGTATCATAATAAAATTTCACTTTTGTTATAGACATCAGTAGCAGAGATGATATACAATCGCTAGTTAGTTTTATGATTGTTATATTTTTAGAGCTATAGCCATTAAGCCATAGAGTACATAGCTTTTGATATCAACATGCATCCAGGCACATATAAAGATATACATACATATGTATGTATGTGCGAATGTATAAATTACACTGACTTGGAAATAACTTTATGTCGCTTTATTTAAATTTACTCGCTAATAACGTAGTTAGTTAGTTAGATATGGCACTACGTCGCATGAATTGCAATGGACTTTGACAGACAGCACGGAGTGCCGACGGCAAATGAAGAGATCAGTGGGCACGGCTGACAGCACAGTTGATTACTTGTAGGTACATGTGAACATGCCAGTATCTAGGTTTGTACTTGCCAAGTATTTTTTATGTAGTTCGTTAAATGAAGCAATCAGACACACAACACTTAATACAATGAAATTTGAACGATTTACTCGGCGTGAGTGCGTTTCGGATGAGAAGGAAACATTTAAGCTGAGGTTTAGTCACACATGTTAGATTAAGAGTATTTGAATGATGAAAAGGAAAATCTCACTATGAGGGAAATATCATTGAAATTGAATACGGTCGTGTGGTACGCAACATGCTGGTGTAACAAAGTATTTGTATCTTCAAAGATATTTTAAATTTAGCTTCACTCGCGAGTACTCGGAGGGAAGATAGAATGAAATAGGTCAAGTGAGCATATTTAAATTATGCTAGAAAAGTTGAAGTAAAACTGCTTGGCTATTGGGACAGTAGTAACAAAACCAGGTAGGAGGAGAGTCGATAAAATCGATCCTAAACTTTAAGTTGGACATCTAACAAAATATCAATGAAATTTGAATTCAATTTCATACAACGGTTTTTGAGCGATGCACGTGCAAACATACAGACAGACAGAGAGACAAATATTTCAAAAACTGCTGTTTCGCCTTCTATTACTCTAATGCGCATTTTTAATGTATGGATGTCGGACTGTTATAATTTTATTTTCTATATAGAACTGCACGTGCTTTTAAGCGGCATCAGCTGTTGATAAGCTTCGTTAAAACAACTCTCAATGACCTCATACATATAATTGTATTTATAAAATATTATATTATTGCGCAGGGAATCAAAATCAATAATTCATAAACAAATTATTTATTGTATTAACTAGGCTTTTATAAAAATGCATATCAGCGATTTGTCATTAATAACGAGTAATCATAAATTTAGGCGATAGGAAGTCTAGATGGATTTCCCATGTAGTATTACTGCAATGCCGAAGTTACAGATTATTACGAACATCGTTATTTTGGGATAATTACAAGAAACTTCTCACGACGGGCGACTATAAGAGTCATAGCTATAATCCCCTTCTTGACACCCCCTTGATACTATGGGAACTCTGCATTAGGGACTTTCGACTGTCCATTTATTTGACTGTTCCCAGATCGAATTATTACTACTTCAATGCAATTTTTCTCAAAAGCTCTCAAAAAGTCTAGGGGGTGTTGGTGATTGTGGACAGTACGTTGGCACAGGCATATCCTACCGTTAGTGTACTCTTAGTTCTGTATTTCGCTGGAGTGAATAACTTCAACCACTTCTAAATCAGCTGGGTCGTCACGACAAAAGAGTTTTTTCAAACTTTGGTCCTTAAAAAGTGGCCAATAGGTTCACAGCTCTCCTATGAGACGATCATTGGTCATATACCGCAGAACAATTAGGAAAATGACAGTTTGCGACTAACGGCATTAGGGCCTTTATCACGCACCAATGTCTTTCACGTTGATCAGCTGTAATGACAAATCAAATAACAAATGGAAGGTGGGCCACTTTGCAATAAACAAATTTGCAGATATCTAAATTCAATTCGCACAAAAACAAAAACTCAAGCGTATTTATTGATACCACACACAATGCCATTACAAAAAAGGAAAGCAAAAGGAATGAAAAGAGCCAAAAAAAAACAAAAATGAGCCAAAAATTCAAAGAAAAGTGTTGACGTGTTCAACAGGCGAATTGAGTTAGAAAGGGAAATTTGTTGAATATATTTGTATGTATGTTTGTTTAAATTAAATAAATGTATAGACTTACATACATATATGTATGTATATTTTATACAATCCCATATCTACAAATGTTGGAATAAGGGTCATTCCACAGTAATCAAGCCAATATTATCGGCAGAATGCACTCGCGCATTGCGCATCATCATGTTCGTCATATGTCAGAATCTATAGAGGGTGAATCTATGATCTTGCGAAACGTCCTCCCCCTTCTCGTACGTCAAAATGGGTGGGAAGAGCAGGGGAGTACATCTCACTGGAGTTACGAAAATAAGATTTTTTGAAGTGCTGAGGTAACGAAGTTGACGTTGGTAATGTCAGGCGAGCTGCTAAAACAAATTCTGTCAATTAAAGTTAAAAATTCGGGTAAACAACGGTGAAATGAATGTCAAAATGGTTTAGGCATAAAATGAGATATGAAAGACTGGTAGGTAAGTAGCTAGTAAACAATCTCTTTTCCCTAGGTACTAGTCATGTCAAACCTTACTTAAAATTATAGTTTTAAAAGATTTATGTGTTGTTTTAGAACTACATTAATCCCAAAAGATTAGTTAAAGTGTCACAGTCGTCACCGTGGAATGTGCCAGATACAACCGCGTGTAAACGAAATTGCAATAAAACGAAAAAAGAACGTGGTGTGACGTGTTCAATAAGACAGATAAGGGGAAGGTCAAAAAAACTGTTAACGTTACCAATAGTGTCATATATGCATAGTCACATATTCGCACATATCAACTGTATGAATCGTTTTAATTGTAAAGTTATGAGTCGATAATTGTAAACTAAGCTGGGGTTACTCCGGCGGTTCAGGTTGTTAGATGGCGCGTTTGGCGGGGATAGATAGCTAACAGTGAATTTAACACGTGCTTTTTACGTTGAAATCAATATGAACCGAAAAAATATTTTACGTACATACATATGTACTTATACAAAGCGGAATATATTTATGTATCTACATACATTGACCAGCAAGAAAAGTTGATTGACCAACCAACAAGATCGTGCGGGTATATAGATTTTATGAATGTAAACAAATAGTAAGTGAAGAACAAGTGGTAGTGCGGTCACAAAAGCACAAACAAATAGCGAAACAATTAGAAAAGCACACAAATGAGAAATTCAATCGTGTAAATAGGGATAAATGTGCGTTAAGTATTTAAGGTTTTTTTTTAATATTTCTGGTGAAGTGTCCATTACATATTTCCGATAGAGTTAAATGCAAAACTTTTTCATGCGACTTTTTAGTGGTGTGAAAAAAGCTGTATTTTTGAAAGGTAATTACTTGCAAGTCTCAATATGGTTGTAGATATTTTTACTGGCAATTGTGAATGACCTAGAAGGGCCACACGACCATTAAACTAGTACCTGAGGAAACCCAATGATAATACAACACCGAAAGTGACAGATATAGGAAAAAATTAAGTTGCCTCGAGTGTCGTCTTTTGTACGTAGCACTAAAAATTCACCGGATATGGCAAACATTTATTTATTTGAATATGTGACAAATGGATGAAGCGGAAACTGTGACTAATATCAGTCCACTTCGTCAAAGGAGCATTATTGAATATATTGAACTAAGTCATGCATACATTTTTAGATCATGAGAAAAATTTTGAAATTGTGCCTAGTGTGCCGAAAATATGAACAAACTCTTCAAAAAAAAAGTTATTGCTATCAATAAAGTAGGTATGTAGACCACAAGCTCGGTATTTGGCTTCCGCCATAACGATGGGCAATAGGAGCCAACAGTAAAATTTTCCCAGTAACTTATGAAGGTGTTATTTTGGAAACTGTATGCATTTTTTTGTCTGGCATAATCCATTCACTCATTGCTAATCTCACTTATCAGTCTTTCAAGGGTTTCTTTTATTAAATAACCTAAATGGTTTCGTTGAAATAAGATGCTACCCAATAGTAATTAGCTGCCCTTCTGGGTACCTATTTTTCCTCGGCATTTCGAACAACTGTACCGGATCCGCACTATGTACATATGTAAATGCTTTCTTAAGTTCGTTTTTTTTTTTACAAATACTGCAGTGTGCTAAATCTCCACTTTTCTGTTCATTTTTGTCCTTACCACTTTTAACTCGACTTACCGGTTTCTTCGCAGCCAAAGGTTTGCTAATTAAATTTAAATGTGGCTCAAAATCTTGTCCAAACTTCTCAATTAAACTATTTTCAGCAGCCTCTTGAGGGCATTCCTCCTGTTGCACCAGATCCCAAACATCCTCTGGCAAATATAGACTCAATGCCAACCCAACTAGGATCCCAAACACAAAATAATGATTTCGACTAAGCGCAGATCTTCGCATGATCAATTTGTGGAATTCCAAAAATTCAATTATAAGGTGACAATGCTTGTATGTTGTCATAAGCAAAGAACACGAACTGGTTAATGAAAGCCAAAACGGTGATAACTACCGATGACCGTTATTTCGAAGCAGCCAATAAGTAAAAGCTAGTTGGTATTGCAAATAACAAAAGCAATATAGAGGTTGGCACGTCTGCCGCTTCCAGCTGACATCAAACTTGTAGAAAGAACATCATCATGGCAGACAGGTAAAAATTATAAGCATTTGTGAAGTAGTTAAATAAATTTGTATTGGTTTTGTTGATTGTTGTATTGTTAGGGTGCTATAACATTTGATGCAGTTGGTTGGTTGCTAGCCGGCAATGCAACATTTGCCTTCGCAGATCCGTGTCTTGGTCACCTTTTGGCTATAGAGCTTGCCACCACTTGCTCTGCAACCCGCCGCAATACGCATCAATATACACGCACACACTTGCAATTATAATGCCACATCACAAACACATGGGCATGCAAAACACGCGCGTACATGAACGCAACAGGCGGATGGCAGATCTTGAACCGGCAGACGATAAACAAACTGTTGGTTGGCAAAACAGCAGACATAAAAAGCAACAAATTCTATTGAAGACGAGTCATTGGATGCGCCACTGAAATTCCGTTTTTACTTGCTTCCTCTTAATACTTTTTTTTGCTTCCTTTCTGATATTTAAAATAAAAATTAATTTGCTTTTAACAACACTTCCACTCTTTTTGATTTCAATTTCTTGAATTGATTTTCTTTTCTTTTTTTTGTTGAATTGTTGCTTGCAGGAATAGCTAGCCATTCATTTCTTTTATTATTTAATTTGCTTTCTTCTTTATTTTTGGCATTATCACATACATTTTTTTAGCACATTGTGTTTGGCAAATCACGTTTCATTGGTTGGTAAGCTCACTGATTTCATACATTTTGATATCACTTTATTTCATTTTCATGGCAAGCAAATAGCACTTGATTAATTTTAATTTATGAATGGAACAAAAAATTAGCATTAATTAAAAGGCCGTGTAGACCACCAAAAACAACAATAGGGACAGCAGCAGCGGCACAAACAAAAATAATTTTTTTTTAGCTACGATAATAAAGCGACAAGCCGACGCTAACAAAACACAACCGCACTCGGCAACAGAATTAACAAATCTATTCACCAGTGTGGTGAATATGACGAAACGCCACTGCTATCGCGGTGTTTTTCAAACAGCTGGTAGGGTAAGGCGCCATCTGGCGGTGGTATGATTGAAATACAATTATTGAAGTGATCTTCGTTAGTGCAGGTTGAAACATACATAGAGAAGGTGCAAAGCGATTTTGGGTGTGAATTAAAATTTTAACTATGTATAAAGATATTTTTTCTGCCTTTTTCATAATTTTACAAAATAAAAAAACACAGCGGTACTGTACAATTGTTTTCTCTCGCACATAAAAATCGTTTCCTAACTATGGTACATTCGGAATTAACAAAATTTGTCTATTGGAACTTCAGTTTCTGAATTTAATGTGATTCTTAAAAAGGTTTTTAAATTTTTAAACAAATTTTGTTAGATTTTATATCAGAAACCGGAATGTATAATTTTGGAGTCCAGTATAATTTTTAAACTTAAAAAATAGAGTTGAGTTTCTAGAATTTATTTTTGAAGTCATCTTTCGATGTTTCCCATGCATTATTTAGATAAAATTGATGTTAAAAAATTCCAATAGAAATATAAAGTAAGGGCCCTGGTATAAAACGATTATGTCATTTCATAACTATAGCATAACATAAAAAATTAAATTTTACGAGTCTTAGGCCCGGTTTTTCAGTGCAAGTTTAACTCAATTTGTCAGTTAAACTAAGCTTAAACTTGTTATGCAGTTTTTCAGTCAACTTTGAACGAAGTTTAAACATAGTTTAAGCGGCCAATCTGCCAGGGTTAAACTCTAGTTAACCTGTCAGCTGTTTGCAGAGTTGATTGTTTTAATTGTGAAATATTTGGTGAGAAATTCTTGCTTCTGGACTTTTTAAATTTATTTATGTTTACATATTTTATTTATCTTGTACACGTCGTATCTTTATCTTTGTTCACAGCGATTTTTCATTTAGCAATTGCGTTGAATATGTAAACGAATATCATCTGTTGCCGATCTAGATAAAAAAAAAACAATGTTGCCTTATAAAAAGCGGATCAAAAAAGCGGCCTTAAACTTTCACTGAAAAACCGCTTTGCAGTTTAACTGGAGTTTAAATTTATGCCGAGATTAGGCAAACTTAGTTTAAACTGAGCTTAACCAATGACTGAAAAACCGGGCCTTATAGTCAAATCCAGCAAATTTCACAGATGACAATACAAATCGTGTAAAATTTCTGTAAAACGCGCGCGTCGGTGTTAGCAGTTTAAAATAACGGTATACATTAAAGACGAACGGAAGTACACACACTTCAACAAACTATACTTAGTCAAGACAGTGCCATCTACAGGAATATTTTAGAACGCTGCTACAGGGCGACGTCTGGTTTGGTTTTGGCAGCACTGATTTGTTGTTATTATACGAGCTGTTCATTTATCAGCCCCATACCACCCGTGGTTGTTACAACTATTTGATTTGCATAGACAAAAACAAGAGAAGAAGTGATTTTTGCGTCCCAGTACACCACGGGCTTGCCAAAAGAACATTGTGATTGGCTGTCAGTGGTTAGCAACAATGGGAAATGAAACATGGACTAGAAAGTGAAATGTTTTTGGCTAGAGTTTTATCGCTTTCTAGAACTACAGAAGTTACAGAAAATGGTTCTCTTCTGAGTGCGTAAAAAATAAAATAAAATAAATTGCGTATGTACCTTCTATGGTACTCCTTTTCCTTTTCTATTATAAAAATAAACTTTTAATACATAATTTAAAAAATGTACACCCCTATTCTGCATTACAATTACGTTCCCGCTCTACGCTCCGCTTGGATCGTAAATATGCATTCTGAGTTACGCTTGGATCGAAAGAAAAAGAGGAAGAGCTATAAGTTTTTCGAAGTCAGCTGTTTGCCTTGGAATGTGTGAAATTGAAACATAACAAAGCAATTTAAATTACACAAATTATTACTTTTGAAATAAAAGTAAAGCTTTATTATGATTTATAAACTTTATTGTATATTTTTGAGCATTATTGAATAAATTGAGTGAAATTTTATAGATCAATTGACTGATTGTAGCAGACAACGAAGGACCAACAAAAAGCAAGAGGACACTGTTGGTGGATGTTACTGGCTGTCATTTTCAATAGAGTTGGTGCTAGAAGAGTCTGCTTCGTCGACCAGGTACACAGATGGCTGGCGTCGAGTCGTGGGGCAACACCATACGCCGAGCAAACATTAGATATGTCAGAGTTAAGGCTGACCACAGGTGGAACTTTTCGCTGGATCGAGACATTGGCCGCCCCGGAACTGACAAAGGAGTTTGTGTGGATGCTGTGGAGTGGCTGCCGGTGAACGTTTGGCATGATGACAAAGGAATGTAGGAGTCAAAGCCATTACCTTAGTTTTAATGTTGCTAGTAAAATTGCTAGATTGGTGTTTTGAATGCTAGTCCAATATTCATTAATTGTTACAACCGTTGCCGAGTGCTAATGCGTGCCCAAAAATGTCGGGGAGGGGTATCAAGAGACGCATTTCGCTCCCAATAACAAGAATGTGCCTCAGGAAAACAATTCTTTTTTAGTAGTTTGCGAGATAGTTGCAGTCAAAGTTCACCGTAATTTTCATGTGGTTGTTTTAATAACAGATTAATGCGTCCAAAATATTGAAAATATTAGATCTCCGGAGGCGGATTCACATTCCAGGGATCGAAAAGCGTCTTTTGATACCCCTCCCTACATTTTTGGACAAATCTTAGCACTCGGCACCGGTCGCAAGCAACTACCCTGCAAACATATCAAAAAACATCATTATAGCACAAAACCAAAATATAGAGAACGTTTTACAACTTCTAAATACGAGTTTTACTTAAATTTTACGAGTTTTAACAAAATATCGCGGAAATTAATCTAATATTGTTTGCAAAACAAAAAATAAGCAGCTATCCGCAAACAAAATTGCAACGTAGAAAAACGGAGCTACGATCGAAGTGCAGAATTAGCAGAATTGGAAGTTTCGAAGTTGAACGTAGCGGAATTGAAACGCAGAATACCAAAGTTGCCAAGCGGAGAAAATTTCGATCCAAGTCGAAATGCAGAATAGGGGTGGTAATTTTTAATTTCATATAACTAAATTTTTCGCCATTTGTCAATATACTGATATGCTGAAATAACATCAAAATCGGACGAAATTTGCACATTTCTGATTCTAACAGGTAAATAAAATATTATTTGTGATTTTTGCTTCACTTTCGGTCTCTGATTTTCTTTACTACCCGTTTCAATTCATTTCACTTGTTACTCGTTACACTTAACATCGGCTCGTTGTTTCTCAGTGAGATTTTAGTTAGTTTTTCTTTCACATCATTTTGTAGCGGACGGGAAAATTTTCGTGCGCTGTGTTTAATTGATGATTTTTTGTTTTGTAAAATTCTAATTGGAATCTAATAAGAACTAAATAAAACTCCTAAAACAGTGTTGAATGTGAGTACAAAAGTTATTGGAAGTGTATTAAACAGTAAATGCATACGGTTTTTGAAGAAAATGTAAGGAAAGAAAATATATTACCAGGCTCCAGTAAAAATTTAGCTGAGAGCTGAAGTTCGAAAAAAAAGCAACGGTGCACGAGAAGAAACATAGAAAATATACACTTATGGGGTAGGAGAAAGATTTTTCCTTTGCCTACGACACAGTGGTGCGAAGGAATAATTTCGAAAATTACATACAGCGCCTACTAAACGACGGTTGGTGAACGGAGGGTGGCTAACTTATTGACTAACTGACTGGACGAACGGCTGACTGGCTGGCTGACTGGCTGGCTGGCGGCTGGTGGACTGGTCGACTGGCTGGCTCGCTGATTCAATGCTAGCCAATGGTATTTATTATGTATGCATAGGTTAACGTTGCTTCGCTACTCCTCCAGCAGCGAAGTTTGGCACACAAAAATAAGAAATAAGAAAAAAAAACAAGCAAAGTCACCCGAGAAACTGCGTGGGGTGGGTCGTGTAAAAAGCTGAGTTTAGTTAGACAGGGAACATTTTTCAATGCTTCCCAATTTTGTGTGCGCATACCCAGTGAGCGCAAGGATTAAAATTGCACTCGCGCAATGCAGTGACCTGGATGTGGATGTTGTGTGCAAATTAGGAGTAAAAGAGGAAATGAGTGTGAGAGTCATTAGGGTGGGGGTGGAGATGGAGGTGGACGACGATGATGTGCGCACACAAAATTACCGTTGCTTTTGCTTTTAATTTTACTTGTTACTTAAATACATACATACATACTCGTACATACATACATACATACAGATTTGCAGTGCCTTGTTATTGTTTACGAATACAAGCACGCACAACGTTTTTGCAAAAAATGAAAAGGAAAAATTAAGTAAAATAAAAAATTATAAAACGAAAATTCGAACACAAAAGAAGAAAAACACTCAACTGACCGCATATACAGTATGGATATAACACTGAAAAACGAAGTGAAGCAATATCGACCAGCAGGTAACAGGTAATACCGTTTAAGCTCTGAGTTCAATCAGCCGAAAGGGGGAGAAAGGACACGAGTTTATTTTATTTTTTTCACGTGAGTGTGTGTTTCATTTTTTTATTTGATGTGTACAGCATAGTTGCCAAATCGGTTTGATGGTTAGTAACGAGTTTTTTTTAAGCATGGCACATTCACAAACATTCTTCCATACAAACCACTTACCTACATAGAAGAATTTTAATTACGAATTTTTTCCATTGCGAAAAAGTGGCTGTGCCACCCGCAAGTGCCTAGACGAAAATTGTTGGTAAAGTATGTAATACTTTTACGGTCCTGTGCACATGAATATGTATACATATATGTAATATATGTACATACATACATGGGAGCGGGAGGGTGTGCGTGTATGTAGTATGTGTGTGTGTATTGGTGTAATTAAAAATAAAAAATAAATAAATAAAAATAAAAATTACCTACAGAGGTGCTATGTACACATGCACTGCACATATGGTTACTTAGGAAATTATTACATACTTAGTTATGCGCAAATGTATTTACTTACGAAAATTCCCACAAAGAAATAGTGTAGCAGCAATTTGTAGAGGGTTGGTATTTTACGCCTGACTGTAAAGTTCAGTTAATGGTGTCATAGCATATAAAACAGCTGATCTAACCAGCCTTATGCAAATCGATGTAATCGATTAATGAAGATTTTTCCTCGATATTTTGTTTGATGTTTTGCGGATGATACATTGCTAATTACATATGTATAAGCTATCGCTTTATGTATATCTCAGGTTAGATCCAAAGTGACTGCAGGCTTAAATTGGTTATGTCAAAATAATCACAAAATTATACGGCGAAAACAAAATGAATGATTAAGAAAACACAATTTACCGAAGTGCATAAAGTGTCCTCAAAAATATAGCTAAGTAAAATCCCGAAACAAAAAGTGAAAGATAAAAATAAAATATTTGGGACTAATGTTTGATGAGAATTTGAAATATGTATAGTTTACATATATTAGGCCTGTGCTAAAGGCACGAGTAAGTTGATTAATCAAGTTTTCAGTTAATCGATTACTTGATTAATCAATTTTATGAGTAATCAAAACGAGCTTTACTCGATTATTTTCAAAAATGGTTAATCAAAAACTGATTAATTTACTCAATTTCTTATGTAGCTGAAAATAAAAAATATTAAAAAATAAAATAAAAATTAGAAAATTTTGAGGTGTTGTCCGCGAATTGGCAAAATGTCGAAGATGCAACAAATGGTTGAAGCATCAAGGAACTTCTAAATTTGTGCCGTTTTAATATATGATTAATTATTTTATTCAACAAACGATTAATCGAAAATGCGATTAATCAACTAATTTTCTTTTTGATTAATCAAAATCTTGATTAATCGAATAAACACCCTTTTTGATTAATCAAAAATCATAATTAATCGATTAATTGAGTAATCGAAATATTGGTTAATCAAAATTTTGATTAATCAATTAATCTCACAGCATAGTTTATATGATAAAGCTAAAACGAAGTAATGCCATTTATACCCAAAAAAATACCTCAATCCAGGAACTACTTGACAGTTTGAATTTTCCATGCGTGAAAGAAATTATTAGGTACCGTACATTGAAATTTATACGCAATAATAAATTAGCTAACTTTCCCAACTACATATATCAATGGCGGTGTCAGCCTAAAACCTCTGTAAAAAAAAAATGATAATTACCTCGGATTTCTCGAAATCCTTTGAATATTCCACAAAAAAGAAAACACACTTCTATCCAAAAAATGTAGTTACTTGACCAAGGCAGAGATACGCGTAAAGCAAAATCCCCAGCTAATACCTCCTCACGGAGCATGAGGTATTTTAGAAAAAAGCTGTGACAAAATCTTATTTCTCTACAGACGAAAAGAGTGACCAATTTTTGGTGTGTGTAAAGGAAACACTTCAGCCTTGACCTATATTTTTAAATACTTTTTTCAATATTTAGTTTTGAATTCTCTTCCTTTTGGCACCTTAAAATCTATTGGCCCCTAATCGTATTCGCGTTTTATTTAAAATCTTCACTTAACTTCAAAAATTAGAATCCCTACTTAACTTAAAAAATATTTAAAATGTGGGTCAATCACAGTGATATTAAACAGAGTTTCGGTAAAATGCAATGTAACAGGGACACCTTAAGAAAAAATATTCAGTTGGTGGCATAAAGATATTTTTTTATGCCTTGCAAGGTCACCCTGTGTTAACTTATTTATTCAAAACCCAAGCTATATCTGTAGCAATAAGCGTTAAAAGCCAAACTATAATTTGGAGTAGGCAATGTCACAAACACAACCATAGACACATGCCGTTATTTTTAATTAAAATTTGACATTTTCGTTATTTTTAAATTGAAACTCGGTGCTAGATATAAAATGTATTTTAAGTTGACTACAACAGACTTAAAATGATGTTTATTTTAGAATCATGTTTAACTAGATAAAACTCTATTTTAATTTGACAATGACTACGTGCCATTGAAATTAAGATTTTTTATGCATTATCAAGTTCAGGCTCTCAAACTAAGAACAAACATTTATTCTCATATTCATAAAAAATTAGTTTAAAAATTACATTTCCATACAAATTTTGAATAAAATACGCTTTATAAACTTTTCTCTTTATTTTTAGCTTTTTTTTTAAATTAATTATTAAAAAAATTAAAAGTTATGTTTTTCAGAAATGTTTAGCACTACTTATATCAGCCCTCGATTTTTGTCATACATATATTCAATTAATTAACTTTTGACATTTTCTACATAAACAAAAGCTCACTCTAATGCACCTTAGTACATACAAATGTTAATGTGCTCAAAAATTTGGCAAGAAAACAATTGTGCCGCTGTACATAGGCATTGGCCAACTGAAAGTAAGCAAAGCGAATCGTAAAATAATTGTACAAAATCACAACACCAAAAAAGAAGAAAACAGAACAAGAACAAGAACATGCATAGAATTTCGAAAACTAAACTAAAATACTTGTGAAAATTTTAAAACAAGACAACACACAAGTGAACTTTTTTTTCAATTTTTTTTTTTCAATTTCAAACTTTACTGTGCCGCTGTCGACACAGTTGCTGCTAAAAATAGCTCTGAAACATTAGCAAACGAAGCACCACAATTAGGCTCGTATTAAATATTGTTGAATCTGTGTAAGTACTGTGTTAAGTAAGGAAGTGTGGAAAGCTCTTTCGGCAAGAACATAAAACTCGACTCCAAATGTAATCTCCACCATCATAAGAAAATTCAGCTGGTGTCATTTTCATCGAGGTGTCAATGAAGGCGAGGAGAGATCATCATGCCGATTAGAGTGTGTTATTCTCTCTTGTCCACAGGCAGTAGGTTAGAAGACCTAGCCAAGCAAATAGGCAAACTCACTTCATACCACCTACGAGTAAGTACCGTATCGGGCCTTCTACCTGACTACCTGCTTTCTAATCAAATTCCACAGTTTCGCCAAAGAAGTGAAATTTTGTTGGGATTAAATACTCGTACATAACATGGCGTGTGTGTGAAACTAATAATACTGTCACAGGTATGGAAATAATGAAATTATGTACATTAGACCGTTCCAAAAAAAGTTTTTGTTCTTCCAATCAGGTACAAAATACACGAAGGTACGAGATTAGGAACTGGCCTGTCACCTCCCACTATCAATCTCCTGTGTTTCTATACCCCATGTAGCAACTGGTAGCTCCAAACTACTTTCCGAGGACAGACGAGGAAAGTGAGGACTTGAAGGTTCTATGAGCTCAAAGTCAAATGCTTCCCCAAACAATAAGTCTCATCCACTTTCAGAAAAAAAGCTATTAACATCGACAGTACCCACCTAAAGCTATCTGCGTTGTTGTTGCTGTTAATACAACAAAACTCCTTTGAAAAAAAGTGTAGAATTAAATTTTGAAACAGTCTAATGTTCGTACCGTACTATGTATGGCATGTGTATATTGTCTTTCAAGTATTTGATAATAAATATCTATGAGTTGTAAATAGTACATACTAGGGTGGGGCAAAAAAAAATCGAAATCTTATCATCGGTTGTCCGGAAATGCCACGTTGCCGCTTAGGGGTAATACCACTGCATACCAAGATACTAAGACCTAAATACATTTTGTTGTAATACAAGTTTTACGAGATCAGGCAGGAGACTTGTAAGCTGCACTGAAATAACATATTCATATTATGGCATCTACTCAAGGTCAGTCTTATCTAACTCATTTTCCAGTTTATAATTCTGCGGATAAGTGTATGAAAATTAAGCAAAAAACTTTATTTATTATCTGACAACCCTAATACATAAATTCAAACACATTAGGTGCGTATGTGCACACTTGTTTATAAATTTTTTTTTCTATAGTAAAATATGCAAAAAGCAGGTAGGTTTTTGAAAGTTCAAGAATTAAGCTATGTCGGGATTTTTTGTTTTTTTTTTTTGATAAAAACCAGTTTATCAAATTAACAAAACTGAAACATTGCCGTCGCTTGCAAAGATTTTTTGGCTTTTATTTTGTCATAAAATATGATTTTTTTTCAAGCAACTTTGACCCAAACAAAAATAGGCGCTTGTCAACCAAACAACAAAAATTTTCGTACAAGTTAAATATTGAAACTAGTTTCTTCCGCACTCATTATTTATACATATGTATGTATATGTCTATGCTTACATACATACATATCTACATATTAGAGCTGCTCTAATGTACTTTAAAACAAAATAAAAATAATAGGTTTTGGAATTGTGCAAGAAAAAAGGCTCGTGATTTTTTTTGATATTTTAATTTTTTTCTTTTAATTTTTTTTTATTGTTATTGGTCCTGAGCTCATCAAAGTTGCAAAAATATGTACATACATATGTACATATGTATGGATGTAAAATGAACAGAAACCAACAACAAATTTTTTTATTTGGTTTTATTTAATTTTAATTTATATTATTTTATTTTATTATCTTTTTTTATTTAATTTTTTTTTTAATTTTAATTCATATAATTTTATTTTATATTATTATTTTTTTTTTTCATTTTATTATTTTTTTTATTTTATGTTTCTCATTCAAGTTTTTGGTAATCGTTTACGTGGACTACCGAGTGCTAATACGCGTCCAAAAATGTCGGGAGGGATAACAAAAGACGCGTTTCGGCAAATATCTCGCAAACTACTGAAAATATTGGTTACCAAGTTTTTTTATTACTATTGTCCTTGAGCTCATAAAATTTGCAGAAAAATGTGAAATGAACAGAAACCCACAACAAAAGTTTTTTTGTTTTGAATTTTATTTTATTTTTTATTTTTTATTTTTTTTTTTTTATTTCATTTTATTTTATTTTATATTATATTATTTTATTTTATTTCATTTTATTTTATTTTATTTTATTTTATTTCATTGTATTTTATTTTATTTTATTTTATTTTATTTCATTTTATTTTATTTTATATTATATTATTTTATTTTATTTTGTTTTATTCTACTTTCATATTTATGTAGGTAAGTTTCAAAGTTTGTTTACATTGTTATTTACTTAATTAAATGTTTAGCTCGTGTTTTTCAAACATTGAATTCTAATAATTTTACGGTACGCAGCATTATTGCCCCATTTATTGTCAATCTATAGCCAAATGTTAACAACAATGTTTTTGTTTGTTTGAAATATGTATATACATACATAGATACATAGATTCATAAGCACATACTAGAGATGATGATGATGGTAAAGACCGAAGATCTTTTGATTTTAGTGGTATAAAAATTGAACTTCTCCGTAACGGTAAAAGTTCGGGTAAACGAGTGATACAAGAAAAAGCTTCGGGATTGCGTATGCATATAACCGTTACATCCCTAATATATGTAAGTGTGTATGACACATGTTTGTAGGCTCGCCAACGTGCCAACGGCTTTTGTTATTATTTTAAAAATAAATTTATGCCTCAATGAAAAGTACGTGCACATAATAACAACCACCGACACAACAACAAAACCAAAACCTTACATATGCCAATAGCCCTACACGCCCTCTCACCCAACAGAGTGATCTCGTCGCCTCTTGACTCTCGATTAAGGCGCCAGTGGCAAACAAACGAAATGTTTACATACATACATATACATACACATACATACATACTACATAGGTGTTAGAAACAGAAAATGCTTATTTGTACTTATGTAAGTACATACCTAAATTCTTACACAGCTAGACAAAGTAGGGGTGCAAAGTTTGCGATCTTTAATACCGAAATTTCGGGATTTGATTTTGCAATCCCAGCATGAGTTTGTGGATTTGAAAATTTCGAAAAAGTATTAGATTTTGGGGCAACTTAAATGCTTTTGAGAAATAAAAATTGGACACTTCTAAATTTATCATTAAAGCGAGTCAGCAAAATAACTCGTTAAATCTCGAAATTTTCAGCGCAGGAATCTCGAGGCTTTCGGCACTTGAAATAATACGGGATCCCGGAACTGGCATCGCTAATATGTACATATGTTTGTATACAATGCCATATTCGCACAAGTGGCTGCAGAACTTGCACAAAAATACAAATCTACACACACACATACATACATACATATGTACATATATTTTATTGCACCGCATATTTACCGTTCACAGCGACGACGACCGCTTGGTGCAACAGCCAAATAGCAGTTCACTTCAAAACCTATACAATTAGACAAACTGTCTGTCTGTTTGCTACGCTGCCTACCCGCTTTCGGCCAATTGCTTCGTCTTTCATGCGTACGCACATTTTCGTCTGTCTCGCTGGCACCTTTTTGTTCGCACACCTTTTGATGCACCTGTTAAGCAGCACCAAGTGTTGGCAAGTTGTTGTTCACACTTTTTGTTTCTTATTTTCATTTGCATTGCAACAAACAAGCAACAAAAACAAACATAGCATGGCTCTTATACAAGTTGCAACAACAATATTTGTTGTTGTTTCTTTTTCTTTTGGTGTTTTGTTTGTTACCAAATCGGATTGTGTGAAGTAATTGGAAATACATACATACATAAGTGCTGTTCGCACTCACCTCAATATTGAGTTAAATTTGTATTTGGGCCGTACGAAAATAAATTCGTTGTAGTTTATATTGGTTGGCAGAAAGTTAATACTTGAGGATTACAAAATATGTTTCATGTTCACACAAAGGCAAGGTTATTTATTCACTTTTAATACTGTGTCAGGCCTCTTACATGTTTTTATGGCCAAAGATTTCATCTTCATTTTCCTCATCCTCATCCTCATCCTCATCCTCATCCTCATCCTCATCCTCATCCTCATCCTCATCCTCATCCTCATCCTCATCCTCATCCTCATCCTCATCCTCATCCTCATCCTCATCCTCATCCTCATCCTCATCCTCATCCTCATCCTCATCCTCATCCTCATCCTCATCCTCATCCTCATCCTCATCCTCATCCTCATCCTCATCCTCATCCTCATCCTCATCCTCATCCTCATCCTCATCCTCATCCTCATCCTCATCCTCATCCTCATCCTCATCCTCATCCTCATCCTCATCCTCATCCTCATCCTCATCCTCACTATCACTCTCTCTCCTTCACTCTCACACACTTTCCCTATTTTTCCCCCCTTTACCTCGCCTTCTCCTACTTCTGCTCTCCTTAGAATCGGTTTTTTGTTGTTTTTTTTTCGTCGTGTAGGCAGCTGTATGGTCACGACGATGTGTTTATCATAATATTCCGACCGATTTTAGCTAATTCGTCAAATTTCATTTCATTTTCAGATGAACTAGAAAACTAAGGAAATGCCAAACTGGTGACCAATTGTGTACGTAACGAAAAGTAAATAAACACACAAAACACTGCAAATTGAGAAACAAATCAGAAATTGCAGGTGTTGATACGAGAGCTAAACAATGAGGTGTCGGTACGCGTATAAATTTACATGTACATATGTATGTACTATGTATATACCCTGTAGGAAATTGTAACTTAATCACAAGTCCTACTATCCATTCGCAAGGCAATGTTACCAAATATACCCAAAATAAGGTGACTAGAGTATATTTCTTTCAAGGTACATTGTCTCAAACACCCACAAACATATGTAGATACGAACGTGCTACTACATACTACGTTAGACTGGGACACAATTTAAAATTTTTTTTTTTTTCCAAAATTATATTGAAATTTTTTTTGCCAACGGTGGAAGAAAATGGAAAACAAGACTCGTTACTTATCTTTTTTCTGTATTGATTTTTTTCTATCGTTTTTAATAAATTTTGAATTAAAAAAATTTAAAACTAAAAAAGCTCAAAACTAGTATGTACATATGTATGTGCAGCTAGATTTTTCACTTACTTTAGTGGCTAGGAGAAACTAGCAACTATAGACTTTTCAGTATTTTTTAAAATTACAACAACATATGTAATTTGAAACACATTTTTTTTTAATTTTTCTTTGGGCCGGTCTAATGTACATCTGTATAGTATTAAACCGTGCAATAGTTTCACAGAATCATAAATAATTTTGTGCTTCTTCTTCCTCTCACATGTGTGCACAAGTAATTATAGTTCAAACGAGTACATGTGCAAATATACATACATATGTACATATGTATATGTATATACGCCTATATGTGTAACAATTTAAAAATAATTTGTATATTAAACATTCATCGCATTCTGTGATGCTACATACTTAGCGCAAGGAAGTAACTAAACGTGTTCGGCGATGTTGTGCTCCAACGATGTGCATAGATTGCATTTGTGACTCCATAGGTAATTAAAAATTTATTTTGATTAAAAATAATGGAAACAAAATCGAAAATAATCTAAAAAAATTGAAAATAATAAAAAAACAAAAATAATCAAAACGAAATTCGAAAATAACAAGAATAAAATTAATAAAAAAAATTGAAATTAATAAAAAAAAACCAAAAAAAATCGAAAATAAAAATATAAACAAACAAAAAATAACAAAAGACAGAAACGAATATAATAAACGAAAAACCAAAACAAACTCAAAAAAACAAAAAAAAATCGAAGCTAATCAAAAATCAAAAAATTTCTAAGTAGAACAATAAATAAAAAAAGACATTAATCAAAAAAAAAAAAAAAAAATATCAAAAATTAAAAAAAAAAAAATTTATAAATATTAAAAAAATTGCACATAATCAAAAAATATCAAAAAGACAAACAAAAAAAAATCAAAAAAAAAATATTTGTTTACTTTTAATTATTTTCAATAATCGTGAAAAATCATGATTTTCTTGTAATTATTTTTTAATTAATTGGAAAATAATCACTAAAAATTTGAAGTAATGGTAATCAATCATCAAATGAATTCTTGGGAAAATAATCTAGCAAAGCGGTAATCATTACAATTAGTAATAATTATTTAACAGGTCTGGTCTATACATACATACATACATATACATATTTACAAAAAGGGTGTAAAATTATTCTAAGTTTTTATTTTGGATTATTTTATACTTTGTATCAGATGGCAGTTCTCAAATCGCCTCAACATTTTCCCTGAATTAAAAATTTTTTTTTTGTTGAGAATGTGGAGTATTTTTTTTCATACAGACCATGAGTTAAATTAAATTTTTATATGGAAGTGGCCCTGAAACATATTAAACTATATGCTTCCAATTAAATTTACAAGACACCCTAATGTATATATGTAGATGATAAGCATTGCACATACATATGTACATACATATGTATAAAACATCAAACTATTGAAATGACAAATTGATTGTGCATATTTTTAATTAAATCAATTTGAAACTTTTGTATTGTGATAAAAATTGTTTTGTTTTTGCAATTCGTTTCAATTTGTTTGCTAAAGGAAAATACTAATTGATTAAATTTTATAGAAAATTATTTGCTTGGAATACTGGAAAATTTAAATTGTATTTTCCACATACGCTTCTGCATTCAGTATCAAACATTTATTTGTAGAAATGCAGACAGGAACGCATTTATTTGTTGCTACATATATTTTTGCATTGTTTTTATTTTTTTATACTTTTTTTTTATTAAAACAAAAGCATCGGCATCACCATAAAAAGTGTCGCAACCATTGCATTTATTTTTATTTTAATGTATGTGTTTTTGTTGTTGTTTTTAGCTTGTTTGTACGTTTGCTTTGTTTTTACACCAAGCAAAAATAAATTAGGGGCAAATATTTATTTTGCACCTTTTATGTCTCCGCAACGGTTATGTATACATATATGGGGGGTGTGACAAAGTTTCGACGAATAAATTACATTTAATGGGGCTAAAAAAAATTTATGTGAGCATCTGATGTCGTTACATAAAAAGTAAAAAAAGAAAATGTAAAAATTTTGTATAGAAGGAGTATATAAAAGGTATTGATGAGAAAATTATCTTAGTTTGGAAAAGCAAAAAAACAAAACACATGAAACTGATTCAACGTATTTCCCTTTCAGCTCTTCAAACTGACCGTAACACTCCTTAAACATTTTTCCATCACATGTACAGCAAGAATACAATATTTCCATACTGTAAAATGGCATCTAAACTTTAAGTCAGACATCTATCAATACTTTCATGGTAATTGCATTCAATTATATACAACGGTTTTCCAGTGATGCACGAACAAACATGCTGACAAAAAAGAAATAATTTTAAAAACTCTTTTTTAGACTTCTGTTGCTTTATACCTTTATTAATTTCTCTGAAATCTTTATAATGCTCATATATTGACCTGCTCCAATTTCACTCAACAGCATACAAATATTTTGAGCCAATTTTTATCTCCACCATTGTGTGCAGCAGAAATAAAACATTTTATTGTACTAAAATGCGATCTTTATTCTAAGTTGGTTATCTAGCAATACTTTTGTGGCAATTTCAATCAAATCTACTTAGCGGATTTTCAGTGATGCGCGCACAAATATACAGATAGACAGACAAAATTTTTAAAAACTGTTATTCTGGCTCCCATTGTTCTCGTAAACATTTTTCTTTATTATTTACCTACAATATACAGTCATTAGGCTGTTGAAATTATAGCACACCTGCAAAAATTTGAAAAATGAAATTTAGTCCCCACTTTCTTACATACATACATACATATAACGCTACTTTACTTCATTTTTTCGCCTTTTAGATAATTTTATACATTTAACAAAGGTGTTTCCGAGTAGCTAAGATTTAAATAAATAGCTTAACAAATTTTAAAAGTAATGAGATAACAGCTACTAAACAATAGGTGATACCACCAACACAACACAACAACAACAACAACACATTTACTTGTGTACATGTTATATTCGTATGTATCAGTTCATCAGCGCGACACATGTCGTATGAGTAATATTTTATGGTACAGATGGTGCATGCATACATACATATATGTACATATGTATGTATGCGGGTGCAAATAAAATCGTTGCCAAAAACATCATCGCTTTTATGTAGGTGCCAACATTTGCATGTTTGTATATCAGTAGCGCATATTTATTTGCCAACAATATAGTAATACATACATACATACATACATACATACTCGTATACAACTGCGTGCGATAATTTTTGCGTGTTCTCTAGCAAGCGAATGTGCACCACACACATCACGAATGTATGTATGCGCGAGCAAATCGTTCACTCATTACATTGCAAATTAATTGCAATCGTTTACTTTGGCTTTCGTAAATGCGATTCATCTTAGTGTGGCTCGCTTCGCACTATGTATAAAATGCGATTACGAATTTTAAAGAGGATTTGAGGGATTAAAATGCAATCGCCTATGACACGATAGACATTGAAAGTAAATAGTTTACGCTGAATGTCGCGTTTGCAATGCAAAAGACAAACATTTAATGAGCGAATTGCAAATATGTAAATAGCTATGCAATGTGCATTAATGATTTGTTTTGTCAGCATTGCTCAACTAAATAATTGCCTGTGGATTAATTAAACAATGCATACAATTATATATGTATGTATGTGTAAATATTGCTTTTTTATTTTAATTAAATTTATTTTTAAAATGAATAAATTGCAGTTTTATCCTTACTCTTGAAATATTTTATTATTCACCTGATGTTGCAATTTTACAAATAAATATACATACATACATATGTATGTACATACAACAGCTACGCCACAATGTGTCCTATATTTTAATATAAAGCCGTATTTTGTATGAAAAAAAATAACTCACTGCACTATAAAGTATACCAAACTTTAAGCTAGATACCTAACAATGCTTTGGTGAAAAGGGCATTTGATTATCTGCAGCGGCTCTTGAGTGATGCGCTAACAAATATGCAGACATACAGACAAAAATTCTAAAAACTGTTGTTTTGGCTACTATTACTCTATAAGTACCCCATACATGCAATTTCATTTATATTTATAATATAAAGATGAAGCTAAGTGTATATGTAAAAGTACAATAACGATTTACATACATACATACATAGGTGACTATTTATTAGGGTGGGTTAAAAAAAAAATTCTATTTAGCACTTCTGCCTTAGCTTTATAAAAAACCAAAAAAAAGGTATTTTGAGATAAATTTTTGATTGAATAATTTATCAAATCGGCCAGTTCAACAAAAATAATTAGGGTGGGTCAAAAAAATATTACTAAAAAGTTTGAGATAAATTTTTGATTAAATAATTTATCTTATCGGGCAGTTTAACAAAAAAAATTAGGGTGGGTCAAAAAAATATTACTAAAAAGTTTGAGATAAATTGTTGATTAAATAATTTATCAAATCGGGCAGTTTAACAAAAAAAATTAGGGTTGGTCAAAAAAATATTACTAAAAAGTTTGAGATAAATTTTTGATTAAATAATTTATCAAATCGGGCAGTTCAACAAAAAAAATTAGGGTGGGTCAAAAAAATATTACTAAAAAGTTTGAGATAAATTTTTAATTAAATAATTGATCAAATCGGGCAGTTAATAATAAAAACAATTTCAAAAGGTAATGCTGTTGCGAAGCTGATGCAGTTAATGAGGTGATGCAGCCGCACCCATTAAGGATTGCACAAATAAGCTCTATTTTCGGTGTATTTCCCAACCTAAAAATGAGAAAGCAAAAATTTTTAATTTAATTAAATTTCATATTTAAAAGTTTCTACATATGTACATATTTATCAAACAAAACATACAAAAATTTAGCACTTAAGAAATTTATAAATTTTTCTGCTTTTTTCTAGGCAAGCACTGCGTTACCACTGCTAGCAACGGCCCAAAGTAGCCGCAACGCAGATTCTTTCTGGCATAAATAATCATCATAAAAATCCACACGGTGCGGAACCAAAAAACCAAAACAAAAAGAGAATTTAAATCAAATTTGTAACAGCATGTCTTCGGCTACACAACATACTACGGGCAATCAACCGGTGGCACAACAAAATGGTAAACAACAAACTACAAGTGCTGGTGCTGTAGCCACCAACAATAACACATATGAGAAAACGAGTGGTGGCGGTGGCAATGGCACGACGGGTAATGGCACCGGCGCTACAACAAACTCAAATACACAATCTCAACAGAGTCCCACCAAAAAGACAGGTCTATCGACTAAGGAACGCGTAATTGATAGCGTACCATTTCCGCCTAGTCGTAAGCTAACAGTGGCCGATATATTTGATGCACGTACCGGCAAACCACAGCATGACGTACTTAAACAACATTTCATACTTGAGGGACGCATCGAAGAGGCTGCCGCTTTACGTATCATACAAGAGGGTGCTACATTGTTACGTCAAGAGAAGACCATGATTGATATTGAGGCACCAGTAACAGTTTGTGGTGATATACATGGACAATTTTATGATCTAATGAAATTATTTGAAATTGGCGGTTCACCCGCATCCACCAAATATCTATTCCTTGGCGATTATGTGGATCGAGGTTATTTTAGTATTGAATGTGTTTTATATTTGTGGTCATTGAAGATCACCTATCCAAATACATTATTTTTACTGCGTGGCAATCATGAATGCCGTCACTTAACAGAGTACTTCACCTTCAAACAAGAATGTAAAATTAAATATTCCGAACGTGTTTATGATGCTTGCATGGACGCTTTCGATTGTTTACCGTTGGCAGCACTAATGAACCAGCAATTCTTATGTGTCCACGGTGGTTTATCACCCGAAATACACGAATTGGAAGATATAAGACGTTTAGATAGATTTAAAGAACCACCGGCATTTGGGCCAATGTGTGATTTGTTATGGTCAGATCCATTAGAAGATTTTGGCAATGAGAAAAATTCAGACTTTTATTCGCACAATTCGGTACGTGGCTGTTCATATTTCTATAGCTATGCAGCATGTTGTGACTTTTTACAAAATAACAATCTCTTATCGATTATACGTGCGCACGAGGCGCAGGACGCTGGTTATCGCATGTATCGTAAAAGTCAAACCACTGGATTTCCCTCGCTAATTACCATTTTCTCGGCACCAAATTACTTGGATGTGTACAACAATAAAGCGGCTGTGCTGAAGTATGAGAATAATGTCATGAATATAAGACAATTTAATTGTTCACCACATCCATATTGGCTTCCAAATTTTATGGATGTATTTACTTGGTCATTGCCATTTGTAGGCGAGAAGGTGACCGAAATGTTAATGAACGTATTGAATATTTGCTCGGATGATGAACTTATGACCGAGGAGAGCGAAGAGCCATTGTCCGATGATGAGGCGGCGTTACGTAAAGAAGTCATACGTAATAAGATACGTGCTATAGGTAAAATGGCGCGTGTATTCTCAGTTTTACGCGAGGAGTCTGAATCTGTATTGCAATTGAAGGGTCTGACACCCACTGGTGCACTGCCATTAGGTGCACTCTCTGGTGGTAAACAATCATTGAATAATGCTATGCAAGGCTTCTCACCCAATCACAAGATCGCTTCATTTGCCGAAGCCAAAGGTTTGGATGCTGTGAATGAACGTATGCCACCGCGACGTGATTCGACGCCATCACCAGCTGAGGAGGGACAAAAATCATTATCAGCTGCTGCTGCTGCAGCGGCGAATGCCAATGCCAGTGCTAACTCCAATTCGAATTCAATCAATGGATAATTCTAAGTGCACACAGTTAGTTTTTTTTTAGTAGATATGTATGTATGCAAGTGTAGGCCATGTGGTCGCACTTAGTGTGTTACGTTTCATCAAAACATTGTATTTGTATTACGGGTAAATGGAAGCAGCAAGCAGAACAGACACTTTGGATGGATTGCAAATGAAAAAAATTATAAAACAAAACAAAGTATGAAACGTAACCTTTAAGTTAAGCAACAATTGAAATGGTTAGGAAAACTATAAAAATGTGAAAATGTAAATTGGAGGGAACATGAACATAGAAAACCAAAATCTTGTGATCTGCGACTTTTTCCAGCACTGAATGCCTGAATGTTTGAAGCGTTAAAAACTAATTTGTTCTAGTCAAAAGCAGGAAAACACTTAGTAAATAAAACAGTTGTAAGAGCAGTCGAGAATCCGAAAAAGTAGTCCACTATATAGGAAAGCTTCAAACTTCAAGCATCTGATTCTGTGATGATTGATAGTGCGTTATGTAGCATAAGAGGTTATTGGGCATAAGCAGAGAGAGAAAGATTTTAAGCCGACTTTTATTGCCACCACTGTGCATAGCAGGAATAAAATATTTACGTGCTGTAAAATCGAAACATATAGCAATACACTGTTGAAAATCGTATTACATTTTACAAACAAATAGACAGACCGACAAAAATTGTAAAAACTTTGAGTCGTGCTATATTCGCTTTACGCACTCTGCTTCTCTCATGCATAAGCGAACTTCAACAGAAGAGCACGAGCGCCGCAAATGTTATTTACTAGTTAAAGCAAGCATTTGGTCCTAATTTGTGCGAATTTTGTTTTATCACTTGATGAGTGCAATACTACCAAAACACGAATACTTTCTACGACTGAAGTCCCTCTTTTTGCCGAACACTGTTTCAAAACCCAACAGACTCCACACCATTTTGGTTTTCTATGTTCAGAGTTTTTAGTGAAAGCAGTAACAGAGCAAACAAGACAAAACACAAAAGCGTAATGGAAACAACAAAAAAAAAGCCCAAAATAAAAAATTTTTAATTAAAGAAAATGCATACTAAAATATTAAATAAATATCTCGTCGTTGTTTTTTATCATCTCGTCCTACTTTCGATGCAAGGTCGTATGCATTTTTTTCTGTTATTTTGTTAGTTAAAGAAACATACATAACTGTAAGTGCTATTGTGATCCGGATACAAACAGTTTAAGAAATGTAAATTGGGGAAAAAAATTATGACATGAGAGATTAAATTCACGCAATGCTGGCAACAATGCCATGCAACAACACTCAACTGGTGATCGTTTTGTGGTCTTATACGTGCCATCATCATTATAGTCATAATAAATAAATATGTATCTATTGTATGTAATTGCTGCCTTTATTTCTATTCGCTCGGTCGTTGATTTTTACTTAAATTATATACATACATATATACTACTATGCATTATTAACCATGCTAAGCTGTTTAAATAACTAAGTAAAACGATTATTTGTAAAAACTAAAGAAATTAAAAAACAAAAAAAAAAAACCACAACATACTTAAATAAGATTCAAATATCGTTTCACATCCTAAATCTTTCAGGAATGCTAAAGTAAGTATGTAGTATCTTTAAGATAATTACATACCTACAAACACTTTTTTTTTCTAGCGAAAGAGGCGTAAAAAATGTATACTTTTGATATAAGAAATTTTGCGAAACACACATTACTAAATAGTGTCTAACTTCAACTAACTCTAGCTCTCTATTTCCATCCTCTCTCTATGTCTCCTTCTATCTAACTCTATCTCTTTCACTCTATCTCTCGCTGTCTTCACTAGCTAACATTAAACCTAACTACTTCAATTAGTACTTATACCGAACAGCAGAAGAATCTCGTAGTAATCATACAACAACAAAAAAAAAAGCTTAGAATTTTTATTTTGGTATTTTTATATAATGATTACAAATGTATGTATAATCTATTGATCTACAAATATTTACAAAATATGCATATATTTAAAATGAATGATTGTTAATCAATTTGTGTGAAGCAGATGACCGCATCCAAATTTTTTAGTTACTAATTGTTAATCAATTTTTTTTGTTTTTCTGTTTATTGCGTTTTCTATTATAGGCAATGAACTATCTAAATAAAAAAAAAAAAAGTTTTACAGTTTTTTTCTTAAATATAATATACAATATATATATAAAACTGAAATGTGAATTTACAATTAAGATTAAAGCTAAATAAATGAATAAATAAGTTAAGCATACTATTTGCAAAAACAAAAGCAAAAAAAAAAAATACAAAAAAAAACCAACAAAAAAATTCAGTTGAAACTATCAACGCAATCAGCAAAGCAAACGCAAATTTAATATAATTAAAATAAAGCAAAACATGCATACAACCTTTTTCATTAATTCATAACTCTTAAATATAATAAAAATACAAAAAATTAAAAACAAAAACTTATAGCAATTTGAAGTACTTTACATTATAGAAATACGTACATGCATACACACATATAACTTAAAATAACGCCCAAATTACAGCAAAACTTAACAGTTAAAAAAACATTGCACAATTACACAAAATTATATAGTGAATACAAAAACAATTGAAAAGAAACATGGCGCTGCTAGACATAGAGGTTCTGAAATGCTCCACATTTTACCAAAATATTAAAAAAAAAAAATGTATGCTTTTATGTTAATTTAATTTTGCTTTAGTTCATATTTTTTATTAATTTCATCCAATTTTACCAGCACTCGACAGATTAGGCCGATCGCGATGGAAATAATAGCTTTGTTTGCGTACAAAACTTGCAAAAAGTGTAAGTAAAGTGAGAATGACATAAAACTCTTTCGAAACGTAAAAAGTTTCAACCAAAACAGCTGTTGCCATTTTGATTGGTTAAAAGTTCAAACTTTTACATTTTTGTTGTTGCTTTCCCTTATCACAATCAGCTGTTTTTCATTTACAAGTCTTACGAAGTGAAATTCCCACAGTAAAAAACTTGTAGCTCTCTCTGTCAATGAAATGTCAAAATGCGCTCTCTCGCTGCAAGTGTTTTGTGTAAGCGAACACTTTCTCAGTTAAAATTTTATGCAATTTTTTTAAATTTTAATGTTCCCGAACAAAGCTAATTGCTACAAGTTGTTACTAACTTTTGACGGAAGTCACAAGATAAAATGAAATAAAAAGAAAAAACAAGAATATCTACATATAGCGTTCATAGCGTACTTATTGAAATGGCGCTTAGGGAGCATACATGAGTGATTGAACTTTGATGCGTCGCTTGACTTATCTAACTTTGCTAGAAATTCGTAAAACCCGAATGTTGTGTCAAAATTGTATTTATGTTTGTAATGAGTGTAACAGAAAAATGTGTTAAAATGTATTTAATTTATAATGAAACGGTCAAAGTTCCCTAATTGACTGATTTTGATTTTAAAGTTTTTGCGAATTTCATTGAACAACCTCACTTTTCCCCCTCATATGTAACTATGACATGTCTTCCTCTTTTACCCTACATACATATATAAAATTAGCACTTTTTCCTTCTCCAACTACTTTTAGATTTCACAGATCTGTTAGCTGTTCATCAGAGTTATGTTCATTGTAATAGTTCAATTTACATTACTTTAACAAAGTGGATTGCATAAGGATAGAGCATGGATGGAACCTTAGTGTTCACAAAACCAAAGAGACAACAGCGTATAGTGTTTTGTTATATGAAAATCAACCACAAATTCAAATAATATCAAAATATAAGCTAACAAATAAATATAAATATTAGGAAATTATTATGAAAAAGTGTGAATTCGCCAAAGAATGTTGCGTTAAAAAGTCGCCCTTGAAAGAAAGTGAAAGAAACTCAAAATACAATATAACAAAAACAAAAGAAAGAGTTGGAAAGAGAGTTCATACAATGACAACAAATACATAATGCAGAGAATGTCATACATTAATAATTGCAAAGAGTAGGAAAAGAGCACATCTTCATTTCTAGATAAATCTAAACAATTTTCAATTTTATTATAAAAGTTACATATTAATTACGTATATCATATATAAGAAAAGCGAATTAGAATCCAAAGTAAAATTGCAAAGCATCAAAAAATCATGCAAAAAAAAAACAAACAAACAACAAAAAGTAATAAATAATATGATTATTATTAAAGAAAACAACAAAAATACGAAAAAAAAATGCGAGCAAGTAATTTACCTTTCAAATGGTAATTTAAACTTAATGCAATCCCTTAATAAATTTTTAAAAATTTAAGTAACAAAACAAAAATTATCAATGTTATTTAAATATACATACATAATAAAAAGCAACCAAACGTTTACAGACTACAAAATATAAAATAATTTAAAAAAGAAACAAAAACAAAATATAAGTACCTATCCTCAAAATAAAATGCGCACATTTATTTATTTCCTTTCAAAATATTTGTTTCATCTCAAAATAAAGTATAAGGAGCTAGTTATGTAAATATTCACACCAAAGAAATTCATCTGACAACGCCCATGTAAGTGTTGTTTTACACAATGGTCCCAACGCCAGAAAAATGCCAAGTTAATTGATAGAAATTGTTCGGTTATCTGTCAAATAAAATGTCGGTCAGTGCTTTTTGGAGGTTGTAAAAATAGTACCATCGGTAGAAAAAAGTACTTGTGCTGCACCCATTATAGTTCAAAGCGACAATAAATTTCCATGTATTCGATAGTTAAAAACTGACAAAATGCCGTTCCATAGAAATTTTGACAAACACGAGGTGCCTACAAATTCGCCATTCCTTAGGAAGCATGGAGAGTTCCTTACTTATTCGCATCCTATCAATCCTCGAGTGGGGAATTCCCCACACAACTAGAAAAGTTGAGTCTGTGTGCTAAATATTTTACTCAGATGGAAAATGTGGTGAAACAATTTTCTATGGTGTAATTTAGGTTAATTCTGACGTGCATATCCACCGCTTTAATTGTCAAAATTTTCTTTCGGTCTGTCAAAATTTGCAATTTTTCAACCGACTGGCACTGGGCCTGAGTCGAAAATTTCAAGGCCTTGGTGAACCCAAAAGTCTCATTGACATCGGAATCAAATTTCGTTACTCATATTAAATGTTCAGTTCCAACAGGGGTTGGATCATACTAAAAATAGTAGACGTTGTGACGTCGAACGACAGGGATGGCAATGCTGTTCGAGAGATTTCAAGCAGATTTGGGTACAGCCCCAGGACACCTCTTAACAGCTCAGAATTTCCACCACATAAGGAACATTTCCTTACAATCAACAACTTTCTTTGCAGTTTCTGTAACAAAAGTCCACACCTGACTAGAAGAAAGCTAAATTATATCTCATGCAAAATATGGAGCTGTGTTGAGCCCCTATACCCGTTATTCATAACATGAATATACAGCACAATGGTGAATTATTTAAGTCAATATCCAGTTAATTAGATTTTTACAATAATCTTTCAAAGCATAATAAAAAAAAACAATTTAGCCTGATAGTTAAGCTTTATTAATTTTTTTTAGAAAGATCGTAAATAGAACAGTTGTTGTTTGTATTCGACTTAACACAAACTCAATAACAACAAAACCGAACATTTTAAAAGAAACACGAGTACGAACTTAATCAGTTGTGCAAATATTTGCTAAACCGAGTAACATTTATGTCGCATTTCTAGCTCGGAATTGAAAATATGTTAAATAAAGATACAAATGCTCCAATGCTGAAGACTTAGCCTATGTATACATACATATATGTATGTACATATATGCTGGTTTAATATAACATTGGGGTTGGAATTTTTTGTCCGCTCCTATAGAGGAGTCTCTATGCACTCTTGACCTCTCATCTACCAATCGATTTACAGTCAACTGATTATAAGGTAAGGAACCGCCTTATGAAGATTGCGGCTTTCATTATGTTTTTGTTGTTTGTAATAAGAATGTCTCACAATGCCTATTAGTCACCAAAATCTTCAACCGGATTTTCTAGGAACATAGCGGCTTCAAGAGCGTTGGAGCAACGTGAAGGCTCAATGTGGAGTGGTACTGTTACAGTCACTGTAGCGATGTAGGGCTTGTGTAACTCTTGTCTCGCTGGGAGTTCCGAGACCGACTCTATTTGGATGTTGTTGAGGACTAGTCGATCAAATAGTGATATTATTTGGTAAGCGATTTCATCATAGTGCTTACGAAGAGGTATGTATTCTTATTTTCCAGAGAGAGGGATATCAGGTGTTTTTTTGGCATCTGCGGTCCTTAACATTTGAAAAAACCGGTCGTATGTTTCAGTTAATCCACGTTATTTCGATTTACAATCGTGTTACGAGCAAAAACGTAAACGTCCGAAGTCTTCGTCAATCTACCCTGTGCCCATCGGTCTCCGAATAATGATTTGTTGGGGGAAAGCGTTTCTTGTAGCACCACCTACGGTAATTGCAGGATATTTGAGGACGTAAGTACAATATTTTTAAAATTCAGTTTTACATTTCGTGTTTTATGCTACGCTATGTTACGTTCGCGAATTATACATTTTACGTTCTGGCCAAAGTTTTTCGATTTCGTTCGTTCCATTCAGCGAGTTAAATTTTATTTCCTTACATCAGTCATATGAACGCATCACGCATGCAACCCTGTAGTGGACTGTCAAATAGGAGAGAAAACGAAAAATTTTCACCAAGTAGAAGTTGGACAAATTATACAAAAGTTTTTAAGAAAAACGTTTTCAAAATTATATAAAATTGTGAAAAATAATAAAATAAACACTGCAATAATGAATATATCCTAAGCGATTAAAGTTTTTGCGAAGCAAGTGAGAATAGTGCAATTTTGTAGAAAACGCAGTGGGCAGAGTGCAATAAAAATATAGGTAAAAAAAAAGGAAGGCAAAGACCACCAGTCAGTAGTGCAGTGCCAAGCATAAGTGGAAAAGTATACAAGAGCAGTGCATGAAGGGAAAAAAGGAAAGCGAACTGAAAAGAGAAACTAGTAGCGAAAAATAAAGAAGAAACGAAACATCAATAAACCTGTGCAGATATAACGAAAATACAAGCTAAACTACGCAGACATTAAAGGCTGTGGCTATTTGCACATGACCGTATAAAATACGGACACTTCCGTACATTTTATACGGATCCGTTCATTTTGTACGGAACCCGTATAAAATACGGATCCGTATACGGTCATGTGCAAATAGACGAGTTTTGGTCCCAGGAGCATGAATATAACTCCGCTCAACCAATATTTTGGAAAATATTTGCGAAAAACCGAAAAATGACCCAGGTTTAGGGGCCCGATCCATGTTTTTTATGTACAGAACACCTTTCGCGTAGGCGGCCTTCGGCCGCGCTTCAAAAAATAACCCTGGGCTACGCCATTCCAACTCCGGGTGGTTGCCATAGCCGTGGCTACCGCCACGGTAATGTCCTTCCGCGTGCCACTCTTTTCTCACAAACTACTAAAAATATTGGTTCAGCGGAGTTATGTTCATGCTCCTGGGACCAAAGCGCGTCTCCTGATACATATCCCAACATTTTTGGTTGTGTATTAGCTATCGGTACCCCGGTTGTGGCTATTTGCACATGACCGTATAAAATACGGTCACTTCCGTACATTTTATACGGATCCGTTCATTTTGTACGGAACCCGTATAAAATACGGATCCGTATACGGTCATGTGCAAATAGACACTTCCGACATTAAATTGTAAGCCAAAACAAAATCATAAGCCAGAGTAAACAAAAACACATTCTAGAGGTATTCCCATCCCCCAACTGGTTGAGCAGGCTCCTAAGATATTTGCTCAGATATTGAGCAGTTTGCGTGTTCTAGCAGCATTGCAAGTTGAGTGGCACAATTGTGTGTAGTAGAATCAAGTAAAAGATGTCTTCGAATAATCAATCAAACGCCACTCAGGGTGTTGTTGGAAACACTAACTCAAGTGCTGCAAATTCCACCGCATCTGCTGGTGGGGCAACAAGTGCAGCGTCTGATCACCAACGCAATGATCCAACAGAAGTGCAAACGCCTACAGAGGGCGTCAGTACAACCAACGCCGCCAGTGGAGGCCCAACAGATAGTCCAGTACGTGTACCAAAAGCACCTGCTGTTAATACAAAAGAACGTATAATTGATAACGTTCCCTTTCCACCAAGCCATAAATTAACTATGGCAGAAGTGTTCGATCTGCGTACGGGTAAACCCAATCATGACGTATTGAAACAGCATTTTATACTTGAAGGTCGCATAGAGGAGGCACCCGCATTACGAATTATACAAGAAGGTGCAGCTTTGCTGCGTCAAGAGAAAACAATGATAGATATTGAAGCGCCCGTAACAGTTTGTGGCGATATACATGGACAATTTTATGATCTAATGAAATTATTTGAAGTCGGCGGTTCACCAGCATCTACAAAATATCTCTTCCTTGGTGATTACGTTGATCGAGGTTACTTTAGCATTGAATGTGTTTTATATTTGTGGTCATTGAAGATCACCTATCCAAATACTTTATTTTTACTTCGTGGCAATCATGAATGCCGTCACTTAACAGAGTACTTCACCTTCAAACAAGAATGTAAAATCAAATATTCCGAACGTGTTTATGATGCTTGCATGGACGCTTTCGATTGTTTACCGTTGGCAGCACTAATGAACCAGCAATTCTTATGTGTCCACGGTGGTTTATCACCCGAAATACACGAATTGGAAGATATAAGACGTTTAGATAGATTTAAAGAACCACCAGCATTTGGACCAATGTGTGATTTGTTGTGGTCAGATCCATTAGAAGATTTTGGCAATGAGAAAAACCAAGACTTTTATTCGCACAATTCGGTACGTGGCTGTTCATATTTCTATAGTTATGCAGCATGTTGTGACTTTTTACAAAATAACAATCTCTTATCGATTATACGTGCGCACGAGGCGCAGGACGCTGGTTATCGCATGTATCGTAAAAGTCAAACCACTGGATTTCCCTCGCTAATTACCATTTTCTCGGCACCAAATTACTTGGATGTGTACAACAATAAAGCGGCTGTGCTGAAGTATGAGAATAATGTCATGAATATAAGACAATTTAATTGTTCACCACATCCATATTGGCTTCCAAATTTTATGGATGTATTTACTTGGTCATTGCCCTTTGTAGGCGAGAAGGTGACCGAAATGTTAATGAACGTATTGAATATTTGCTCGGATGATGAGCTTATGACCGAGGAGAGCGAGGAGCCATTGTCCGATGATGAGGCGGCGTTACGTAAAGAAGTCATACGTAATAAGATACGCGCTATAGGTAAAATGGCGCGTGTATTCTCAGTGTTACGCGAGGAGTCTGAATCTGTATTGCAATTGAAGGGTCTGACACCCACTGGTGCACTGCCATTAGGTGCACTCTCTGGTGGTAAACAATCATTGAATAATGCTATGCAAGGCTTCTCACCCAATCACAAGATCGCTTCATTTGCCGAGGCCAAAGGTTTGGATGCTGTGAATGAACGTATGCCACCGCGACGTGATCAACCGCCAACCCCCAGTGATGAGCAACACATTAATAGTCAAGGAGGAACAACTGCGCATAATGGGTAATTTAACTTAAGGCGTGTGTAAGTACTTGAATTATAATTAAAATTAAAATCATATGCAATAGTTAAGATGAGATTCGATAGAGAGAGAGAGACAGGAAGGTAACAGTAAAGGGTGTGGGGTTGCCAGGGTTGGTCTATTTTTTAACAAATATTAAAAAAAAAAATCATTTCTCTCATTTGCCAAGTTTTGCTTGATGAGTTATATTTTGCACTTCTTTTAAACAATTTTGAGTCACGAGTATTTTATTATATTAGTAAATTTGACAAACGAGCATTTTTTTTAAATATTTATACAATTAAAAAAGTTACCTAAGGGCCATTTAGTTAAGATTAATATTCGGGATTAATCGAAATAATTGCATGATTGCTTTCATATAGTTTGGCGACTATTTTAAATGCTATTTCGAAACTTGAAGAATATTTTGTAATTTTGTTTATATATTTTCGATAAATTTATGAATTTCGGTAACATTTGGAAATTTTAGGTGTTTTTCTTATTGTTGTTTTAGCGACAAAAATACTCCTCAAAAGGTTCCTTAAAATAATGCTTGAGGCAGCTCGAAAAGGTCCTTTAAAATTATCGAACTAGTTCAGCAGATACTTCTTGTTTGATTTAAACGTAAAATTGAATAGCTATTCGTTACTCGTTACTTAATAATTGAAAAATTATTCATCATTAAACATTTGTGCATAATAAATAATAAATAATATTTATTTTTTCGTCACTCAATTACTAATTCCTCTACAATCCCTGGGGAAAGCATTGAAAATTGCAATTGTATTTTCAAATGTGGAATGCAATTATGCAAGATGTTAAATAAAATATTATTAATTATAATTATAAATATTTTAAAGTTTCTGAGGGAAATGCAGAGAAATAAAAACAATATTTATTAAGCATAATAATAACAGTAAAGTAATAATTAAAATAATGAAAAATGCAACTATCAACAAAATATTTACTTATTGCAAAAAAATCGCGTTTTTAGCTGTAAGAACTTATGATCAGTTTTGTCGTGTAAGTTAAAAAAGAATATGTTTAAGCTGTAAACAAAAAGCCAGTCAATAATATTTTCTATAACTCTTTATACTAGAATTTAGTTAAGACTTAACGTTGTCTGTTTAAAACAACAGTTTTTATGTGCAAATTTTATACATATACATAACGGTTTGCAATAATTTGTAACGATCCTGTGGAGCTCGTTGAGTTTTATTATGAACAAACATTTTAGTTTATTTAAAATGCAATTCATTGGGTAGTTTGTTATGACTTTTTAAATATTATTTACTTAATGCGTTTTGTTAAAAAGGATTATAAATCAGAGGGTCTTTAAAATTTAAAATTTTATTAAACTTATGACTCAAAAGGATATTTCGGGAAATGATGATGAGTTATTTATTTAAGTTTTCTTCCTATATGTCGTGCAATAAGCTAACTTTCAAAGATACTAATATGGGCGCGCAATTTCAGGTATACATTTCGCAAAAAAAATTTTAAATCTTTACTAGATAGATAATTTTAAGCCGTTTTAGCAGAGTTAATGATAAATAAGAAATATTTTTTCTATTTAAATAAATTTATCTTATGCATGAAGCACATTGAATGTGAACCTTTAAAGTAAATCTACTTTTGGACAGGACAGGACTACTTCGAAGCAACAGACCTAGGTCGGGTAAAAAATACCGAGTCATTTGTGCTTTTAAAATAACGTTTGTGTAGCATACTCATACACTGATAACGGGTTATTTCTAGACTTTGACTCAAAGGTTGCCAACCCCAAAACATCAAATATATAAGGAAACTGTTACGCTGACTAAGACTTTATTGCCATTCACTTGTTCTAATGGTTTGATAAAAAAAAGGTGAAGTTCATGTTCCCATGTGCAACAGATTGTTTTATTTATTTATTTGCGAAATGTATACATATGTATGTATGCTTATACCATACTTTCGTGCAATTCCTTTTATCAAAATGAGTGCAATAATTAAAATTAAAATTGATAAAATCAAAATCAAAATTAAATGTAATTGATCTTTTTTTTTTTTTTTTTTTGTTAATTCAAATTCTTCTATACATACATACTTCAAGCTCTACATTTGAACAAGTGGGTACATCATTCTTTTTCTACAGACCCACCTTACTACCTTTTTGAAATGTTCTAAGCTTTAAAGTATCTATAATCTGTGTCAACTATACTTAGATTGGTTATAAGGCATAAAACAAAAAATTACTAAGAATTATGTGTAAAAATAGTGTATGCAGTCTGAAAAAAAAACAAAACAAACAAACAAATAATTTTCTCTTGTATTTAAACTTGGGTATAACAACGGTATTTATAAGTTAAAGCACGCAAAAAAGAATTAACATTTCTCCATCGTCTCAAGTAGTAACATTTCAGTGAACAAAATTTTCAATTGATCCTGTTTTCAAAACAAATTTTTTCTAAGTATTTTTTTAAAAGACAAAATACATAATTGAAAAATCATATTTGTTAAGTTAGATTAAAAAAAAATTATTAATATAAAAGAAAACTACATCATAATGTAATAAAAATTACAAATTAATAAAAGGAAAGCCCAGTCTAATGGTAAGCAATGAGTTAAAAGTTTTGAATTACTTTTTTCGAACACCATTTGAATTCAAAAATCACACCATCATTTTTTCATTTTGGATTACTTTTATTTCTTCCTAGTTTTTCAGTGTGAGTATAAACTTGAAGTTGAGCTAACCTAACTTTAGTTTAATTTTACCACTTTGTCCGTTGACTTTTCTTTTTATCTTTGTTTAAATGGCCGAAGTGGCAAAGTTAAACTAGTTTGTATAACTTTTTTTATGCCTGGTAGTTGGCTCAGAATCCGATTTATTCGATGTATCGCACAAGCTATCGCACTTTATTTGCCACATAGTCGATTATCTCCTGTCAGCGTTAAACGCCAGCTGATAAAAAGGCCTAAAATATCAGCATGGATAACCAAGATGGCGGCGACAGAATTTGAAAACTTAAATATTGCAGAAACAAAGCGTTTTCAAATAAAAAAAGGGATTATCTTATTTATTGCTGATAAATTGTTCAAGCGGTTAATTTAAAGCACCATCATATTCGTCGTATCGCATCACTTATCACCGATTACTTTGCCTACAATGAATTTTTCTACGATTTTCCTCAAGTCAAATTGGCAGTTCTGCCAAAAAATCATGATTTATATGAACTTTTTTAAATTCTTTTCTGCAAAACTTGTAAGTGAAAACAGCTGATCGTGACAAGAGAAACCAACAACAAGCATTTTAAAATTTGAATTATTAACCAATCAAAATGGCAACAGCTGTTTTTGCTGCAAGTTTTACTGTGCAAATTTTTACTCTTGTTCAGTTGAAACTTTTTACGTTCAAGAGTTTTACGTCATTCTTACTTTACTTACATTTTTTGCAACTTTTGTCACCGAACAGAGCTAATATTATCAGCGAAAGCGAATTCCTTAAAACGCTATGCAAACCGAAGTTTTTTGGGAATATGTTTTTTTTTTTACAATCATGTTGTATCCAGCTAAAATTTGAAGTGGCGCTGTTATTTGCACTCTTACAACCTGCAACTTTGCAAATAGATTCGCCTTGAACAAAATAACTATTTTTTTTTAAATTTTAGGGACATACAAATGAACTATTATTTAAATAAAATTAAGAACACTAACCATAAGTTTTTGTGTATTTTTGTTGTTTGTAAAAAAAATAGATACTTACATAAGTGAAAGCAAAAATGGCAAATTAAAGAAATATTATAATTAAAAGTTATGAAAATCAAATTAGGTAAATTTTGTGTAAATGTATAGTTAATAATTAATTAGATTATTAGTATTTGAGAGCATTTACTTTTCAAAACAACAAAAAAAAATAGCAAGAAGTCAAAAGTATTGAATTAATTAGCTGTTTAAAAATTTTAGCTAAAAAAAAATGAAAATCCGAAAAAAAATTAATAGCAAATTAACATTTTTAATGTTGTAATTTAAGGTTAAGTTTCTCACCACACTTGCTTCATTGCTTTTACATAAAAATAATATAAAAACATGTTATATTCTGAGGGAAAGAGAAAAATACATAAACTGTTATACATTTCTTTATCGTTTCTTTTAAAATTTCCTTTATAAATATATTGTTATTATTCTGTGTTCTTTAAATAATTTGAATGGTAATAACATAATTAAGTGACTAGAACCTATACGTTATTAAAAAAAAGCGAATGCTGATTTTTAATACATAGAACTAACTTTTGGTATCTCTGTAGATTTCACTTTTAATAGTAGTTGTGTCGACTTTCCGCTGTCACATCAAACATGTTAGCCGACAAATCGCTAGCTCAAAGACGACTCTACAGAAAAGTCGATAGCCAAGTACATAAGTCGATAACCGGCAAACGTGTTGGGAAATTTATGTAAGGATGTGTGTATATCACTTGACTCGCCTTTGGCAGGCAGGTGCACGTTCCGGGAACGTCAAAAATCCTTCAAGAAAAGTTTTGGGAACGTTTTAACAGCCTTCTCCACTCTTGTATATATTATTCTAGTTATAAGATAAAAAATCAGAAACAAAAAAAAAATTTGTTTGAAATAAGTATGCAATAAAAGTGTACGGGTAAATAATTTAGGGAGTTTGATTAGTTTGTGGCAAATAAACTAGAAAAATTAGATAGCGGAAATTAATGAATTCATTTTTTTTATTTTCGATCAACATTGCTGTCGCTAGGTGTGTATTCATCCAGAAGAATATACATATGAAAAAAAAAAATATTTTGTGGTGTCGCTAGAAATTTGTTTGAAAAACAATTTTTTTACTTGAATTTTATATGAAATCTGACAGCAAAAAAAATAGTTTCCCATCTGTTTATGTTTTTATTTTAAATAAAAGTCGCTATAAAAAATTTTTGAAGCTAAAATATTTATTGCACATAAATTAAGTTCCAGCTTCACCTACAAAGAAAATCATCGCTGCTGAAGGATTTTTTTTATTTTCACAATTCTTTCTCTTTTTTGCTCAAAAAAATTTTTTTTTTTAATTCATAATTTATTTGATTTATATTTTCATCAAACATCAGTGACATGGCTTCAAAATTAATTTACAAAAATAAATTTCTACGTAAAAACGATATTTTATATAAAAGGGAATCTTTAAAGTTTCGAAAATATTGTTGCGAAAAATGAATCAAATAAATAGTAAATTGCACTTAGAAATTTTGCAATCTTGAACTAAATAATTAAGACAAATACATTTAAAACACAATGATGAAGAATAAATATGTAGCTTAAACTAACAAGTTAAAAAAAAATATGATCCCATTTATAGGATAAAATGATAATAATAATCATTGTAAACGTTTAGGAAGCACATCTGATTCTAAAAATAAAAATTAACACAATCACAATAATGTTATATACTTACATAAACATATATAAATGGTTCATTATATAGTATGTGCATGTACATAGATATAATAAAAAATATTTGTATATACTATCTATTTATATTAGTTAATCGCCAATTTTAAAAGCTGTTCTAAATCTGCATAGAAGAAGTACTCGTACTGCTGTACTTCTCACATTCTACACAGATTTCTTTTAATCAGATGACGGATCCAAGGTTTTTTTCAGAACACAAAATGGCGGATCCAAAGTTTTTTCGGAATGAATTGGCAAAACCCTTTTCAATTCTTTAAAATTGCTGTTATGTTTTTAAATTAAAATAACGATGGTTCACCGGCTTACGCTTACCAGCATTTTTTTGACAGATAACCGAGAAACTTCCGTCAATGAAACGGGTGACTAGCGTTAACCGTACATTAAGGAAGCGACCCTTTGGTCTATTTCTTGTTCTTATAGCTTTTTAAGTCACAACTAAGCCAAACTTTCATAACATTCGTTACTTCCAACTACAACTCCTTTCAAGATATAAAACTTATGTTTAGGATAGCATTCGCCTACTAAAGCAATTCTAAAGGTATATAAAAAAATTACCTAACCAACAATAAACTTGAAAAATTGTATTTGATAGTAAAATTAACATAAATATAAGTGTCTATTAAATAAGAAAGCTAATAATAATAATAATAATAAAGCTATCATTATACTAACAACAACTGCAACCAGATTAATATCACCAGAATTACAAGCACATAACCAGCGATTGCATCCAAAAGTATTAAAAAAAAACACAAAAACATATGATAACTGTTATGGAAGGATATAAATTTGTGGTGACAGAGCATATGTAGATAACGCCATAGCTATGCCCATAAACATGCATACGTAAGCACTGGCATCGATAATTGGTGCCATCAATAAACCTAAGGGCCGCTTTCATAAAAGCCGGTAACCGCTAACCAGAGTTTAATTGACGTATTTTGCATGGTTAGCTGTCAAATTAATCGCCGATTAGGCTTAACCGGCTTTTATGAAAGTGGCCCTAAGTGAAAAGTTATAATACATAATATAGGAGTAAGCCAAGTTCAGACAACTTAAGCAGTGGTGTCGTTTCAGCCCATTATGGTGGCATAAACAAATCCATATAAAACAGCTGACCCAAACAACCTTGAGAAATCAATGTAATCGGTTTCCGGTACCACACCATAACGCCGTAGTCGTCAACATGCCATAACCAAACAATTGTATTTTAATTTTCAGCCATAGATTTTTGTGTTGACGGATTTATGCACTTTTTGAATCTTTTACTTTTTATTTAAATGATTTATGATTTTTAGAGCTTGTTTTCTATATTCCATGAAATTAACACCTTATTTAAGTTAAAGAGTCTACAGTCGACGATCAAAGATATGGTTAAAAATTATGAAATAATTATGATTACGTCGTTATGGTTAAGTTTGCTGCTAGCACTAATCGAACCTAGTGTTTCCCAGAAAGTTCGTTACTACGGCTGTTGTAATGATATGCTTATGCCACTACTTAACGTGAACTTTAATTACATAACCTAACAAAAGCATGCAAGAATTCGCATGTATTGAAAGTATGTGTTGTCATATTATTAAGTAAGGAATAATTACTCACATATATAAAACAAAAACCATTAACATCATTCATTCAAAATCTTCTACCACTCTCCAATTTAATCAAAAAAATTGTTAAGGCAATGTTGTGTCACTCACAAAATCTGGTTCATATAAGATTGTAGACCAAAACAAATGGTTTAGAAGTCATAAAACAAAATATGAAGAATTGCAACAAATATTCATTATGCATTGGGGCTTTAATAAAATTTAATTGAATACATATTAACAAAAAAAAAAAACAAAAAACTAAAATTAAAGTCTGTGCTCTTGACAAATCATCAACCTTGATAAATAATCAAGAAAAAAATATGTGTATCCAGTTTTTTGAGTTTAGCGTCAAAAATAATAAAAACTCTTTTATTTTTGACTTACAAATAATTTTATTTTTGACTCAGGAATCAGAAATAATTTTTTTCTTGATTATTTATCAAGGTAGACAATTTGTCAAGAGCACAGAATTTGCGGGTTAATCATAACAAAAAAAAAAAAAAAATTATTGAAATTAGTTTAAATTGTATTATGAAAATAATGCATAAGTATTTACATATATGCATAGCAGTATATGTATATATGTATGAAATCATACTTATCATTAAACATCAATAAATTAAAAAGGCATTGCTAAGAGGAATATTAATTAAATGAACCTAGTTACATTTCTACTAAACTAACTAACTTAACTAAACTATATTGTACGTTAACTTACTAAAGTAAAACTATGAAATAAAAGAACACAACAACAACAAAAAAACACAATGGAATGTGGAAAAAATATAAAACTATGAAAATGCTATGTGGAACACATTTTTTACTTATACATCTACTTATATTTTAAACTTAATATTCAATTTTATGAATTTAAATTATATACAAAACAAAAAATAATCAACAACAAAGCAAGATATTAATATTAAAATCCGAAATAAAGATAATACAAATAAATATTTTACCGCTCCAGTCGTATTATATATTAAAATACAGTTACTCTATCCTCAATCATACCATGTACAGACCCTTGTCTTCGGCTATCGAAGATTTCCAGACATCGATTAGAGAAAGATTAGATACATAACTAGTCCCGTTCCCTAATCGCTAACTGTCGAAGGCAACCCCAGAAATACTAAAAAGAACTTAGCGGACATCCTTTTCGATTATTACCGAGAATTTAGAGACAACATTGATTCAAAGTAGGTTTGCGGCGGAAGTTTTACAAGGCTAAAACACTCGTTTTCAACATGTTATTTCCGAGTCCATTTCCTTATGTAGTTCTCTATCATCTTTCTTGTAATCAAAAATTCAAAATAACTCAAACGCTTGAGAATTTTCATGTGGTTATTGTAACAGTACTTGAACCCGCCTAGTCGCACCATTCCGGAGCTTAATTTACGTATTTTGTACGATTAGCTGTCAAATTAATCGCCGATTATGTTTAACCGTCTTTTATGAAAGTGGCCCTTAATCAAAGTATCCTTGCATGGTTAGTTAAGGGCCATTTTAACCATGCACAGTTTAAATTGACAAAAATCGTTCGGTTATCTGTCAAATGAAGTGTCAGTTAGCGCTAACAGGAAATGATGGAAGCTGCTCTGAAATTGTCTAAAGCGATAACTCTAAACTTTAAGCGTAAAAGAGATTATACGATATCTAATATTAAGGGCCTGATACTCATATCTGGTAATGATAAATTGTATTGGGCTCAGAATAAAATATTCGTTCACACAAAAGTCTGCTTAAGTTATCATGATAGAGTTGGAAATTCTGAATGTTTTTGTTAAAAAAATTCACAAAATTGACGGCTGCTATTTACAATTTTAAACGAACCATTTGGCGTACTAATTCCGACTGGGCTTGTAACATTTTTAAACAGCTGGCAGCACTGCAAAAAAAATGACAAGCAGATGGCGGGGTTTCACAAGTTGACTTGGCATTACTCTAACTAATTTCTGACATTTCTTTCGTTGAGTAGGTAGCTCAAAGTATTTTTCGTGCATAATTTTTACATTTTTATCAAAAAAACAAAAGCCTACCTATGAAAAATATGCCGTGTTGGTATTACGATAAAAAGGATTTGCGTGATACACCGTCCATACAGGATGGCATATCATTTGAGACGGAGCGGCGTTATCGGAAAGAAGGTGCTCGTTTCATTATGAATTGTGGCACACAAATGGGACTGGGTCACAATACAATGGCTACTGGAGTTGTATATTTTCATCGATTTTATATGTTTCACTCGTTTAAAAGTTTTCCACGTTATGTGACTGCATGCTGTTGCCTTTTCCTTGCCGGCAAAGTCGAAGAGACACCCAAGAAATGTCGTGATATAATTAAAATTGCAAGGACGCTGCTGACGGACACTTATTTCTACTCATTTGGAGATGATCCGAAGGAGGTAAGATATGAATATAAAATTGATGGTATATTTTCTATTTAATCACATTTTATCTTTGTCCTGTTGTTTCGTTTTCGACGTTGTAATATATCCTCGGTATAAGTGTCGTGATCCAATACTATTTTGTTGATTGAACTGCAATACAGTCCACTGAGGTTTTATGATTGTTTTCGGTAATCGTTTACGTCCGCTACCGAGCACTAATACACAACCAAAACTGTTGAGATCTGTATCAGGAGACGCGCTTTGGTCCCAGGAGCATGAATATAACTCCGGTGAACCAATATTTTTAGTAGTTTGCGAGATATTTGCAGTTAAAGTTCAGAATTTTCTGTCATTTTCATGTGGTTGTTGTAATCACATTACCCTGTGAGAAAAAGAGCGGCACGCGGAAGGACATCACCGTGGCGGTAGCCACGTCTATGGCAACCACCCGGAGTTGGAATGGCGTAGCCCAGGGTTATTTTTTGAAGCGCGGCCGAAGGCCGCCTACGCGGAAAGGTTTTCTGCACATAAAAAACATGGATCGGGTCCCTAAACCCGTGTCATTTTTCGGTTTTTCGCAAATATTTTCCAAAATAAGTAAAATATCGGTTGAGCGGAGTTATATTCGTGATCCTAGGACCGAGACGCGTCTTTTGAGACCCCTCCCGACATTCTTGTGTAAATATTAGCGCTCGGTAGCGGATGTAAACGATTACCTTGTTTTCTAGCAACGAAAGTCCTGAGACACTTAAGTTTCAATTTAACTTTATGACCATCGAATGTACTTTCCGCACTACTCTACAAATATCGTAGGTGTTCCATGCATTCCGTCTTATTGAATTCGTATATTCAATTCCTCATCCATTGTAAATGTGATAAAATAGATTGATATACCTACATACATCTATAATTAAAAAAAATCTTGTTTTTCGTCACTACTTCCAGGAGGTTATGACGTTGGAGCGTATTTTGCTGCAAACCATCAAATTCGACTTACAAGTGGAGCATCCATATACGTTTTTGTTAAAATATGCTAAATGCTTTCGCGGCGATCAAGTAAAGTTACAAAAAATGGTACAAATGGCTTGGAATTTTGTAAATGATTCACTCAGTACGGTTGTATGTTTGCAATGGGAGCCCGAAATAATTGCCGTAGCATTAATACACCTTGCTAGTAAACTCAGTAAATTCACTGTTGTTGATTGGATTGGTCGGCAACCCAATCATAATCGTTGGTGGGATATGTTTGTATCAGACGTTACAATGGAAATACTTGAAGACATATGCCATCAAGTGTTGGATTTATATCAACCTAGTCAGAAAGAAACACCCGAAACGAATAGCCCACCACAAAAACCCCCAAGCCGTGCTGATAGCCCAACACCAACAAAGCCAGTTTTACCTACGGCGAGTACTGGTTCACCAGCTGCCAAAGTAAAACCAACACCACCTGTAGCATTTAACGCGGCGACAGCTGTTCCTGCATCTGCAGCAATACCAACCGTTGGAGAGCTTAGTAATATACAGACTATCAAATCTCTTGCAAATTCAGGACCTATTGGACCAACAGCTACAGAGCCTACTACAGCCGCCGCAATACCAACCGTTGGTATGTCGTCGTCAAATTATCACAATATTTATCCAGCATCTTCATCAGTTACACATCCAATGCATTCATTGTATAATTCTTCAACTCCTGCACCTCCACAACCGCCTTCACATAACTACATCGGTCCTACGGGGCCATCAAATATTGTGCCACCACCAATTCCACCGCTTATGGGTGGCTCTTATGGCGTAGCGCCTGGTGGTGGGCCTTGGGGAGGACCAACGTTAAACTCCAATTCGCATTATTCGTCAAATGTGCCTCAGTCCATGGCGCCAGGTGGAGGTAGCGGTGGTGCAGGTCCACCTCAGCATGGTTACCAAGGATCGTCGCAATATTCAAGACGTAGTTATATGTGATTATAGAAAAAAATTACTTAAGTCATTAGAAAAATAAAATCTTTTAATATTTGATGTAGCATTTATAATTAAGCCAATATTTCATTCGGTTAAACCATATAAGAGATTCGCATAAAATTTTATAGATATGTATGTATTCAATAATATGGGAATAAAAGTATGTTGAAATCTATTTAGATGCTCATTTTGTCTGGCAAGTTTGATAACTGTTTATTTTTAAGTGGAAAATAATGGTACGGCAGATTATTATGGTGATAATACTTTGCCCGGAAAAATGCTGATGAGGCTTTTAGTCGTGGGAATAGCGGAATCCACTTCGACTTTTAGGTGGGTACCTAAAGTACAAAATAGTAGTATATCCACATCCGTCATAGGACTGTCGACATCCGCGCTCTGATAAGTCTTTCAAATCTCATGATAGCTGACACTTGCCAAAATGGGCAAGAGCTCTTTAACAAGTAAAATCAATTTTATCACATTTTCAGAACGTCCCTCGTATGATCGCACTTTTGCTGATCTAAATATAAATATGAAAAAAAAAAAAAAATGGTAAATTTTAAAGTTTTCGGATCTGGTAGCTCCATGCGTGATTGTCATCACAATTTACAAGTGTTCAATTATTTTTGTTTGCTTTAGAAGTTAAAAAGTGTGAATAATTTTGCAAAAATTGCTAAAGAATTTTAAAGCAAACACTGTGCTCAAAATTCAGTGCCAGCAAGGAAAAGGTATGAGTATTTCCATTAATCAGAGGCGAGACTCTAACAAATTTATGGAGTGCACATTTGCAATCCGTTTTCCCCAAGAACCATTTTTCCGTGGCAGTTTTTGATTACAAATCAACAATTACCTATAAAAAAAATAGAAAATAAATGACTGCGGTGCGTCTATCTTTCTTTGCTCTAATTATCATTCTTCGTGTTTGGGAATTCGGAATAGTAAATTACCCAGGTTTCTATACCGGCTGTGTTGTGAAATGTTGAGCGCCAATGACGTGGTGTCCAATTATGCTCTTGTTTAGAAAGTGGTGATGCTAGTGGGAATCACTAAAAATATGAAAATGAAAAAAGTTTAATGTATCCATATACATATGGACGAAGTAAATTGAAATCTTCAAGCAATCAGCAGTAGACGAATGTCTACTGTAGCAGTAGACGAATGCCCCCTGCGGGTTGGGGCTTAGAATATGCCCGCGGTAGGCATACCGGTCGTAAGAGGCGACCAATATGCACAAAGGTAATGATGTGCAACTCGATTGTTGATCTACGGATATGATGCCTCCCACCTCTCATTACCCATCTTCTCTTTCCTTTCGGAAGGAGGGATGACATGACCTAGAAGGTTGCACTGGTCATACCAAATCGCTCCCACGACAGTCGGGCAGTACCGCAAGGGAGTACCGGAGCGTACCGGATTCATATCCGGCCAAGGACTGTTATTTCGACAACACTCCCCAAAACCTTCGGGGAGTGATTTTGTTGTTAAAACAACAACAACAACCACAGACGAATGTGTCATATTTATGTATCCATTCGATGGTGCGTCAAGATAAATGAGGTAATTTACAGGTGCCTTGAGTTTGCGATTAGGGTTTTTGGCAAATGTCTCAACATGCAATGTAAACAAACAGCGCCATTTAAATGTATCATACAACAAAAGTGATCCGCTCGACAACGCTGTTTATTGTTGCATGCGATTTTATTTTTACAAGCATACAATTTTTTTATTAGCCCAAATGATGCCCATCGTTTCAGAAATATTCAATTCCGAGCAGTGTTGCCAACTTCGTGAAAGTAAAGATAACGGCCGGGAAAGCCGTAAGGACATTGGTCTCCACTGGTCATTTTCAAAGGCGCGTTTTCACCTCCGATACATACATATCTATAGAATACAAGAATAAAAAAAATTAAAACTTTTCTAATAAAAAACTCAAGCATGTCAGTTTCTGCAAATTTAGAATAATTTAAAAATCGAAAAAGCCTAGAATAAGCAAAATTATCAATATCTGTCAAAATACGGATTGTCGGAATCCTGTCGGTTAGGGCTCGATATGTTCCCCACACTTTAAGAAGCGATCAAGTTTTTAAAAATACCTAAGCGATTATTTTTTTTTGTAAAAGCAGTAGCATAATTCAAACTCACCTTGATTTATGGGGTAACACTAAGGACCACCTTCATAAAAGAAGGAAACTTTGACAGCTAACCCTACAAAATTCGTCAATTAAACTCGGGTTAGCGGTTACCGGCTTTTCTCAAAATTATTTTCTTTCTTTACTTTCCACCTTCCAACTTAGATATGCGGAAATTACCCACTAACTAAATATTAACACGAAAGACACAAAGCATTTAGGCAAGTAATAGTTCAGTTAAAAAACTGCAATAGTTATTATTTTTAAAAAGTCTGATTTCCAAAAAAAAAAATCTAAGCTTATTGAACTAATTCAAATTATTAAATTCAAGCTCTAAACTTGTAACGATTGTAAAGTTAAAGCAAAAATTCGTAATTTTTATATTTTTTAACACACCTCAATATTTAAATTTCAATAAACTCGTAATATTTTTGAATACTATATTATTTTTTTAGCGCAACTGAATTTCAAAAATTTGTGTTGCTTTGCGCATTGCAGGTAAATACATACATGCCATTTTATGGATCGATATTCGGAGTACGAAGCATAAGAACAAGCAGCTACCCTTATTTTCCCTGGATTTTTTCACCAACACAACAGTTGTATTGGATACTTTGGCAAATAAGGATTATATTAAACAGATAACTGTGTTTTATTTTGCACTTTGTGTAATAGCAAAATGTCCTATGTAAGTTGAAAATATATTTTTTTAATTTTAATTATAAAATATGTTTACTAATTATATATTTATATACATTTTATAGCGTTTAAAAGCAACGAAATGTCCAACAGACGAATTGTCTGTGACCAACAAGGCCATCGTTAATATCAACGATTTTCCAGAAGATGTTAAGTACGTAACACAAGAAAAAAGTGGGTGGATGGGAGGTGGTAGTGTTAAAAGAAAAAATAAATGAAAACTTTCCAAATCAGCTAATTACCACTTATTGACTAAATATAAATTATATATAAACTAAAAAATATTAACGTATTAATTTTGAAAATATTCAAGGTATGCCGACATCTCACCTGGACCTGGCCAGCATTATATATTTGCCCTTCAACATACCAATGAAGTTGCACGGGGTCATGTTGGTTTTTCCTTGGTACAACGTAAATGGGCAACACTTTCGATTAATCAGGATATTGATGTGAGACCATATCGCTTCGATGCCAATTCCGATGTCATAACACTTGTCTCATTTGAGACAGATTTCTTACAAAAGAAAATGTAAGGCATTATAAATTGCTCAAAATAAGAGTATTGATTTTACATACTTCAAATTTCACTTGCATCTATTTTTAACATTTAAATTGTTTTATTACTATTTTCTACATGAACAGCACTTCACAAGAGCCATACGATTCTGATCAAATGGCAAAGGAGTTTTTAATGCAATTTGCTGGTATGCCCTTGACAGTTGGACAGACATTGGTGTTTGATTTTCAAGGCAAAAAGTTACTTGGACTTGCAGTGAAAACTTTAGAGGGTGAGTTTGAAAACTAAAAGCAGCTTTCATTGAAACACTAGTTCCTAAAATGACATTTCTTTGGTCTTATGTAATAACCACGCCATATGTTAGATTTAAAGTCAGAAAATATTTTTTTTGTTCCTAATATTATAACTTGAAACTGCTATGCAGTGTGCATATTTAAACACTTCTGAAAGGAGTACTTATATTAGGAGCTTTTGAAACCAAACTCTAATACCAGCCGTTCTCCAAATAGTTCTTTTTTTCATTTGTCGTGTTAGGGCCTTTTTGATCAGCAGTTGGGATATGGCACCCACACTATAACTGTTAAACTCCAATTTTTATTTGGGTCTAAAACTATACTAGGTATCTAGTTTTACCCTTCATCCAGGCAGAGTTTTGAAACTCAAAAATTAAAAAAAGTTCTTCCCTCACTTTACAGCTGTGGATCCCAAGTCGCTTGGAGAAGGCAAAGAAACGACCACCAAGAATGTACGATTTGGCCGCATACTTGGCAATACCATGGTACAATTTGAAAAAGCTGAAAATTCATCGTTGAATCTGCAAGGCAAGTCAAAGGGTAAAGTTGTACGTCAGTCCATCATCAATCCTGACTGGGATTTCGGCAAGATGGGCATCGGTGGTTTGGATAAGGAATTCAATGCAATTTTCCGACGAGCTTTTGCATCGCGTGTCTTTCCACCAGAACTTGTTGAACAACTTGGCTGCAAACACGTCAAAGGCATACTGTTGTATGGGCCACCAGGTACTGGTAAAACATTAATGGCTCGACAAATTGGTAACATGTTAAATGCACGTGAACCGAAAATTGTTAATGGACCACAAATTTTGGATAAATATGTGGGTGAATCAGAAGCCAATATACGACGTCTGTTTGCTGAGGCCGAGGAGGAAGAAAAGCGAGTAAGTTGAAATGAAAAACAAACTCTTAATTGGTAGATGTATTGAGTAACCATTGTTCCTCTTTTGTAGTGCGGCCCCAATAGCGGTTTGCATATAATAATTTTCGATGAAATTGATGCCATATGCAAAGCACGTGGTTCTGTAGCTGGTAATAGCGGTGTTCATGATACAGTGGTTAATCAATTGTTAGCTAAAATTGATGGTGTAGAACAATTGAACAACATTCTGGTTATTGGTATGACAAATAGGCGTGACATGATTGATGAAGCTTTAATGAGACCTGGTCGCTTAGAGGTACAAATGGAGATTAGTTTGCCAAATGAAGAAGGACGTGTACAAATTTTGAATATCCACACCAAACGTATGCGTGACTTTAATAAGATTGCTCCAGATGTGGACAATAAGGAGCTTGCCACATTGACAAAGAACTTTAGTGGCGCTGAGATAGAGGGTTTAGTACGTGCAGCCCAATCCACCGCAATGAATCGTTTGATTAAAGCTGATGCCAAGGTACATGTTGATCCACAGGCAATGGAGAAGCTCAAGGTTACACGTTCCGACTTCTTGCATGCATTGGAGAATGATATAAAACCAGTAAGTAGATAAGGGCTAAGTGCGACATTATTTGAAGTGGTAATATTGCTTGGCATAATTAACTTAAACATTTATTTTAACTAGGCCTTTGGCACCGCTCTAGAATTATTGGAAAATATGTTAGCACGTGGCATTATAAATTGGGGTCAACCGGTTTCCAGTGTGCTTGAGGATGGCATGTTGTATGTACAGCAAGCAAAGGCTCCAGATTGTTCTGGTTTGGTATCCGTACTTATTGAGGGCGCACCTAATTCAGGCAAAACAGCGCTGGCTGCTAAATTAGCAAAAATGTCTGACTTTCCATTTGTTAAAGTATGCTCACCGGAAGATATGGTCGGTTATACTGAATCAGCTAAATGCTTACACATTCGTAAGGTAGGATTTTGAGCTGCTTCTTCTACAAGACAATTTCTATTTTACTTTGGTTTGGTTTTTTTTGTCACCTAATTTTAGATATTCGATGATGCTTATCGTTCCACATTGAGTTGCATTGTAGTGGATAATGTTGAACGTTTACTGGATTATGGTTCCATTGGTCCACGTTATTCAAATTTAACATTACAAGCACTGTTGGTTTTGTTGAAGAAACAACCACCCAAAGGACGGAAATTGCTCATTTTGGTAACATCAAGCCGACGGTAAGATAACAACACAGTTTATAATACATAATTGAACTAGTTGAGGGGCAGAGCTGATACGTTCCACATAGTTTTGAAATGAGCGGCATTACTGGGGTGGCAAACACAATCATATTTTATTTGAGGATCAGCACTCCACGGCAAATAATCCTCACGCTCTCCTCAAACCGACATAATTTCAGTTAATTAAGTTTTTGATTCCTATTCCAGCAGGCGGATTGCTGCTGCATAGTAAACTCAAGCTTCTCTCTCTTTTATTCGCTCATTATTGGCACTTAAGTATGATGCTGCTACAACTTCGAAAAATCCGGGGATTGTTTTTGTGACAAACAAGGGTCAACTCTTGACAGAATAAGAATTTGCGTTGATATAGTAGTTCAAAAGATAATGTCACTGTTTTAGTATTTTGTTTTCTTTGTTTGATGGAAAGAAATATAATCAGAGTTATCAAGAGTTGCATGGGAAAAATTTTTGCTAAAGTTATGGCGCAACGCCCACAAAATTATAAATACATATTTTGACTTATTTTTTAACTATTCACTTTGTTCTATATAGTACGGTTTTGGAGGAAATGGAAATGTTGTCAGCTTTTACATCCGTATTACATGTACCGAATCTTTCAAGTCCCGAACATGTGCTAGCGGTGTTAGAGCATTCAGAAATATTCAGCAAGGGCGAATTGCAGGCAATTGGCAAGAAAATGGCTGGAAAAAGGTATGGAAGTGGAGTGTATAAATTTTTGCAATTACACCCAGCGAAAAAGAAACCGCAGTGAGTCTTTTACAATATTCAATTTTGTTTGCTTTGATAAAAAAAAATTGTCATACATTCTTTTTAAAAAAAAACCCTGGTTCATATGACAGTCCAAACTGTAAATTCATTCATTATTAAATAGAGATCAAACTTTCACACAAATTTCCTTACTAAAACTTGAATTTTGAATATTTTTTGTAATAACAAGTCAAGTTTTTTTTATCATAAAAAAATTCTGAATATTGTAAATCACTTGCACCAACTATTTTGTTTTGCTTGGCTTACGTATAACATTTACGATCTTTGATTTTACAGAGTATTTATTGGTATCAAAACATTGCTGGGACTCATTGATATGACACGACAAACAGATCCTCAACATCGCGCTATCAAATTCTTATCAAAAATGGAAGAAGAAAACTTTTTAGGCATGAGTCAGTAACTATATCGTAGAGAATTTAATATGTCAATAGTGGAGTTAAAAGATGTTTTTTGAATGCATATTAATATGAGGAGGACACATCATTATGTTACAAATATTTAACACATATGTACACTAGCTAAATACATAAATATATATACATGCAAAGAGATGTTAAGTTACAAAAATTAATGTCTATTAAAGATTTAATGAAATTAATACAAACATAGCAACACATAAAATATGGTCTTAAATTGGAAGATTTGCTGCTAAGCGCTAAAATTTATATTATTTAACATTATAACATATTTTTTCAGTACAACTTATTTGAAGCAATATTATTTGAGCCATTTTTATGCACAGCGAAGAACGGTGAAGTTGTTGTTAAAAGAAGAGAATTTAAGTAAATAGCATACTGTATAAGCACGTTTAATACGAGTATAGTTTTACAAAGACCGAAATTTGTTAAGATGGAGAGCAAAAAAATTATGATTACAATTATAGATTTTAGCACCGAATTTTAGCAAAATGTTAAAATTTATAATTTACAAAAAGAGTTCATGATTGGTGATATTGTGATAGTTAACTTGAAATTAAATTAAAATATTGCACGCATAAAAACGAAAAAAACAGAAAGAAAGTAAAAAGTATTGTCATGGTAGTTATGGGACTATTACTTTGAAAAAGAGTAAAGTGTACTCCTATGCTTTTTGAAATTTCCCTTTCTCCTTCCCATGCCTAAACTTATCACCTTACGCCTCTTAAGCTCGCTTAAATTTTCCCCACTTTTCGTTTCATCCTCACTCCGAACTAAAATTTCATTCTTCGGTAATACATATATTAAAAAAATTTCAGCATACATTCCAATTCATGTTTGGCTGAATGAGCTTTCAAAACTGTATTTCAAATACTATTTCAATATTTCTACTTTTAACAAAAATTGCCAAAATAAGTACAATTGGAAAATAAGTTGGTTCCATTCCATTTATTTTTGACTGTTGGATACCCTCAAATGTTTCGAGAAAATACAACAGGGCAAGCATTTCCGTTTCAGGTGTTCAATTATTATGACACTTACTTTCGGCTATTCAACTACAATACGATCTGTGCTCTTTCATTGAACTTTACGTGGAAAATGAAGTATATTTCAGTTTTTGCCCACTCAATTTATGGGTTTGTTTCTTTAAGAGTAAAAAACTGTATCGTTCTGTTTTTATCAGAAATCTGTGTATTACCAAAGCAAGGGTCATTATTTCATGAGCATGTTTTCAAGTCGAAATCGCGCCGAAATATTCGCTTCTATTAAGGTTTAACAATATGCGTATAAGATATTCCACTTCTGAATTAAATTTAAATGCTAATTATATGCCAATTGATTGAGTTATGATTGTGTTAAAATTATAGCTAAATTAAATATGCTTTAAAGTAAATTAAAATTTTTTTAAACGTTATAAGTGTCTATATATGGTTTAGGAAATCTAATTGTTTACATTAAATTTCAATCTAATGCTACACAATTTGTAAATACTTACATATACGTAGAATTTTATTTTGTGTATGCTTGTGCAAATGTTAATTTGGAAATAAGGCTACGAACACGGTAGGTGAAAAATATTAAGAGTTTATGAAGCGAAGAAATTATTGTTGTTACGGTAGAAAGAAAAGTCAATTAGACTTAAAAGTCAAACCCCACATTGTATTTCTTTTGTATTAACAACCTTTTCGAACCGCAATCTCAGCAAGTTTTTCAAACATACTACCATTTGAATATGTAGATTCATATTTATTTTCAATTCTTTACAAGATTAATACATTTTTGAGCGAATATGTATAACAGAAAAGATCCAAAACTCCATTGACGAATTAATAAAAATGTTTAAAAAAACAATATCTAAAATAGTTATAGTTATAAATATTGTTGACTTTCCTTCCAACCGAGATAAATTATTAAATTATTTCCAAATATAAATGAAAATTTGCAATTATCGCATAACGAAATGCTAATGCTACATATAATAAAGAAAACTGAAAAATAAATTTAAATAAACTTACTTTTGTGTACGGGGCAGGTTTTAAATGCATGAGTTCTTATATAGAAAACTGCAATCAGCATTCATTCTTTTAATATTCCTTTGCATTCACTAGGCCCAAAATCCATTTACCTATTTAGCATTACTTTGTCAAGTTTTATTTGCTAACAATTAAATTTACTAGAGAAATATATTTATTTAGGTGCATTTATGCAAGAAAAGTTGTATTCATCCTTTAGCTTTTTTGAACGTCGCTTTTGGCCTCTTAGTTTGTTTATTCATTGCTGAAGTTCTCATTATTGTGGTTCATAATTTAAATAACGGTTTTACTATGATTCAACGATAATTTGCCAGTGCGAACACGTCGTTGTAAACGCTGTAAAGAAGATCACATTGTTAAGCAACAAAACTCCAGCAGAATTTTTTGTATGGAATATTCTAGAGTAGCGATGACACAGTAACCCCTGGGACACATAGTACCAACCACCCAGTAAACATGGAAAAATTTGTGTACCTGATTGAATATATCCCTAATCATGCGATTTCCAAGTCTATGGCGCTCCTCACGTGCACGTTCTTGTTGTTTTACAACCTCTGGCAAGTTTTTAAAGTGTCGTTGTGTTATTGCCTTCATTTCTTTCGTAGCAAATATACGTAAACGTTCTAGAAATGGAAGATAAATTATTATTAAAAAATAAAAAAATAAAACGAGCTTTTACTTGTTGCAGGCGGTGGCAGTCGTTGTAAGCGTGTATCCAATGAATTTTCACTTGCATTTTCAATTATATCGCGCAACTCTTTACCACGTTCCAGACGCAGCGCTTGTATTTCATTAAGTATAGCTTTACGTTCTTTTGTGTGAGCAACAAACTGCGGTTTGGCACGTTCTAAGTAATCTTGTAGGGCACATGGTTCTTTTGGCTCATCTCTCATTTCGTCAGCCCCATTATCGATTTTCGAAAGTGAAGAATTACTGGCTGTTGATGTTGTGGTAGTGCTAATAGTAGTAGTCGACGTTGTTGTTTTCTTATCAAATTGTATAACATATGCTATTGATTTTGGTTTTACTTGTACGCTAATCGATTGACCAGAATGAATGGGCTGCGGATTATATATGGCATAATTTGGAACATTTCTGCCTTGCGCGCAATCGTACACCAAACGCCTACCAAAAATCGGTTGTGTCCGTTGTAGGGATGCTCCAGTTTGTACGCCAACACCTGCTTTTGTAGTCGAGCGAAATACCGCGGCAACATCATCATACTGATGTGTAGTTGTTGTTGTAGAACTAGTGGTACTAGTTGAGCCAATTGGAATTGAAACTTCTGACGAAATGCAAAATATGGATGAAGTGGATTGCTCACTATGTATTGTTTCTGTTTTATGTTGTGCGCAATTGATGGTGGCAGCAACTTTTTGAGTTTGCGGTAAGCGTGATGTGCTTGGTCGGTGTGGTGGGCATGGAGCGTACGGTCGAGCATGTGGCTGCATTGGTGGACCTTGGCCCACCAAATATGATTGCTGATATGGTTCTTGCTGCTGGTGTGCACCACATCCACAAAAGCCACCATTGGGTATGTTAAGCGGTAAAGAATAGTGTTCATGTGTTTGTCGTGCATTATTTTGGTGCGTTATTGAATTACACCGCTGTTGTAGTTCTTGTATAATATGTTGCTGTTGCTGTATTAACAATTGTTGCTGCTGATGCAACAGCGATTCATAGTGTATACGTTTCTTATTACGATATTGTTCTAGAAATTCACGTTTGCGCTGTTTAGCAAATGAACCGACGCTCTCGACGCCATCATTACTATCAGCTGAAGGTGTATCCATTTTCGAACGTTGCTGTTGTCGTTGCGTATCGGTTGGTAATTGCTCTGGTGTCGGCACTGGTAAGGGTGGTGAGTGTGTTGATGAACTTGCTGCAGTTTCGAACGGCAGTATTTGCTCTTCATTAGTGGTAACAATTTCAGTCATTGTACGAAAACGAGCTCTACCTGCTGCCAAATTATCATACGCATTTCCAACATCGTTAGGTTTATCGTAAACAATTTGTGTCTCGCGTTTACGTTGTTTTGAACGTGTAATTCTCTCATCTAATTTAACGACATCCTCATTTGATTCTTCGATTATTACTTCGATTTCCTGTACTGGCTTACCATCATGACCACAACTACTATGCGCGCTTGATGTGGTCGTTGCTGTTTTTATTGATTCGCGGTTTGTCTCTGTAAATACTGTATCGTATAAATTTTCAATTTCATGCATATCTAAATCGGTATCTATCTTGTGTTTAGCATGAACATCATTAGCGCGTTCGACATTCGTCTTTAATAGCAAACAGCGTAGCGTTTCTAAACGTTGAATCTCTGCTTGAATCCATTTCAGTTGCGTTTTTCTTTCAGTATCGAAATTTTCATTATCTATGCAAGTCTTTATTTTGTCTATTTTGTCGGCACTACGTTCAAACTCCCTTTTTTTCTCTTCATATTCAATTTCAGATTGTGTCATTGGATTCAACCAATCGCGCATAGTTGAGTGTGCTGCTATGTCTGAGACTGTGTCGGATGTTGCAGCAGTTTCTATGTTAACTACAGCTTTTTGTGTGGTAACTTCTTTGGATGTTGTGCTTGCTTTCGATGCAGAAGAATCTTTGTCTGTATTGTTATTTAATTTCACTTGCTCAATCACAGGATTATCTAAATTTTCAGTCTGTTTTAAAATATTTTCATTTGCATTATTCTTCAGTTTCGACTCATCTTCACTTTTTTCTAAAGTTTCAGCTTGTGTTTGTTTTGTGGTAAGATTTTGAAGCCTTTTGGCTTTTTCCCCTGCAAGCTTGACCGCTGCTTCGGCAGATGTTGTTGGGAGTGATGGCCTTTTAAAAACTTAAAATAAAGATTGCATTATTTACAGATATAAAATGTAGAGATATGTAAACAATACGCGTAAAAAATGAAACTTCTGGATCACTGCAGTGGGACCAGATTTTTCGTTTCTACAAGAAGTATCACTTCAGCATACAACAATAAAGGCATAGCTAAAAAAATAATACGAATTGTATAATACAAAAATTATTACGCTTACCATCAACCTGCATTAACTGTTCCACACTGCTACTACTATTACTTGAGCGCAAATCTCGTGGTAAGTCACTCATATCCATCGAAGTCTTCGCTGTTCTCGCTACCTTAACTGTCGAAGTACTCTTCAGTGATGTTTCCACAGTTTGTTGTTCTACCCTATATGTGGGTCTTGTACTTGATTGCGGCGTTGATACATTATCATCACAAGGTTCGAGATTGCTCCCGCCTGCATCCCCAACATCTTCCGTATTGAGTGTGGTTATGCGTTTAACTATATCACGCACCAGCTTTTTCTTTTGTCTCTGACTTAAGCTGCTTGCATCTATTAGTGAACATAGCAATTGTATACCTAAATCTAACTGTGGAGAATTTAACATAGTTGAGGTTGAAGTGCTGTTTTCTTTATTATCATTAAGTATTTTCTGCAGTGTGTCATGTACTTGTTGCACACTCGTCGTGGTATCATTTTTTATACTATCACGCTTGGTTGATTCAATTGCTTTGTGCGATTCTAGCATTTTATTCAGGCCAGCCACAAAGGGATGTACTTGGTTTGGCTCCTGGCTTGATTTCGATAATTTCGTATTCAATTTTGCTGGTGGCAATTTCTTTACGCCAAGTTCGCCATCTGTTGTGGAATTGGTAGAACGCGAAGAATAGTAATCAAAACTGCTCGGCGTAGCTGTACCGGCAGCATTTGAAGAGCTAACAGATGTTCCAGATGATAGTGCTACTTGTACCTCACGCGATGTTAGTTGTGGCATTCGCTGAATTGATGTTTGTGCGTATTGATCGTATCGTTTATGCAGTGACATGGAGGTGCTTCTTGATATCAATTTGGGACGTGAGCCAGTTGGAATATTTTCTTTTTCCGACTCCTTATCCATCATGGTGCTCGAAGCTAGTGGGGGTGTATTGTTTACAGCAGGCGGTTCCTTGGGCAATTTTTTCGACATGTGTGTTTCTTTAAGTTCTGATTTTTTAGTTAATTTACTCGTTTTACTATCGACTGCATCGTGTTCCTTCCTTGTACTGCTGGTAGCTGTAAATTCTTGAAAATATTCTTTTAGCACGGAACGTTCCAATATGCTGATATTGCTTGTGGACAAAGATTTCCTATATCCCACATCTCCCAATGAATCCCATTCAAGGCGTCTATGTGACTTGGCTATTGATTCAGGGGTCTGCGTTTGCTTAGTATCAGTGGCTTTCTGGCTTTTTGAGGGTGGGGTATGTAAGTCCGGTGCAGATGATGTACACTAAGTCCCAACAAATTAAACATGAATTACTAATATTCCTAACTTTTATTTTCCACTTACCTCATCTCCTTTTGGTTTCTTAACGTTCTTCGACATTTTATCTTTTTGCCGTTCTATTGGCACAATAAATTCCGTTGCATCGGTATCACTTTCCGTGGTTACTTCAGTTTCTTGCTGAAACAATCGTCTTAAAACGCGTCCTTCGTCCTCACTCTGGCAGCTGCTGATTGTAGTTGCTGAACTGTGACTTCTGCACTCACTTCGTTGTTCGGTTGGCGAATATAAACGCATATACTTTTCCAAGTCACGTTCTTGTCCAAATTTCATGTAATATTCGATTATTTTTTCATTGACGCGGGATGTACGTGGAAGCGGCGTTCTTTTACGCATTTTTGTTTATATTTTTAGGGGCCGCCATTGGGCGCGTTAAAAAAATTTGAAATAAATTTGTTTTCTTCTTCTTTGCAGGCGTGTAATCCTCAATTCACAATAGATATTGCACAATGAAATTGACTTCAATCGCATTTGGTGGACAATTTTTGTTTTTACTGCTTCGAACCACTTTTTTGTATTTATTTATATGAATTTCCGAACGCAACGATTATCTTATAGTGCTTGACAGGTTTACATGAGGTTACAAAATATGAATCATGATATGGATCATGATATGAATTGAAATTTTTTTTCGTGATAAAAAAAAACATGCAACCCATTTATTGAAGTTTAAAAATTCACGCATATCAACGTTCTAGTACATTTTTCAGCAGAAATATAAATATTTTCCATTTTTCCGTACTAAATCGGAAGGAAAATTTTGATATAGGGGAAATGCATGTACGTATGTTAGTATTTTGTACATGAATTTTAATTAAAATTGTTTGCCTACTTTCATATCTCCGATTTTTCGTTAAATTATATTTGACCGTTCAATAACGCGGAAGGTTCTCCCAACTTCACGTTTTTATGCGAGCTTCGAAAAAAAATATTGCGCAATACTCTATCTTATCATCTGATTTATTCACCTTTCACCTTTTGTTTGTCATAATTTTTTCTAACGCAATTGCTTCATCTGGCACCACCATAAAATCCAAATAAAAAATTTCAGCTGTGAAAATATATACATAAATTATTTTATTGTTTTAAAAATACATATTAGTTGCGATGGACAATATTTTAAAATTGAATAAACGGATGAAATTTAAATGAAAAGAAGATTCAGCACTGCACAAAATCTATTCAAATGCAATTGTTTTATGAAATTGTGATTTGTTACTTGTTTTCTTGGCGTTAACTTGGCCAAAATCGTATGTATATAAGTAGCTTAAGCCGCGTTTATTGATACGACACGTCGACAGATTCACATCTACCACTGGAATAGTTAAAGTTTAATATTATTAGAATTGGTTTAAAATCTGAAACTTAGTATAAAAATGCGTGTGAGTAATATTCGTGGGGGACGGTTGTGCCGCATTATATTTTGTTGTTGCATTATTTTGCCATTGATCTATCTTTTGGCTACATGGAGTGACACCAAGCGTGGCCTAAATAGTTATCAAAGTAAATTAGCTCGTTTTAACCATCAGAGATTGGAAAGCAGACCGCGTGAAGTTCCAAAACTGGTTGAAGGCAAGTAAAATTTAAGATATCCAATATTACAATTAATACAATGCAATCAAGTTTAAATCAACTCTTTATAGCCGGCATCTGGTAAAGTTCATTAGCTGGCTTTGACCTTGAGCACACAACGACACTGGCTAATGTATATGCGTCTCAGTGAGATCTGCAAAAAATGCAAACACTTGTGTTTTCAATGTTTATTTTTCTCTTTGAAGACACGCGCTTAGTTTGCATAAGAATGTTCGTTGAATACCAGTTCAACGACTCTTTGCACAGCTTGAAAGTATGGATCAACTTACCGTTTATAGATCCAATAAATGTGGTTTCTTCTAAAAATTATTGTAAAGCCAAAAAAAGACTCAAAAAGCTGAGCTTCAGGACCAAACTTTTAAATTCTTGTTTAAGTCGGCCTTGCGACAACACTCCGTGAAGCCGTCGTTCTAAACAAGAACCTGACCTTTTTTTTTTAATTTTATGACAGTTCAAATGAAATTGGAAAATTTCTTCAACCGTTTCATGGGTCCCTTCCATCAAAACAATTTGAATATTTACTACCTAGTCATGTAACACTTTTTTCTCTATTCAATTTACAGGCTTGGGAAATTTCGAACCGAAAAATGTCGAGCCACGTTCCGGACCTGGCGAGAATGGTGAAGCTCATCAACTTGCCGCTGATAAAAAGCATCATGCCGATGAATCTGAAATGGAGTATGGCATGAATATTGCATGCTCCGATGATATATCAATGCATCGTTCCGTACGTGATACACGCTTAGAAGAATGCAAACACTGGGACTATCCATATGATCTACCGAAAACGAGCATCATTATTGTTTTCCACAATGAAGGATTCTCAGTACTAATGCGCACAGTGCATTCAGTAATTGATCGTTCACCAAAACATATTTTACACGAAATCATCTTGGTTGATGATTACTCAGACAAAAAAGATTTGCGTGAGAAGTTGGAAAAATATTTAGAGCAATTCGGAGGATTGGTTAAACTTATACGTAATGGGGAACGAGAGGGATTGATACGTACGCGTTCTAGAGGTGCACAAGAAGCAAGCGGTAAATAAAGATAAAGCTTAAAGGCTTCCTTCGTATATAAAATAATTGAAATGTTTGTGTATTTGCAGGTGAAGTAATAGTTTTCCTTGATGCGCATTGCGAAGTAAATACCAATTGGCTTCCACCATTATTAGCGCCCATCTATCGTGATCGCACTGTAATGACAGTACCTATAATTGATGGTATCGATCATAAAACATTTGAATATCGTCCTGTTTATGGCAGTGATGCACATTTCCGTGGCATTTTTGAATGGGGTATGCTGTATAAGGAAAACGAAGTACCCAAACGTGAGCAACGTCGACGTGCACACAATTCGGAACCATATCGTAGTCCAACACATGCTGGCGGTCTATTTGCCATTAATCGTGAATACTTTTTGGAATTGGGCGCATATGATTCGGGTCTATTGGTATGGGGTGGTGAAAACTTTGAGCTGAGTTTCAAGATATGGCAATGTGGTGGCAGTATTGAATGGGTACCATGTTCGCGGGTTGGACATGTTTATCGCGGTTTTATGCCTTACAATTTTGGTAAATTGGCGCAAGCCAAGAAAGGTCCATTAATCACAATAAATTACAAGCGTGTTATCGAAACTTGGTTCGATGATACACATAAAGAATACTTTTATACACGTGAACCGTTGGCGCGTTATCTCGATATGGGTGATATTAGCGAACAGTTGGCTTTGAAGAAACGTTTAAATTGTAAATCCTTCCAATGGTTTATGGACAATATTGCCTATGATGTGTATGATAAATTTCCAGCGCTGCCAGCTAATTTACATTGGGGTGAACTACGTTCTGTGGCTACAGATGGCTGTCTCGATTCGATGGGACATCAGCCACCCGCAATAATGGGCTTGTCACATTGTCATGGCGGTGGTAATAATCAATTGTTACGTTTGAATGCTGCAGGACAATTAGCTGTTGGAGAACGTTGCGTGGAAGCTGATCGGCAAGGCATCAAGTTAGCAATATGTCGCTTAGGTACGGTGGATGGTCCATGGAATTATGACGAAAATACAAAACACTTGTTGCATCGTACACATAAAAAATGTATGGCGGTACATCCAACATCGCAGCAATTATTTTTAGCTCATTGTGATGTAAATGATGGCTATCAACAGTGGTGGTTTAAAGCAATCAAGCCACGGTGGTGAAGAACTGCGAAAAGTAATAGCACTACATCGTAGCACGGTTTTCATTGAACATTGGCATATCGCAAAATTTGAGCGTTGACGGGGAACTGTGTATGTAATTGTTAAATCTTGAAACGAAATTTTAAACGATTGAATGGTTTTGATGTAATAGAAAAAAGAGATGTTTGTTTTCTTGCCGTTGAATCAATTTTTACAAAGGGCACGAATATGAGAATAATATAAATATCGTTTATACGTTAGAATATCTACTAAAATCAAAATATTTGCAATGTAAGGTTAGAAACGAGTACATTGCCCTGTTCGCTATAAGCAAATACAATCACTTAGATCATAAGAAGTTAAATAACAATAATATATCTTATGGTTTCAAGTGATCAACTAATAATGAGCATTATAAAGCAATAACTATGTTGTGAAGTAAAAACAAATCTAATAGTTTACATACATATATACTACATATAGATGTATAAAAAACAAATATTTTAGTAAATCGATGACCGTTCCAAGAGTGCAAAAGCACAAATTTTTATAATCAATTGAAGTTGAGATGCGAATTTTAAATTTAACTGAAACGAACACATTTCCTAACATTTTTATATGTACTATCTATTATATGTATGTGGAATGTAATGCTTCAACATTGCCAATTATTAATAGGAAAATTGAATTTAAAAAAATACAAACAATAATTGTTTTAATTTATTATTATTATTAGTATATTTCTAAGTACACTCGCTTCTTTAACATTCACTCATTTTCACTGTTTTTTTTTTACTATTTTTTTCTTTAATTTTAAATGTATTTCCTTTTACTCTACATTACCATTGTACTATACTTTTTTATATGTGATACATAGCTAATGTTTACTTGTCGTTTGTATATCTTTTTTATACATGACATACATACATACTATGTGTATCTATATAAATTTTATTCATATAACACATTCCCAAATTTAATTTATTGCCTATTTTTAATGGAATTGAAACAATAGGACTAAGTCTGATAAATATGCAATAAATGATTTTAATATAAAATATATACTACATGTTTACTTTTATTTTACTCTGCAGCATGAACAGTTTCCAAATTAATAATGCTTCAAAACAAATGAGGAGAAAATGGGCGAACACTTGTTGATCTTGGAGATAAAAATCGCTGACGAAGAGACCCATTAGTTGAACATTAGATCGGTACGTGGACTAGCTGGCAGATACCGCATTAAAGATCTAGAAAATTATTATAATCAAGTTTATTGGGTTAGGAAAATTTAGAAGCGGCGCACTAGAAATCCACAGATAAGCTCGATCTTAATCTTTTCGAAGGTATAACGCCTGAAAAAATATAAGAGTTGTCCATGAAAAATTTATGATATGAAAATTGATAATTAATTAAAAAATAATCATATAAAATAAGTAAAAAAATTTAGACCTTTGATGACTAATTTAAAGAAATTGATAGCACTTAGCGGCGCCTTTATCACAACTTAGTTTCGTCAATAGCCAATACAATATTCTTAGAATTGAAATGAGTCATATAAAGTGATTACCGGTAAGCTGCTTCATAAGACGTGTACATAAATACCCTGTAGGAAGCATGGGGTCTCTACGTTCCCACTGTAATCGACTGCTGTGGTGAATTACTGTATGAAACTATCAATGAAGGATGCCTTTTACGTGGCAAACAATTTTTTTTACAGCAGTCAAATGCTATTTTTCAGTTCAATTATAAAAACTTGTAAAAAACAGCAAAAATTTAATAACATAATAAGATGTGGTAAAATCAAAAAACTGTTGCGCGGTATAAGAATTGATTTGACTAAAAAATATTAAAAAATAAGTAGGTGTTGCAGCTAAGAAGACATTTCCAACAGGGTAGCTACTAAAAATGTTTTCTAAACATTTCGCGCAAAGTGTAGAAAGTTTGGTTTTTATCGTTCGCTTTTACCCCGTTTGTTATCTAGAAGTAGCCACAAATTAGTCAATTCTAAACCGTGATAACGGTATTTAATGGACAGGCAACATAACGGTAATCAAACTATATTTGAATCTGTACTTTGACAGTAGATATTGGATGAAGATTGATTGACGTGTATTAATTGGCAATTTGTCACAATATATTTGACATTTACAAATGTATTCTGAATGGAAGCGCCTTTTTCGTAACCAGATGATGATGTAACCGGTAATTGTTACCAGTGGTTAAAAGCGAGCTTGTGGCCCAGTTGGTAGTAGCCTCCGAAAAGTAAACTGAATATAGTCGTTTAAACGGTAATTAACGAGTGAAGCAATGAGGTTGTCGTGGTTGTGCGAGGCCACGCCAAGCAACGAAGTAAATTGAACAAAATTATTGTTACTACACAAATAATTGATGCTTAGCAGAATATTTTGGTATGGAATTAAAAGTCATTTAAGGACTCTTAATATTTTTTAGACATCCACAGCTTGGTACTACATTTTCGAAACCAACCATTTTAAATTATTTTATTTATGTACATTTTCTTCGCCATTTATCAGTGTCAATATCCCATTTATCAGCACGATAGGTAAGTTCGTGTTGTGATTTTTGAATTGTTTTTATTTTACCTTTTATCAATGCCTGTTGAAATTGTTGCTGCTATTTTTTTTCGTTTATTGCTTGTTAATGATAAGAGGCCACTGATTTCTAATTTTTTGTTCAATTTTTTTTTTTGCAAATTGCTTGACGCTTTGATATAAATAGTTGTCTGCGCTGTAAATTGTTGTCATTCAGTTTTTATAACACTTTGGAACTACTTACTATATCCGGTTCGAGAACATCAAACTATACAAAATGCATTCCCGCACAATCTCTTTAGCTACCATAGCTCTTTGCGTCGTTTGGACGGTGGCTGTTGTTGATGGTGGTGCTATTAGGGAGCCCAACATAACCGTGGTTAAGGATATGGGCGCATTCAAGAAAAATCATCCCGAGTTGCGTTTGTTGCCAATGACGAAGGAGATGGGCAAGGCGAGAACGCAGTCGGTGCGTTATACTTTAGGCGGACGTATTGCAGGTAATTCAGTGATATGAGCATGGCAGTTGAGTGAAGTTCGGACGTCCTGGAGATCTGGAAAGATGTGTTTGAGATTAAAAGTGAGCCTTAATTCCAATTAAGAGCACCCTATCGAGTTGATGGACACACTTTCCGCATGAGAGCAGCTTTGTTCTCAAATTGTAACATCAGTCCAAAACAACATCCGTTCACGAGCTAGCCTTTTTTTCAATCTTTAACCTGCCCACTTGACTCACCCTTTATTGTTTGTATTTTATAGGTGATCATTTGGTTGCACAAGCTGCCGATGTCTACAACTACCAAGTTGACAAAGATGTAACCATTGAGCTGTCCTATCCGAAATCGGGCACTGGCAGTATTGTCACTTATGTGGAAATTGTTTGCGAGCAGGCCAGCAATGAGGGCAATGCTTATGTAGTTTCTGGTGGTATTGGTCAACGTTTAATATCCATTGTAGTGGATGCTAGTGAGACGAACTATTTCTCATATAATGTGCAATACTTTGGTACAGATTAAGTGAGTTTTGTGCAGTAATCCTAAGTAGTACCTGCTTTGAATCGTTTAACAAATACAACTATCTCAATAAAAAATAAAATTATAAGATTAACATGTTTGAAAATTTACAAAAAAAAAAAAAATTTCTAATGGAAAGAAGCTAGGTTTACAAAACAAGTAACATTTTTTTGTTGTTACCTAAGATGTGTAGACACTTCCAGAACATAGTCCGTGGCATTGCCCCCAAAAATTTTGTCAGCAATGTCTCTTTGTTCATGCCACCAGTACAGCGTCTGTTTCGGGGCTATGGCTAAGGCTCCAAACTAAGAACTAAATCGCTAGAGACTAAATAAACCATATGATTATTTATTCGATTTATTTTTCGGTAAGTTGGTATGTATGTAAGTCTTAGCTGTCAAAAATCTACAACAAAATTTTTTCTACATCATTGCTGTTTGGAAGGCGCCTATTGAACCGTTTGGAAATCGAAAAGTAAATATTCGATTTCGAGTAAATGACTAACTGTCAGTATTCGAATATTGACAGTTTCTGGGATACAATTATTATAATAAAAAAAGTAATAATAAACTTTTTGCACAGATAAAAGATAAAATTAAAAAAAAAAAACAACACAATATCGTATACGAGATTAAATGATTAAATGCAATGGGAGTACAAAAGAGAATTGCAATAGATGCCAATGTCAAAAAAGTGTTAAGATGTTTTGATGTAAATTATCCATTTGTTTAATTTTTTATATGCGCCTCGTAAAGCTTATATACAAAATGGCATACAGTGAGTGCAACTCAAAAAGGGCCACTTGGTTCTTTTCATATATTTCGAAAACTTCTTCAACTGAAATTTGTTTGGTAATTTCATATACAAATATTGATTTTTCTATCAACGAAATATTTTGAATGTGTATTTCCAAGCTCATGAAAAAATTACGAAATTTTTTGAAAAAAAAAAAAAAAAAGAATTGGTGAGAGTTTTCAAATTTGCGACAAGAATTTCAATAAGCAGTTTTGTAGCCTGTTGAATTCTATGCAAGTTTTACGGCGCTAGAAAATTCTCTATATTTTTGGCAATTTTTATCGACATAGCTTTCGGTATTTTTTTCCATGCAAATTTAGAAAAAAAAAATGGCAAAAATCAACGAAATATTCCAAGTATCCCATTTTGAGTGGCACTCACTGTATATACGAGCTTTACACAATTTACAAGGCATATAAGCATATACAGGAATACCACGAATATTTGTTTTTGTATTATATTGTCGTATATTTTTACGTGCTCATATACATATGATCTCCCTGAAGAAGATGTGATGATGCAACCAAATGCGTATGAGGAAATTAAAAACTTTTGAGTTATATTTTGTGCAGATCGGTCGAATAAGCTCTAAAATCCACAAAAATAGGTAAACATTGAAGCAACAATTAAAAAAAAAATAACAGTTTTCTAGTCGATTAATTATAATCGATATTTCTTTAAACAATCAATGTAAATCGATTAAACGACTAATAATCGTTTACATAACCCAACTTTTTCCGAATCGCAGTTTAAAGTTTTTTTGAGGTTATGAAAACACCTTCGATTTTATAAATAATAAAATTTATTACGTATATTCCCGATATATTAAAAAAAAAAATTACTGCAGAAAGCGTTAACAATAATTGAAAAATAAATCAAAACATTAATATTATATTGTAATTATGTACGTTCTACGTAGTATTCATTTCCTCTCCTCTTTCAATGATGTATTTTTAATTTCATTTTCATTTTTAAGAAATGATTTTCAATAACAATTTTTGATCAACAAAAACTATTTCAAACCTAATTATTTACAGTGTATTATGTATTAATAGCCGTAAATGAATATCTCAAACTCTACATAGTTTGTCTTATTGTAAGCAAAAAGTATATGGCAATAGGATTTATTAATGCCACCTTCGACAAAATGTGTATCTGCTTGCTCAGATGAAATTGCTGCAAAGATTTCCACTCTTGTGATTATATTAGAATCTTGACCCTGGGATGGGTAGCGTAGCAGTGCCTCAACATCTTCGGCGCTGGTGAATTGATTTTTGTCCTGGAAGTTTAATAACAAACGATCGCCTACAGGGGAGAGAGAAAGATTTAAAAAATTATTCCAATAATCTCTGTATCTTATCTGAGATTTGCTTTTAAATAATTTTTTTTATTTTATTTATTACTAAACCACTTTTTATGTAGATTCTAGTGCTTTTATTATGTACCTTATCGGGAGTACATTTAATCTGGTAAACAATTGTTTGTTTTGGGAAAATGCATAACTTTGTGTTGTGAGTTTTACTGCCGTTTAAGTCAGTCAGTCTTTTCTCCGAGTCTGTCGACTGCATACCTCGAACACCTTGGCCTAATTTTGTTGAGCTTTGAGATCACTTTAGTTTTGATTGTTTTGGGACCATTTTGGGATGCATTTTTTTTTGATTACACTGAACTGTTTCAAAAATAGTTTGGTACAGTTTTTGGAACCGTTGGGAATTTCTTTCATACAACACTATGTAGTAAAAAAATTTCCAAAAATCAACAAAATTTTCAAGACATTTGATACGAGGCAAGAACTTCATTGACTACAAAACTGCATACTCGGAAAAAATTCTGAAACTCTTTCCTAAAATTTTAAAATTTCGAGGAAATTTTTTGAATTGTCAAAGAATTTTTTTTAATTTTTCCATAAACTAGAAAACACTGGTTTAAAAAGTATTTAGAACAAAAAATTTAATGTTTTTATACCAAATTAATAGTTGTTCTTTTCGGATTGAGTTCTGAACCGTTTTTAAAATATTTTGGTACAGTTTTTCAGTTTGTTTCCAAAAAGCTTTTAAACTGAAATAGTGCTGAAATCATATCAACAAGTTTCGAAAATAGTGCGGAAAGCGGAAAGGAAATTATCTGGAAATTTCAAACACGGTGAAACGTTATTGTAGGTTGCACAACGTGGTGTGGAGAGTAGCCTCATTGCAGATTATTACCAGCACAACAATTAAATGGCCTAAATATATTTATGTTTGAAATACCCCTAGGTCGGGGGTTATGCAGGGGCTAGGTCAGCAATATCCAGCTCTACTGACATCGACAGTTTTTTGAGAAATCAGTTTTGGATAAATCCTAGCTGGTAAACTGGTAGTGCCGTTGCTTCGCTCAAAGTCTCTCAAAGCTCTGTAAGATATCATTTTACCTCTTGCAAAGTTTTGATCTAATATTTTCACTACTACTTACTACCTTCCAGTGCCAGATTAACCAAAACGCAATTTACCCGCTAATATTATCAAATTAAACACTTATCTTTCATTTTCTACACGACCTTTCAACCGTTCTAACATCAAATTCTAGTTTAGAATATAAAAACCACAACGCGCACTTACCTGAAATTCTTTTGCCCATACTAAATACGTATTGACCACCAACATAATGATTCTTATCGAACGTCGTCAAGCCAACTTCGGGATGCAAGACTGTGAAACGAGAGTCATTGGTAACTGTTCCTATTCCTGTATAATTAAGTTCGGCCGTCAAAGCGATATTCACAAGGGATAGTGCTATCAGGCATTTCTCTGCAAATCCAAACATAATTATTTGTTTTTGTTATTATTTTGGTCGCTTTTGTCACTTTCACTCAATTTGATTAATTGAGAATTTTTCGAGGCGTTCACGTTACGTTGATCACTAATTCACAAATGCGACTGTTGTTGACGAAACGATTTTTAAATAAATAAACTATTGAGTGGACTCAAATGAGTTTTTATAGAGACGCTTGTTTTGGCTATCCGATATAGCCTAACACGATTTAACTCTTCAATGAAATGATTTAGTGAGAAGGTAGACATTAATTACTCAATATATATATAAATATATATAAATCTAAAATATTCAGACAGGTGTGAGTACATTCTAGGTGTGCCAGCTCGGTAAAATTCAGTGTGAAATAAAATGCCCAAAAATATTAAAATAACTGGCTCTATTTTTGAGTGCTTTAGTCTAACGGTTGACTACGGTTGTTTTTGTAATTCATAGCATGATCCAATAATACAGGTCGTGTCGATAGGCCAGCTGATTTTTATTTTTTTCTCGAATTTTGACAATCAACCCATTTTCAGTACGATTTTGTTTATAAGCCCACAAATTACAAAAACAAAATACATAGAAAATTTTTGTGTGTTTGTATGTTTGTCGAGCTGCTACGACCTGTTACGGTTGGATCATGATTCATAGGGTTCAATGTCACAATCGCACTGAGAAATGAGTGTACTGTCAAAATTCAGGAAAAAAGTAAAAATCAGCTGGGGTCGAATTGCGACATACGATCCGTTATCGAATGCGAATTTTTAAATATCAATAGTTCTATGAGGGTAATTCCAGTTGGTTCAATTATGCATTATTATTCTTTCAAAATGCTGGAAAGTTTTGAAGTTATTGTGGTTTAATTCGCATTCGATCACGGATCATATATCGTAATCCGACCTTCGTCATGCCGAAAAATATCGATATACATACATAGGTATCGGTAAATAGTACTAAATGGCTAAAACGTTCTTTTAAAATGTCTTCTAAAGTTAAAAAAAATTAGTAGTGCTCTTCAAAAAAGCGTCCTTCCAGATTATCTGAGCGACTGATTTTGGAACTCCGTAAACGCACCTTCAAAGAGTAATTAAATCAAACCTGTTAAATTTGATTAGTAATTAGTAATCAATTGATTAGATGGGTTGTTTCAAGAAAAAGCAATTAAAAATTGACTACGATCAAAAAAAATAAAAAATAAAATCATGATTTTTTACGATTATTAAAAAAATATTTAAAAAAAAAAAAAATTATCAATAATCAAAATAAAAAAATTGCTAAAAATAAAAAAAAAATTCAAAATTTATAAATTAAAAATAATCAGAAAAAAAATTTTAATTGGTAGTAATTATTTTAATTGTTTCAAGCAAAAAAGAATTGAATACGATAAAAAAAAACATGATTTTTTACGGTTATTTAAAAAAATCAAATATAATAAAAAAAAAATTGTTGAAAAAAAATTTTTTTTTTCTAAATATTTTTGTTTATTTCTTTTAATTGTAAAAAATCATGATTTTTTATTACTTTCTTTTAGTTATTGGAAAATAATCATTAAAAATGTAAAGGTAAATGGTAAACAATCATTAAATGGATTCTTAGGAAAATAATCAATCCATTCGATAGTAGTCATTATTTAACAGTTTTGCTGAAAGAATACCTTTTTATACATTTTAGAACGCAATTTTTTCAGCGAATATGCTCTTTTCGACGTCTTTTAGGCATCTCCTTTGCAATAAACCCATACCATAAACTATTTCGAAATTTAATAATTCGTTTTGTAAAAGCAAAATTTTGAAAACAACACTTTTCCTTTCGAATCAACTGGCAACTCTAAAAGACCCAAAACATACACTCAATCTACGAAATTCTCCAATTTACACTCTTTAGTCACACGTCACAACTTGATAATCTCTATTGACTAGGTGATAAGAGGTATACAAACTCTTTTATATATAAACCAGGTGTTATCAGTGCAAAAAATATATGTTTGTAGTACCTAACGCTCCCAAAGTTAACAGTATTTTGGAACTAAATATTTAAAAAAAAAAAGTGCACTACATAAGTATTTTCTAATAGAATGCCACGGCATTACAAAATTTGTTGTAATTTATGTGGATATGGTTTATGAAAATTTAAAGAACTAAGCCGATTTCCGATTTTCATAAAACTGCTTTATCCTGTCTTTCTATCTCTTAGCTAGATTTTGAAAACATTTAGAATCTTGCAATCCCGTTGGAAAAAGCGCAACTTGGTGAAGCACCCTAATGCACATAACTGATGTATGGATTTTTTTAAGTTAGTAAAGATAAACCTGCTTTTACGATTAGAGAGTTTTGTTGAGATAAGGAAGAAATGTGAAATGATTTGAATTCGAAAATTGGGTACGTACTAAGTTACTAACTGATTTAAGATTATTTAGACTATAAACTGAACTCTCATGTCATGTCTGTCCGAACGCGACAAACGATTTGAAAAAATTTGTAATCTACTTTTAAATAGTTTTCTCTAATATGCGTTGGGATTAAGAAGAACAATTTTAGTGTACTTTCCTTACGATCTTTTCTGGAGATATCTACAGTGGGATCAAGTAATCATAGTTTTCTTTCTTACCTAATATTCTATACCAATACTTTAATATACATAACTAAGTTGACTATTATTCGTTCTATGATTACTAAAATAAAAAAGAGTGAGATATAGCCTCAGGGAGCGGCCAGGCAATTCAACTTTGGGCAGCAACAATTTGGTCTGATAAGAAAGCTAAAAGTCGTAAAGTAATAAAAAAAAAAACTTAGCTAAAAGGTACAAGATACCACGATCTACCCTAATGATAGAAATTATGTTGCTTTGCTAATACACTTAGCTGCTTATATTTACTTAAATAAAAGGAAGTGAGCATTCCAATTGCGAAAATATTTTTTAATTAAGATTTACAACATAATTTTTGTTTCTAAATAATTCAGAATGCGCAAAAAACTTTTTTAATTAAAAGATAATCTAACAAATTTTTGGTATAAAAGATAATCTTAAAGCTGTTTGAAATACCTTTGCAAGAATATACTATTCATTGATCATTTTATTCTGAACTATCTTGTTTAAATCAGTAAAGCAACTTAACTCCGAATATCTGAAGTAGCGACTTATTTTTAGCAGTATAAAAATATATATCTTTGTAATGTTGGTTTTTGCAGTTATTTTATTTTATTTCATTTCATTTCATTTCATTTCATTTCATTTCATTTCATTTCATTTCATTTCATTTCATTTCATTTCATTTCATTTCATTTCATTTCATTTCATTTCATTTCATTTCATTTCATTTCATTTTATTTTATTTTATTTTATTTTATTTTATTTTATTTTATTTTATTTTTTTTTATTTTATTTTATTTTATTTTATTTTATTTTATTTTATTTTATTTTATTTTATTTTATTTTATTTGATTTTATTTTATTTTATTTTGTTCTTTTTTTATTTTATTTTATTTTGTTTTATTTTATTTTGTTTTGTTTTATTCTATTTTTTTTATTTTATTTTATTTTATTTCATTTCATTTCATTTCATTTCCTTTCATTTTATTTTGTTCTTTTTTTATTTTATTTTATTTTATTTTATTTTATTTTATTTTATTTTATTTTATTTTATTTTATTTTATTTTATTTTATTTTATTTTATTTTATTTTATTTTATTTTATTTTATTTTATTTTATTTTATTTTATTTTATTTTATTTTATTTTATTTTATTTTATTTTATTTTATTTTATTTTATTTTATTTTATTTTATTTTATTTTATTTTATTTTATTTTATTTTATTTTATTTTATTTTATTTTATTTTATTTTATTTGATTTCATTTTATTTCATTTTATTTTATTTCATTTTATTTCATTTCATTTCATTTTATTTTATTTTATTTCATTTCATTTCATTTTATTTTATTTTATTTTATTTTATTTTATTTTATTTTATTTTATTTTATTTTATTTTATTTTATTTTATTTTATTTTATTTTATTTTATTTTATTTTATTTTATTTTATTTTATTTTAATTTATTTTATTTTATTTTATTTTATTTTATTTTTTTTTATTTTATTTTATTTTATTTTATTTTATTTTATTTTATTTTATATTATTTTACTATATTCGAATTTTGGAAAGCCTTGTTTTATGATGCTCATTGAAATTGACAGCTTTTTATCTAACCAAAATTAGGAATTTATTGACTTAATGGAAGTGCCATGATACGCGTTTACGCAACTGCGCCTTATTAAATTTCTTAAGAAATCTATTTATACTCCTAAGTAAAGTGCCGAACCTTTCTTTAATTTGCTAAAGTGTTTCAAAATTATTTACCATTTGCTAATATGCCTTTTTTTTTTTTCTAATGCTATAAAATTCAAAGAGATAATATGTATATTCATATACCCACGTGAAAGATAGCGATCCCACTCCCAGTTTTTATAATTCTCAAATGAAAGGTGATTAGCACGACGAACGTAATCGCATGCATGCTCTGCTTAAATAAATAAATAATAAATTAATAAACTAATTTAAAATATTGTGAAGTGAAGATTAAATAGTGTCAATTGGCGGTAATATTTTCGGTAGCACGACAGTGAACCAAAACAATTTTGATTATTTAATATCTTTGGCTATCAATCGTAAGGTGAACGATCGTGCTAATTTTGGACAGCAAAGGTATCTGAAGTTCTAGGTCTTCTATCTACTCTATATTTTCCTCGTCTTGCAGAAAGTGTTTCGAAACAACAAACCGTCTATTCTCGATATAATTGCTAAATAGCCAACTTAAAGCAAAGGAGTAGTGTCGTCTAACGCTTCTTTCCCAAAAATATAAAAAACTTTATTTACACAAAAATTAATCTCAAATCTGGATTTTCTTGATTTCATAAATTTTTCCAAACAATTTCCTCAATGAAGTCCAAATACGCTGCTACACGCGTATATAAGCTTGGCGCGACGCTAGCACAGCCTTGACCAGCCGAGACAATGCCTATAACATGCATTTGCCGACTACTTTCGTCAATGATGAGGTTGAGCGGCCCACCAGAGTCACCCCAACAGGCATCGCTGGTTAAATCTGGATCATGCGTACATATTTGTGTTGATAATATGCCACGACTTGGTAAGATGCCTTGGCTTGCATAGGACGCATTACAATTTGCCAAAGGAAATATTTTCACACGCGCTGTTAGTAGAACATCGGATTTCGCGCGAGCTTGATTGAGGTAAGAAAAAAAGAAATTAAGAATAAGAAATCCATAAAAACTGAACAAAAAATTACTTGTCAAATTAGTTGTGCCCCAACCGGTGACATTAAGCTGCACACTCGGCGCTGGATCAGCCAACTCAGTATGCAGACACGCTGGAAATACTAGCGAAGAGTATTCAATGGGATACTTCAGCTCGATTAAGGCAATGTCGTCATACTTCTGCAAGCTACTGTAGTCCTTGTGTATGTGTACGGTCTGTAAAAATGTTTTTTTGTTTTTTTTTTCTTTTTTGTAAATTTAATTTCGTATTTTGTAGTAGTACCAACCTCAATTGGTACATCAACAGCATTACGCAATTGAGCGGCGCTACTAAAATCTGTAACACCTAAACGCACTATGCGCGGTATCGCATCACGTCGATTTACACAATGCGCTGCCGTGAGTACGAAACGTTTATCGATAAGCGTGCCACCACAACGTATTTCGTATGGTGGTCCATTTGTATTGATCGACGCATAGCCAATTGCAGCCATATGTGGATATTCACCCGGTGTAACCGGTGAGCCACCGAGCACATGCGCCACAGTGTAGGGTTCTGAGTAAGCATCGAGTAAGCGACAAGCTAAATGTGAAAAATTAAATTTTTTTGGATTATTTGTAGAGTTCTGTATTAAGCGTAAAGTACATACCTTTAGTGGCCTTTCGTTCCTCCACACCAAAATCACCACGCGCATCGTTGATCCCATCCACTGCCGTGCCAGTTTTGATATAATTTGTTGTGGTATTGAAAATGTCAAAGAGATTTGGGCGCGTTTGCGCGGCGGGACAACAGATTATTTCTTCGTAAACTGTGAAGCCGCATCGTACCACATCTTCACGTGATAGTCCCAAATTTTGAATTTCTTGTCCAAGATCTGGACATTTGCTCGGCACAGCACATACACCATAGACGCCTTGTTTTATTTCGCATCTTTCGCCTACTGCAAGTAAAATGCAAAATAACTTTAATCATGGTTCCGCGTGGTCTTTAGATCTTCAGGCGCTTAAAGATATCATAAGTTGTGTTTCTCATTGAGCCTATCTATTCAATAGGGTTCACTCAAAATGGTGAAGAATGAATGATATAGACATTGACCGTCCTATTTGTGAACCTAAGTAATGGCACGCATGCTACATCACATCCATTTCATTACATCATAACGATATCACGTCAATTTATAATACACATCACAAAAATCACAGAAGATACATATCACCACATCACATGCTTTTTTAAATCACATCACACTTTGCCCTTGAACTTACCATCTGCCGGCACAACAGCGGATATACAAAATAAAATTGATATGAAAACAAAGGCGTAAATAATAATACAACAATTAAATGCCCGGCTTAGTTTGCGAAATGTAAATATAAACATAATTATCTAAGAGTTCATAAACTAGTTGGCGATAAAGCGAGAGCGCAATGTAATTAACGCTATGAAATGAATATATTTTGCAAAAGTTTTGTTTTGTTTTGTTTGTGCTCACGTTTTAGCAACAATAAATTTTACACATTCAAATCATATGTTTTGAAATGTTCAGAGTGATGAATGAGATCTCTTTATTGTTGGCCAAAAAAAAAGAAAAAACAAAAAAAAAACGTTCCACAGCTAGCGCGTTAATTAAATTGGAGAAGTATTGAAAGTCAAGATTTTTTGTTGTAATTAATCACTTTTAGCGTAATATTTTTGAGTTTATTTAAATTTGTTAATTGCTTAATTTATTCAAAGTCTTATAAACCGCTCAGTAAATAATATTTTTGAAGCAAAACTACGCGACTCTCTCGCTGCACTGCAGCTTGGCGACTAAGTCAAGCTTTTTGTTGATCGGTAAGTTTTTATTAAAAATGCGAAAATAGCGAGAATGAGTGTGGGAATAAAACTGTCAAACAATGTGAGTAATTAAAGATTTTTTTAAATGTTAATTCAATTTAGATTCGTACAAAGATTAAGATTAGCAAGGGTTAAGATTAATATTTTGAGTTTGAAATTATATTTACACTCGAGCTATGAACTAATCAAAGTAGAAATAGAGATATATAGCACTCACAGTTTAGGCGCACTTACTCATATGGCTTAAATATATATATAGTTTATGATAATTATAGATGTATCGATAGATTTGTTACAGGTTAGTTGGCATCCATAGAAAGAAAATGTGTTGATTAAAAGTGGCAACAGTGCAAATGCTACAACGCATGTTAATCGGTTTGAGACGCTATTGCTTGGACATGCTTGCTTGAGTTTATGTTGTTGTATTATCAATTCGCTGATTTGAAAATAGATCGTGTAAGTGAACGACGAGCTTGTTTTGTCAGATATAACAAACATATGTGAGTGCTGATATATAAAACTTTTACAACAAAAATATTAAATAAAATAAAATCAAAAAAGTAGAATAAAATGAAATAAAATAAAATAAACTAAAATGAAATAAAATAAAATAAAATAAAATAAAATAAAATAAAATAAAATAAAATAAAATAAAATAAAATAAAATAAAATAAAATAAAATAAAATAAAATAAGATAAAATAAACCAAAATAAAATAAAATTGTTGCGGAAAAATTACAACGTGCCTAGACTTAAAAAAAATAAATTTTTGACTCAAAACTTCCATCAGACTTTGCAGTATAACAATTCTTTCCGAACCGTGAAGGTGGTTATCACGTACCCATCTCTAATGTAAAAAATTTGGATGATTTGAAAACAATAAAGATGAAGAGATTTGAAATAATCAAAGTAGGTATAACTAACACTTAGTCCTTAAATGTGATTAATGGCTTAAATTTTAGGAATTCTGATGAAATCTTTTCATAGAAAATTGATTTCACTACAAAATTAGGTATATATGTTAGTATGTATGTATATCACGTCATAACCAGATTACGATGTCATGACTTGCAACTCGATTAAAATCATATCACTGATAGATGAAATAAAATCAATTGGAACCACCTCGGGCATTGACAGTAACTTTGAGCCGATGCTTAGTCGAACATGGTAAAAAATGTACATGCTAATAAAAATCATGAACCATTATTAAAAAATAAATATGGTATATAATATTGTAATTAGAAAAACAAAATTAAAGTATAAAATAATGTACAAAATGTACAGAATATGTGAATTTAGTGAAATCAAAATATTAGTGATTATATTAGTGGCTTGCTTTGGACTTGCAAGGATGCAATCTGAAGGTAAAATAAAGAAAAAATTAAAATAAAATAAATTAAAATAAACGAAATAAAGTACATTGAAAAAATAAAACAAAATTAAAAAAAATATAAAATTAAGAGAGGCAAAAAAAGAAAAAAAACTAAGTGCAATAAAGTAAAATAAAAATAAAAAATAGAAAAGAAAACAAAAAATAAACAATAAAGAAAACTAAAATAAAGTAAAAAAAAAATTATATAAAAAAAAATATATGAAATAAAATAAATTTAAAAAAAAATAAAAATAAAAAAAACTAAAACAAAAAAAAAAAAAAAAATATAAAATAAAAAAGGCAAAAAAAGCCAAAATAAAACCAAGTGCAATAAAATAAAATAAAAATAAAAAATAGAAAAGAAAACAAACAATAAACTTTTCGAGCTTTTGCGTTTTCAGAAAATGGACCTTGCGAAACAGAACAGTATAAAGGACGTTGCGCTGTACGCTCAAACTGTACCAATCTAAATGATACTATGGAAGCAATGAACATAACCAATGACAATTTCGCACAATGTGGCCCTAACGTTGCTGAGGAAATAATTTGCTGTCCGTAAGTATCTTCATGAAGGATATACAAAGTTTCTATAATTTGGAATTTCTACATCTCCACAGCGACAGTGCGCATTTAAGCACAACAGAACCGCCAAGCTCTACAGATTTCACCACAATATCGTCCAGAGGAGTGCGAGATATGTTAAACTCACTTCCAGTGCTTGAAAGAATGCAAAAATTTAGAGATCTTCTGCTAGAAGCAGGGTTGGCTGGAAGACCAAATCATGCGACTACTTTAATACGCGCTGTGCGACCTGCTGTTCGTGGTGGGTATAGAGCGTTGCTAACAAATTTCGAACATACAATTCCTGCTTATTATATGTATTTCAGCATGCAAAGAAATCGAAAAACATTTAATGTTCAGCTCACTTTATCATATACTTGGTGATGAGCCAGTGGAAGCAACCACATCCTATCCACATATGGCTGATATTGTTTATGATAGTGAAGTACTCAAGTGTGGTGGAACTCTGATTGCGAAACGTTTTGTACTCACCGCGGCACATTGCCTCGCAATGCAAGGTGCAAAAGCGTTGAAAGTGCGATTGGGAGTGACGGATTTCAATGATACCACACAAATGCAAGGACTTGTTGAGATCGATATTAAGGTAAGTATGGTGAATATAAGCCCAAAGGAGAGTTTCATACAATTTAATATTTGTTTATTATCTCATTATTTCATTCATCCATCTTCCATTCTCTCACCTTAGACCACTTATGCTCACGATAATTACTCAACTTCTTCACATTACTTCGATATCGGTTTGATTGAATTGGTTAAGGATGTTGAATATACACCAAAAATCTATCCAACTTGTCTACACACGAGCGCAGCCGAATTGCCTGACAATACCGAATTGATTGTAACTGGCTGGGGGCGCAACGAAAATACGAGTACGAGCATGATTTAAGAATTTTTGAACTTAAACATTAAATACAGAATTTTTGGAAATTCTTTATCTCTTCACTAGCTTTTCCGGCACGTCTTATGGCAGCCTCATTGAATCTTGTCAACGTAACAAAGTGCAACATAAGCTATGCCAACAGCATAGATCATCAATTAAGTCATGGCATTGATGAAACTCAACTTTGTGCTTTTGCAACGGACAAAAATGCTTGCTGCGTTCATTCCGGTGGTCCCATACTTTTAGTTAAGGATAGGGCATTCAATAATTATCACGTTGTTGGTGTGGTTTCATTCGGTTTACTTTGTGGCTCAAATGTACCAGGGGTGTATAGTAGGGTGACATCATTTTTGGATTTCGTTGAAAGTATTGTCTGGCCGGAGGGTTAATTAAAAAATGCGGAAATACGTCAACTTCTAGCAAGTATACTCCAATTGTTATTATTGATATTAAAATGCATATTGAAAATCACTACAAAACCGCTTTATAGAATATGATGCAGTTTGCTCCGTTGTATTGTTAGATGCCTAACTTGAAGTAATGGATGCTTTTTACTACAGAGAAAGGAATATTTATATATATAATATACATACATTAAGATTTGAATATAAAAAGCCAAAAGAGAAAGTTCTTTTAATGTCTGCGGTGTCTGAAAGCAGGGGTCTTAAATGTATATCCTCTGTTTTTTGAGCAAAAATTAGGTTTCTCATGTTGAACCTAGAAAAACAAAGAAAACTCAAATGTTTGAATGAATAAGTAGGTATTAAACTTTTTGTATTTTTTCCAATAATTATTAAATATAAGCTACTTTTTTAAAAATAAAATATGTGAAATAAAATAGTTTTTATAACTTTTATATTTTCGGCTTTTTCTTTAATTGGCAAGGAACTGGCTTATCGATTCAGGAAGAGTTCGACAGAGCTCTATAACTTCTTCTTGTTTCGTTAAACGATGCCCAATTTAATTGCACGACTATTATATTGCACACAAGTGTGCAAGTGCATACCTTCGATCACAATCAATGACAAACCATCTCTTAAATACTTTATATACATATGTATGGTGAATCGTAATTTCTATTACAAGAAATTTATTGTAATAGTTTCATAGAAAAATGATTACATTAAATTTAAATATATTTTGCATCATAAAATGATTGGCGATCGCAATATTGATAGAAACCAACGAAATCAATTGAAATCAGTTCGGACAGTTACAGTAATGTTTCGTTGTTGAGAGGGCGCACATTTTATGCGAGTTAAATTATTTACGAAAATATCATAGGGCAAGTGTTGATATCAATTAAGTTGCATGTTATGTGAAGCTGCGATAACGAAATAAAAAAAATTAGCAACACGCGTGAATTTAAAGAAATTGAAATTTAATAATTATAATAAAACTAAAATTTAACATAATCCAGAAATGCAATACAACTGTTAAATAATAACAAATTTATAAAATTAAAAAAAAAAAAAAAATTAAAAAAACTTAAGTATAGCCTAAAAAATTATAAAATTTGATGTGCGCGATGCTCGGAAAGCCCTTTTACAGTCGAATTAGTCTGCTAATGATTATTTTATGTACGTGTTGGAGACTCGGATATACACAATCTGAAGGTAAGATTGAAAACATAGTTCTGTCACATTCACGAAAACTTACAGATGTGATGTTTGAGTCATATCGAAATCAATAAATTCGCATATAGGAAAAGCCTTAACCGAACTGTAAAAGTTCAACTTGCAACTTTTGGAATAAATGGAAAAATGAGAAAAAATTGGAAATGAGTTGCTGGTTCGTGTCTATAATTTTCATGTAAGGCAGAGAGCGAAACAAGTTTGCAAAATTTTCTAGTTTCTATGAATTCATAGATAACTTTTTTGTTAATTTTTGTGATTTTTTTTAATTCAATTCAATTAAGTTTGATTTGACTTAATTTAACTTAATTTAGCTCTATTTAATTTAATGTTTGATGATTTAATTTCATTTAAATTTAAATTTAGTTTAATTTAACTTAGTTTAATTAAATAGAACTTGATCCAAATTTAATTTAATTTAATGTAGTTGAATTAATTTAATTTAATCTAATATAATTTATTTTAGTTGAATTAATTTAATTTAATCTAATCTAATTTATTTTAGTTTAATGTAATTTAATTTAAGTAACTTAATTTAACTTAAACTAATTTTGTTAAATTTATTTTTTATTTTATTTTGTTTTACTTTATTTTATTTTATTGTTATTATTACTATTATTCTTTTTACCAGTTTTTGTTTTATTTTAGTTTACTTTTTTTTGTATTTAATTTTATTTTATTCAATTATTATTATTTCTTTTGTATTATTCGGCCTTTGAAATTGACGATTATATTTATTGTTGAGCTCTTTGCCGTAGATTAATATAATTATTATTTTATTTTATATTATTTAATTTTATTTTTTTTTAATTTAATTTAATTTTTTTTTATTTAATTTGATTTAATTTAACTTAGTTCAATTAATTTAATTTAATTTAATTTAATTTAATTTAATTTAATTTAATTTAATTTAATTTAATTTAATTTAATTTAATTTAATTTAATTTAATTTAATTTAATTTAATTTAGTTCTATTTTCTATTTCTTCTATTTATTTTCTTTCTTATCAGAGAATGATCCCTGTGAAACAGAAAACTACAAAGGAATTTGTGCTGTCATCTCAAAGTGTCCTAGTATACGCGCTGCTATGGAAGGAATGGGTTTGAGTGGCAAAAATGTTGGACGATGTGGTTTCACCGTTCTTGAAGAAATAATCTGCTGTCCGTAAGTATGCATCTGATCACATTTTTTTTATCCACAAATGATAATTTGGATGACAACAGCCCTCAATAAGACCACCTGCATACCCTCATTCAACTGATCACCATCTCATCAAAGACAGTCAACTATCGTACAAACGACTTTCAAAATTTATAAAATATTTCTCCTTAGCGAAAGTGCTGCTGTTAGTACAACAATGCGAAGTCCTACGGAATTCACCACAATATCATCACAAGGAATTCGTGATATGCTAAACGCGCTTCCAGCCAATGAAAGAAAGCAAAAATTTAAAGATCTTATGAAAGAAGCAGAAATTGGAGGAAATCCAAATCCCACAAGAAGGTATGTCTCAAATTCGTAAAATATGGTTTTGTTTTTTATAAATTAGTAATAATGAATTTGAATTTTGACAGTAATGCTAAGTTAGTACGTGCAGCTGATCGACCAGCTGATCGTGGTGAGTATAATAATTTTACATGATACATAATGAATTCTTAAATAAAATTATTATTATACATTAGCATGCAGAGAAATCGAAAAGAATCTGATGCCTAGTTCTATATATCATATACTTGGTGGTGATCCTGTAGCCTCACCCACAGAATATCCTCACATGGTTGATATTGTTTATGATAACGATGAGCTCACGTGTGGTGGAACTTTGATTGAGAAACGTTTTGTACTCACCGCAGCACATTGTCTGGAAGTTAGAGGAGCAAAAGCAGTCAAAGTGAAATTGGGAGTAACTGACTTCAATGATGATGCACAATTGTCTGGTCTCGTTGCGATCGATATTAAGGTAAGTGTGGCGAATATAAGCCCAAAGGAGAGTTTCACACAATTTATTATTATCTCATCATTGCTTTCATCCATCTTCCATTCTCTCACCTTAGACCACTTATGTGCACGAAAATTACTCAACTTTTTCACATTACTTCGATATCGGCTTGATTGAATTGGTTAAGGATGTTGAATATACAGCAAATATTTATCCAACGTGCCTACACACGATCCAGAACGATTTGCCTGCTAACACTGAACTGGTTGTAACTGGCTGGGGACGCACCGGCAACGAGAGTATGCTCAAAAATGTCGTTTACCTAAATCATAAGTCAGTTTAAAACATATTTCTAATTCCTCAATAGATCGTTCAGCACGTTTAATGGCGGCCGTTTTGAATATCGTTCCAGTTTCAAAGTGCAACATAAGCTATGCCAACCGCATAGATCGTCATTTAGCTCATGGCATTGATGAAACTCAACTTTGTGCTTTTGCAACGGGCAGAGATGCATGTTTGGGAGATTCGGGTGGTCCCATACATTTAATTAAGGATAAGTCATACAATAATTATCGTGTTGTTGGTGTGGTTTCATTTGGACTACTTTGCGGCTCAAATACACCTGGTGTATATACTAGAGTGACAGCATATTTGGATTTCATTGAAAGTATAGTGTGGCCGGAGGGTTAATTAATTAAGAAAAATAAATATATGTAATTGGATAACTAATTTTAATTTTTTTTTTTATTTTTAAGACAATTGTTAATAGCTAATATATTTATTTAAAGTGTTCAGGTATTAATAAGATAAATATGTAAAGGTAAAGGTTTTTTTTAAAAATAAATACGTTTTTAGTTTGGCTTTATTTCCCGTTACAATTCGAAAGTGAAATAAGTGCAATTGACTTTATTTCCTGTCGTATTTTGGTTTCCAAATTCCTATTATGTAGTACCCAACAAGGATTTCTGTGAATGTTTTTTAAAATAATTAAAAATTTATGAAAACAAAAGGACGAATATATTAAGGGGGCGTGGCATCTCCCAAACAAACTTAACTTTTTTAAGCTGAATATCTCTAATGGGGTTCATGATAGGGAACTGAAAATTAGTTGTGGAGACATACGATATAATACCACACTCATGGGGAAAAAGTGAGAGTTATCGAAAAAGGGGGCGTGGTACATCGCTCTCAAACTTAGTTTTTCATGATGAATATCTCTAGAGGGGTCTTGAAAATTAATGCGAAGACGTACGATATCAACACCATACTAACGAGGAAAAAATGAAAGTTATAAAAAATGGGGCGTGGCATTTCCTGTACAAACTTAACTTATCAGATACCATTCGGACTAATTTTAAAACGTTTAGACTTACAAATAAGAAACAAAGTTTTACAAAAACAAAACCATTCAAGGGAAAATACGTCACTAACGATTATTAAAGTACCAAACACCACTCCGAGTACCAAAAACCGAGCATCTCCAGCGTGTTATCAGCAGCTTGTGGGCACTGCATTATTCGCTGGGTCGCAAAAATAATCAGTCATTATTGGACCAAGAAGCTGCTAACAGTCATCAATACGAATTTGTAGTAAGTGTGCCAAACAAAAAAATTCAAAAAAAATAAAAAATCGGGTCAAGGTTTGGTATTATTTTTGCTGAAAAAAAAAAATCAACAATTGCAGATCTTTTTCTAAGGAAAATTGATTTCTTCGAAATGAAATATTTTGCTACGAATTGAAGTGATTAGCAGAGCATTGAACAAGTGAGATGATCTCTATAAGCTTCTTATACTACACCTCCCTGTGTATGTTAAGAGGGAATGTTGCATTAAGTTGTGAGAGAGAGATTGAGAGTGAGAGAGAGTGAAATAGTTAGGGTAATCATATTGTCAGTTTCCGAAAGTCATAGGCTGAACTGATATTTACCAGTAAATACGGGCTTTCGTCTCAGACCCGGGGTCATCAATTACGTATCCTCACCTAAACTGCTAAAAATTTTAGATTCCCTTGGTTGTCATATTTTTTACAAAAGCTTTGGTTTTCAGAGAAATACCACCTAAGGTTTTATGAACAAAAACACGAAATGGGTAAAATCTGTCGAATAAATGCAATTAGTTGGGTGCTCATTGTCTGCGTTACTCACTGTCGGCTTACTTGGCCGCGAAATTATTATGGTGAGTTTAATTTATAATAATATTTTATTATTTAACAAATAACCAAATAACATTTTTTCTGCAGAGCTTGATTCCTGTGATTTCGGCACATATAACGGCATTTGTTTAGTCGCCAGTAAATGCACAGAGTTGCCAGCTATTATGAATGAGTTGGGTTGTTGGAACGTTGTGGCTTTACGGCAATGGAAGAGATAATTTGTTGTCCGTAAGTTGTATATTTCATAGAACAAATTATGTGAGCTTACATTTAATTATTTTGTTATTATTTCATTTTAGCACGAAGCCAACAGCCATAAAAACACCCAAAGAAGTGCCAAATATATTGACAGAGATTTTAAAACCCTACGAATTTCGTTCAACACCAGAAAACGAAACATCTTCTTCTTCTAACACACCCACTATAGCAATCGATGATTACTTTTTTAATAATTTCAAGAAAAATTTAAGAAATCCCAAAAGTGAAGGAGGCATTTCGGCATCAAATGTGCAATCCATTAATAATCAAAAATTTAATATAGAAGGAGTGGAAAATCACACTTTCAGTGGCAGCACTAACGCGGAGTATACCCAAAAACCTGCTTCTGTATTTATGCCGACTAAAGCAGCAAATCAAAATTACATTGAACACGATTGGAATGTGAGACATCTTAATGAAGCTGAAACGAAAATAATCAATGGCATCTTTAATGTGCAACCCGAAGGCACTGTCAACTCTTATGATGAAAATACTCCAAATAACGAATTATTCAAACAAAATCCAGCAACAAATTTGATGGCAACCGAACAAAATACCATGGAGAAAGAAAAAAGCAACAATGTCATGTTTAATTTGAATTTACCACACAGTGGCAACCCTAATTTACAACATCCCTCTTTCAGTGGCAAACCTGCAGATGAGTATTTTCAAAATACAAACTGGTATACCGATTGAGAGAAAAACTTTTAGAGATCAATTTACTCCATACGATCAACAAGACCCAATATTTAATTTGAATTTACCACACAGTGGCAACCCCAATACACAACATAGCCAGACTTTATTCACTCAATATCCAGTACAAACCGGAATACCGGTGGAGCAACATATTTTTGAGAATCCAAATGGTGGCAATGCTTTCAATGCAGAAACTCAAAACTTGGTACAATTTCCAAAACCGCAACCAACATTAAATCTGGCAACTTCAAGCGGATGCAACCCAAATAATTGGAATGCGAGGCACATTAACGCAATATAAAATCAGGATCCTCAACTCAATGCTCGACCCAAACAGCCGAATTTTTTGCATGATTATTCTTCATTTGGGCGTGACCCAGCTGATAGAGCTAATGAAAATGTAATATTGAATTCTCTAATGCATGGCAACCCATTCATTCCGAAGAAAGGTCCAATTCAATGATAAACTTTTTCTGTATAACATTCAAAAGCATTTGGGAAATGTATACACAAAAGGTTTGGTCCGATTTAATTATTCAAATCAATATTAATAATTTTTAATTTTGAAATAAGTTCCAGGCAGTTTTACATTTTTTAAAATAAAAGTTTTCTAATATCAACATATTTATTGCTTTCATTGTTTCATAAAACATTTAACGGCCTCTTTCTCAAATATAAAACGCCTCTGAAAAAGATAAGGATAATTATTGAAACGTTGGGCCAAATGGTGGAATAAATCGTCTTTTATTTTCACTTGACCATAATAGATCAGATAAGCTGAAAATTTTGATATTTTCTGGAACGATTTTCCGTCATCCCTTGTCAATTTTGTTGTGGAGAAAAACCGGTTTCGGCGTTGTCCTTCTTCGTTCTGACAACTTTCATATCATATTTCAGCATCCAATTTAATCATAATATCTCCCAAATCAATTAAGATATCGAGATTAAACAAATCGCTTATTGTAGCACTCATCAGCACCTTTTGTTTGATACCCATATTATACTAACATATTTTCGGTCACCCTGGTACACATATTGGACGGTAACTCAGAAACCAGTAGAGTTAACGAAATAAGGCATAGCTTAAACTCTAATTTAGATGTCTAGTAGTGGAGCGGTGTTATTTGCTTTCAGTTATATTTAGCAGTTTTTGAGTGATACGCGTACAAATATACATACATACATATAGACAGATAAAACATCTAAAAAACTGTATGCTTTTGCTCTGAAAATGTTCTTCCCCAGTAATTTTTCTGGAATGAGTTGACTGAGAACTTATATTTTTGATGTTGTGCCATGAACATGAAAAAACGAGAGAGATTATAGATTTGATATGTTCTCAACAGTGATTCTCAATTGAATTTCCAGACCGAGATATGTACATACATATGTATGTATGTAAAGACATGTTTCTTCACTGTGTCAAACGTGTAGCGACGAATGCGGTTGTTAACATTAAGATCGGCGCTTACGAATGCCCATATTCGGAGCGTGCCTAGCTTAAAACACAACTACAAGGCCTAAGCTTGTCTCTTTAGCTGATGTTAAGTTAGAGCCAAAAGCTGACTTTTAATATGAACACTGAGCGGAGAACAATTCTATTTCATAAATAGCTGTGACACGTTGTTGTGCACAACAAATCGGAAGCGGATGACGGTGACAGCGGTAATGCAAAGAATTACTTTGCAAAACTATATAATATATATATAAATAGAGAATTATTTAATAAATATGATATTACTGATTAAATGAGATGCAGATAAAGTGGTGAAAAAAGAAAACTGGAAGAAAAATCAATTAAATACTGAGCTAAATACAATAGCCATTCCCATAAAAAAAAAGAAATAAACCGCTAAACCGGATGAACGACCTCTGAGCTGGTGTAAAATCAATCAAAGCGAATAACAAAAAAAAATATTAAAAAATCAAAAACAGTGATAATAAAAATAAAAACATAAGAGAACAAAACACAGTGTAATGAAAACTGAGTATTGAATATTGAAAAAAAGCAACAACAACAAAAGTGAGTGAAAGAAAAAAAAAATACGTCAGAAAGACACAAAACAATAACGTTCTCTGTCAAACAGACATAGAGAGATAAGACTAAAGTTGTAGTGTAATTACTGATAATCATATATATATATATTCATCGTATTTTGTCTAATTTTTATGCAATATAGACTTTTCAAATAAAATATACATATTATATATGTATAATGATAATATTTTTCAATACATATAAATTTTCTGACCTTAATATTAATTTATTATAATTTTTTGTTACTTGTTTTTTTTCGCACTTTTAAACAAATAAAATCAACATACACAATAAATAAAAATATACATATACACATATAAATAAAATAATAATAATTTATTATTTTCATACCTTACATGAACATGAAATGGTATTACAACTTTGGTCCGATGTACATATACCGAAATTATCAAGGCGATGAGCTGAGTTAACTTATCCATGCCCGTCTGTCCGTTTGTTCGTCTGTTTCTTGGAAAGCAAACTGGTACCTCAGATTTAGAGTCATCTCGATGAAATTTGCGAACAAGCGCCAGAAAGATGGGGCCTATACAACGCATAGCTCCCATACAATCGATTGGTCCGATAAATTTAAATTTATTAAATTTTTGATTTTTTTTATTGACAATTTTTAAGGCTTTTAAGCGAGAATAAGCGATTTTTGAGAGGATCAAGTATGTTCGGTTTTAGTTGATGAACTGTCAAAAACAGCTGTTCAGCACTAACAAAATTAAGCAATATTTAAAATTGTGTTGGTTATCTAAAATCAATCAAATCGCTTAAGTTGCCGTTGTGCATCTCTGGATACGACTAGACAAGTGACTAAGCATACATACTTTTTTGTAGCCCGTAAAGTTCAGAAATGATACCGAAAAAAAAAACCGAATTTTTCGCGAAACAAATTTCTAAATGATCCTAAAAAAGCCTGGAAAAAGTTCCAAAATGATCAAGAAAAAGTTTCAAGCTGATTTCGAAAAGGTCCCGACGTAATCTTGAACGAATCGCTATATGTCCTTGAATAAATGGAACAAGTTCAGGCAAACTACCTTTTTTGGTTTACATTTCGGTCGGTATAGCTGCATTAGCATTTTTCAAATTTACTACTCTAACCCTCGGCGAATATTCAAAGTAGAATGTTCTTACATTGATTGTAGAATACATTCGCGAACTTGAACGTTGTTGATATCGCGAATGTGAGCGATGATGATTTTTTTTGAGTTCCTATTCGCGAATGCAAAGTTTTTGAATCTTTGTAACCTGGTATTTACTAATATAGCTTACAGGTTAACATTTTAAGGTACAATGATTTTACAACGCCTATGAATTGTTGCTTTCTTGTTAAGCAAATTATTTTTTTTAAATAATTATTTTTTTACATACACATGCGATATATTTGATGTGTTTTAATTTAATGCTAATTAAAACAATTATTAAGAACTTAACACGCTAATTGTTTGTTTTTTCTGTTTTCTCACTAGAATATATGTCATGCTTACATAAAAGCAACTCTACATAACTGTATTAGAGCAAATATTACAAAATGTGTGCACTGTTTGTCTACGTATTGGCTGTCATTGTAATGACGAGAGCTCAAATGGAGGGTAAGTAAGATGTATTATTTAATTTTTATTTTTTTTATTCATTTTAAAGAGCTTGATTTTTGGGTAGCATATTGCAAAAGCATTTTTGAAGGGTTAGTGATGTTGCGATACGGGCAGTGGCGGATTGAAGATTTTGGGAAGGGGAGATCCACATGTTTTTTTTTGAAAATAACGAGAGTAGTTCCTGGAAAATATGACTTTTTCGAAGGAGAGGGAGATCTGGACCCGTAAACCCCCGCCGTGGATACGCCTCTGCGTGCGGATAGCTACGAGTATAAAGTAGTAGGGTACTCTGCACATTTTTTTTGAGTAGTCGTGCTCCTCGTACCAGTACAAGTAGAGGGACCTTAGTTTGTAATGCTATTCGAAAGCAAAAAAGAAATTCGAATACATTATGTAGGTACTCTGTAGTTCGTTCGAATTCAATTTAGAAGATATTTAACACTAGTGGGCATCACAAAGTTTTTGCTTTACATGACGTAGTAGCGCGATGAAAGCCTCATACACACCTCAGAAAAAGAGCTAAGAATTGCATAAACACTCATATGTGAGGTTAAAAAATCCTAAACCTAACCTAAAAAATCTTTACTTGATGTAAATAACATTTTGTTTTTAGTAGGCGATCCATGTCAAGTGCGTGGTCATAGCGGCATCTGTACAGAAGCAAGTAAATGTTTGAATATACGAAAAATAGCGCGCGAATTGAACTTGCAATCAAGCGATGTACCACGTTGCGGCTTCACTACATACGAGGAGATAGTTTGTTGTCCGTAAGTTAAGCGAAAAATCCAAAAACATTTCCTAAATTCAAACTAAATTATTTATTTCATATTTTGCAGATCTTTACCAACTGTTACTGGCTCACGTTCAAATGATCGTCCGGCTGTGAAAGGTTTGTGAGAGTCGACTTAGTATTTGATTTTTTAAATTATAATTTCAACATTTTTAGCCTGTGTTGACATTGATGCTAAACTGCAGCCGCTATTAACACCACACATTCTTGGCGGTACGCCCGTTGAACTTGGTGAATATCCGCATATGGTAGCTATTGGTTTGGAAAAGGATAATACCACTATAGAATATAATTGTGGTGGCACATTGATTGCGAAACGTTTCGTTTTGACAGCTGCCCATTGTGTGGTGACACGCGAAAAACCGGTTAGGGTGCGTATGGGTGTGGTGAATTTCTTAGATCCGGATCAAATGAGAGAAGCTGTCGAAATAAATGTTACGGTAATTCGTTGAATCACTCTATAAATTGTATGTACTCACATCATTACCGCGAGAACACTTCTTTTTGACGGTAATAGGTTCGTTACGGCTGTGATTATTCCGAAACGCCTGAACAGAGTTTGAAGACTTTTATACCATTAGAAAGGCATTTAAATCAGCTTTATACACTGTAAAGAATTTTAATTTTTTTTGTTAAAAATTAATATTTACAACAGGAAACTACTCCAAAGGGAAGTTTTTATTTTTAAAAAGGTCGCTGAGTTTAAAAAAACGGCCCATCTCAAAATTTTTCCAGAATTTTTTTCAATGACACTCTATTTCAATTGAAAACCGCCCTATCTCAAAATGATTTTCAAAAACGTACTATCTGAACGAAAATTTCATACATTTTCAGTTGAAATTGGGCGGTTTTCAATCGAATTTTGAAATAGAATTAAAAAAAATGCTGGTATAGAGCGTTCTCAACCATATTCTGAAATAAGGCGTTTTTTAAAAAAAAGAAAAAATCATTAAAAAAAAGAATTTTAAAGACGGTGATCTCTCACTCATCCGACGAAGATAGAACGTTTTTAAATCGAATTTCGAAATTGAACTGAAAAAAATTTTGGTATAGGGCGTTCCTCAACCATATTCTAAAATTAGGCGTTTTTCAAAAAAAAAAACCTGAAATAGGTGGTTTGTTAAAAAAAAATTCAAATACGGCCAACTCTCATACTCTTGTTTTAAACAAATTTTCAAAATGAATGTACTTAAAAAATAATTTTATTTTTAATTTTTTATATATTTTATCTTTATCTATTTATTGAAAAATACTTTTTTTGACTATATGTTTCCTCAGTTAAAAATGTAGCTGTATACAAAATTCCAATCAAAATCTGAGGGGGTTCAATGCATGCCGGTTTTGATATGAAATTCATTATATATAGGGCCGTCTCTTTTCGACATTCACTAGTTTAGATATTTACATGGGACACTTGCTATACCACTCTCTCTATCTGTATCTCCATCACTCTCTCTATCTCCGTCACTTTCTCTCTCTTTCTCTAACTACATATTATTTCAGCGTAGTCATGTGTATCCAGAATATTCAACTGGCACTGTCTATAACGATATTGCTTTATTGGAATTACAAACGGATGTTCCATACAGTTCCAACGTGTATCCGACTTGTTTATATACCGAACCTACAGATCCACCCGAAAATGCGACGCTTTATGTCTCCGGTTGGGGCGTAATAAATACAAGAAGTAAGCCTTTTTGCCATCACCCACGCTAACAACTTACATAAATGATTGTTTGTCTTCTCTTTTTAGCACGTGAAAAATCGGATAGACTACTCAAGGCACGACAACAAATCGTGGAGAATAGTAAATGCAACGCAAGTATTACGGAAATTGGTCGTAGAAATAGGTTTGGCGTTGTTAGCACACAGTTATGCGCTCATGATCCAAATCATGTGAAGGATGCATGCATAGGTGATTCGGGTGGTCCATTGATTATGGTCGTCGATGAGGCGTTAAGCAAGTTTCGCGTTGTTGGCGTAGTTTCATATGGCTTAGGTTGTGGCACTGCCAGTCCTGGCGTTTATGCGCGTGTTTCTTCGTATCTGGATTTTATTGAGAGCATCGTTTGGCCGAGCGGTTGATTGATTTATTGGAATAATTGTAACTTATGCGCTTTAGTCAATTGGCAATTTAAGTCAACGAGAATACAATAATAAAGAACTGAATTGTATATTAAAGAAATGAAATACTAAAAAGTTATAAAATATTTGTTTAAATTTTTTTGATAATTTAAAATTTTCTTAAAAACATTTATGTGAATATTTTTTACATGCAACTCTGAACATTTGTAAGGTTTTTCTAAAATTTCTCCACATCTTAGTTTGGCAGTAATATTCAGTGTCATTGCCACACCAGAAAACGCGACTTTAACGGTGAAACGTGTTTAACAATAAATTGCTGTTGGGAATCTCCATAAAAAATAATTGCTATGGGAATAACGCGATGAATCATAATTGAACTAGAATACATACATACATGAGTACATACATTGTTAGTATATTTTTGTTATCTTGCAAATGGGGGTAAGTCCAACAAATCATTAACCTTTAGTAAACCTAACCTAACAAAGAAAAAATATTTTTTTTTCCAGAAATAGTCAAAACTCTTGTGGATTTCACCTTATTGCTGCTGCTATAGTTCATGTGGTGATCTCCATTTCAATTAGCTTTAGCTACAATTTATTATTGCATTAATGTACGAATAATTGAATATTTAAAGAGAAAAATAAGTGTTGAAAAGTTAAAATTTGAAACTAACAATAACTTTTTTATAATCCCCAAACAATGTAGTTAACAATCGCAAACAGTGAGCGGAACTAAAAACAAGTTTTGATTGAGCGCAGAGAATCACTTTGTTTAGACCAACGAGTTACCAGAGCGAAGCAATTTAGATATAAAATCAATTATAAGCTTGTCTAAAACCTGTATTTTAATTAAAAATAAATTAGTGCTTCCTTTATAATTAATGAAATAAAATAAATAAATCAAATAAAATAAGTAAAATAAATACATAAAATAAAATAAAATAAAATAAAATAAATACAATAAAATAAAATAAAATAAAATAAATAAAAATAAAATAAAATAAAATAAAATAAATAAAAATAAAATAAAATAAATAAAAATAAGATAAAATAAAAGAAAATAAAACAAAAATAATTAAAAAAAAATAAATGAAACAAACAAAATGGGAAAAAATTTAATTAAAAGTGCCCATGACTATGCATTTGCTCAAGGTCACTAATAATAGTTTTTATAACACAAATTTTGTTAAATTTTTTTTTTGATAATAAATTTCATCTTTATATTATTTTGGTACAAAAATGAAATAACAAAACTAAGAGCACACGGTAGCTCAGCAATTATAGAACACAGCACAATCAGTGATAAAAATGCCCATGGTCAACGAGAATGTATCAATTCAAATCAATCGATCTGGCAATACAAAAAAATTGAATCGTTAAAAGAAGACGTCTACCGCACCAAACTTAAAGCGTTTTGAGGTAAACAAAGCAAATAATTGAGAGAGCACCACATGCAAACTTAAACTTGGCAAATTCTATAGATTTCATAAATTGGATTGAGTCAATATTTACTCACGTCAAAAGCGATGCCTTAAGTATACTTGAAGCGTGTGAAGAATGCGAACATTTGAATAACTGCCGCCGATAGCTAAAGACAGCTTAAGTACACACAGAGGAGCTGAGGAGAAAAAAATTAAAAACAAAAAAATATTTATAAATTGTTAAACTAAATTGACAAAAAAATTGAAAAAAATTTTTTACAAAAATGAAGACTGTTAATTATTTGACGAGCTTAGTACTTTTCACTGTTTTATATTTTACACGGGCTGAAAGATTTCCAGAAATTACTTTATATGGTAAGTGGCTAGTGTGAGATGCAAATGTATGAAAATAATTTAAACTAAAAAAAAATTAACACTTTATAAAATATTGTTTATAAGGCACAGTAGTACAGACTCATTTTAATACACTCAAAATATAAAAAAAATTTTTTTTTCTCCAGAGGGCGATGCATGCGTTACAAACAGTTATGACGGTACTTGCTTGATACAAAAACAATGCCCTAATCTAGAGCACGATATGAACCAGAAGGGTTTGTATGCCAGAGATGTTGGTCACTGTGGCTATACGGTGTACGAGGAGATTATTTGCTGTCCGTAAGTGTTTTTTGCTTTTAAAAAATTGTTTGTTTTCTACTTTGAAATTGTGTTAATTTCTGATTTTAGAATGGATATAACAGATCGTCCACTATCTAGAAAATATTTTGAATCCTACGAAGTTAGCACAAACATAACCTTAATAATCACAACAACTTCCATTGTACAAAGTGAGATGATTGGCGATGAATTGGTGTTTAGTAACTTCACACGATCTGAGCATGTCCATTAAATGTACACAAAACGTAAACTAATTGCCATGATAATCGCGTCCCATAAAGTATACTTCTGCTAGTATTAAGGTGGGTCGCATATTTGGGAATGATTTTTTTTTTTTTAAATTACGTTTAATATTTTGATGTGTTAGATTTATTTGATGTTATAACTATTATACTGATGTTTAGCAAACTGTAAGTATTAAGATGGATCGAATTCTGAGAGTGCATTTAAAAAAAAAAATTTTCTCTAAAATTTTTTAAGAAATGTATTTAGAGTGATTATGCTTTCTGGGCACAAATTCATTTAATTTTCGGGAAAGAGAACTATAGGACTTGCTAATATGTGTCATGCTTAAATTGAATAAAGCCAAGCAGTATACTTTTTGAAACCTTCAGAAAAGGTTTGTATAATTTTCTGTAAATATTTTTTGTTTTAAAATTTTTTTATTTGACAATTTTTTTTTGCTTATATTTTTAATAAAAAAAACTTATTAATAACAACAAAGCAAATTCTTATCTTAAAATTATCCCACAAGCACCTTTTTTTTTAAATTCTATTGTTCAAAAAATATTTTTCAACTTAAAATTCGACCCATCTTAATACTCACACAGTCATTTTACCCTCAATATATTTATTGTACCGTAAACCTTTCTCACAAGATTCATCAAAATTAAACGATAATGCTCAATGTTTAGCCCCTCATTATATGTATATGTACATATGTATGTATTTACGTAAGTAATTGTTAGCTGTAGATAACCTGGGAAATCGTAGCGAAATTTTGTTTTCTATTGAAATACATATGTATGTACATACTTATGTGACGCGAATAAGAATTGCTTTTTGTCATAATCTCTCAATTGTATAACTTCGTATTTCTTTAGAAAAGCTAAGAATTTTTTTTGGAAAATAAACAATAAACGGATTACGCCAATAAGCTGAGATTTCCTTTGAAATTTTTTTGCACAAAAACTAAGTAAGCGTGAACTAAATAATCTTGGAGAATTGGGAAAAATTTCTCAAACAAAAAAAAAAAAAATTGTCAGTATGTGAGGAAAGACGTTGGCAGCTCTGAAAAAATAATGAGGCCAGGATTTCCACTTCTGTAGATAAGCTCTTTATTCACTTATTCCCGCCGTGGTAAGTAAATTGTGAAGAAAATGTATGGATATGTCAATTTTAAAAATTCTCTCTGTTTGTCTGAATGTTTGTACGCGCATCACATAGAACCTAATGCATAGAAATGAATGAATTTTTCACTAATATCTCTCACGATATCTTATTTAAAGTTTGCAACATCTTTTAATCATATTGATCTGTTATCTATACATTAATGTTATATACATTGGTGGCAATGAAAGTGGGCTATAAACTTTTGAAGCATATAGTGAAATGGTAACAAGGCATTGTCTTTTTAATAGATTTTAGATGCAAGTAAGTGTCTTTGATAGAGTTTAAGAAGTCAAACTACACACTTTCGGATTCTTGTCTGTCTGTATGTATGTTTGTACGCGCATCACTAAATAATTACTACCTGAAATTTGATCGTTTCTTACCCAATATATTGCCGGACCACTAACTTGAAGTATAGCACACATTTTTGAATTTATACACGAAATTGTAAAGGAAAAAAATCGAAAAAATTATTTGCACCACCCTACTGCTATTCTCTTGCATACTACATATACATAAATTAACTCTGGCAATACACTGCATTTTTTTTTTTGCTCTTTGCTCTTCACTTTCCAGTACAATTTTTGTTTGCTGTCAATAAAATTTTGAAGCAACATGTGTTTGTATGACACCACATTTCACAAACTTTATTCGTAGCGACTAAATCCGAATGCTGTAGCAAAGCGTGCTGCACGTTTTTGGTTATTTTTTGTTTGCTGCTTTGCTAAAATAATTCGTAAACAAAAATTGTTAGAGAGAAAATGGTACAACGCCTTAAAATATGCAATGGAAACTCGCTCACGTTAAGAGCTTTAAAGCTCTACCAAGGTGACCAGTTAAGGCGAAAATTTTTCGAACCGGCAAAATAAAAGCTCTTAACGAAAATATTATTATATGCAGAGCACGAACAAGAAATATTTCAGTTGGTGTCGGTATTTGATGGTTGATAGACGTGCGCCGGCAAACATTTGGAAAAGCGATAAATCGAAAATTAAACGGAATTTGTGAATGCAGTTAATTTGAAAAAAAAAAATATAATAAAATTTTAAAGCAGAAAAGCTGCTTATCAAATATTTTATTTAAATTGGCTAAACAGTTTTAGTGTTGAAAGCTAAATTTTTAGATTCGTTAAAAAAAAAAAATTAGTAATAAATTATAAATTTAAAAAAAGTGAAAAGAAATTGTGTAAAGTACGCTTTAAGTTGCTAAATGCACAATCAAGTTGCTTGCACTGTAGACTGTTAATAAGCACATTCGCAGCCTAAAAGTATGCAACAAAAATGTTATAAAAAATTAGTGAAAAATCAACCTAAATGTATGCAACACAAATGATTTAAAATTTTTTCTAACAATATTTTTATATAAACACTATTAACGAAAAATGTTAAAGAAAGTATTCATACCCTGAAAATATGCAACACAAAATTGTATAAAATGAGCACAACCGTTTAAACAAAATACATAAAAATTTTAACTAAAAACACTTTTGCGCTAAATTCAAATTGAAACAAAAATATTTGCAATTAGAAAGCTAACCGAGTGCATAAATAATCAAAATCCAAAATCAAAAAAATAAATAAATCGCTTAGTGTAAACTTGTTTAGCCCTAAATGCATACACAAGCAAAATGTGCGCATATGGCATAGCCCTCAGCAATTGCATAGCCTACATTTAGGGGCCAAAAGTTAAATTGCTAGTGAAATAAACAATTTATTGTGCGGTGTACCCAATTCGTGTGTCAAAACGACAAACTTACAAAATGTGCTGTGACGTGTCTGTCTACCAATCGAGTATCAACCGTACAACAAGACAATTTGACAGTCGGAACTACTGCACCTGTTTCGCATATTAAATATCAAAATACCATATACATATGTATGTACGAAACTCGTTGAATATACACATATTCGTGTATAGTTCGTTGTGCTTTGATTGCTAACACAATTAGGATTGCAGTTATCGGCCTGAAAGTGGGACTACTACTAGCACAGTAGTACATACATACATACATGCATAAATAAATATATACTACATAGTATATACTAGTTCAAATAGTAAATGTTGGCCAATTTGCTGCAGGCTAACCTCATTTAATAGCTGCAACATTCAAAAGGAACGCTTGGGTATAGCACGTGACCCTAGCCTACAGGCGGTAGTGTGCGGATATTTGTTGTTGTGTGTAGTATGAAGCACTGAGGAAGTGTTGTTTTAACCAAAAAGTAAGTTTTCAATTGGAAATTCTATAGCGACCCAAGAGAGAAGGAAGTTCTGCAAAGAGGCTATTTACTATTGCTTTATAATGTGATTTGAAAGTTAACATAAAAAACAAGCAAAAATGGCAAAGAGTTCTAGTGAATGCCCTTTACATGCACACTTTCATGAGAAATTTAATAATGCATACTTTTGGGCTTTTGCGTTTGTGTGTCATGAGTGTGTAGTAGTGTGTGGTTTTTAGATTCTGGGAAATATTTGCAATTGCAAATTATGGTTCCGGTGGTTTTTTAATTATAGCCTATTGTTATACTTGCACCCAAATTGCATGCAGTCATGTGCATTGCAATGGAAATGATCATACAAATTAATCAAAAAATTATTAAAAAACAAAAAATACCTACCATACTTCATAATTAACTTCGAGCAAAACATCGACGAGACAATAATTAAATTCCACATAGTGGTTATTTAGTGAAGCTCACACTCACATATGTACATACATACATATGTACATATGTATGTACATACATACAGACAGATAGTCGGTAATCAAAGGATTGCTCCTCCCGACCACTTTTGCTTTACTTAATAAAATATTTTTTAACTTTTTACCAATTTCTTTTCAAACATAAAAACCTTAAAATGGCTCCCTTACTTTAAGTTGGACATCTAGTAATCCAAGGGTGAAAACTGCATTCAATTCTAAGGAGCTACTCTTGAGTGATGCGCTAACAAAGTTACAGTCAAAAAGTCTGAATACTTGTTTTGGTTGCTATTTTTTTGTTATTAAATCTTTTAATGCATTTTTTTATGCATAATCAATTCTTTTTGCCTTTAGTCGATTTTTTAAAGCAAATAATCGATTTTTTTTTCATTATTCGATATTTCACGTTAAATTGATTTTCGATACACACATTTGTTAAAATATCTTTTGAATAATAATTTCAAAATAAAATCAGTAAAAAAAATACTCAAAAAAAAATTTTGAATTTTATTAATTTTAATTCTAATTATTCATGTTGATATTTTCAGTAGTTCTGCATTTTTTATGACAGTGAAAATAATACAAAAAAAATGTAGTAGGAATATGTAAATTTGTTTGGTCTTAAAATTAAAATAAAAAACACCATTCGTAAGAATTTAGGTTAAAAATGTTCAGCATAGAGTCTAGATTGAAAAAACCATTTGTTTTCAGCTTTAGTGTGAACATAGTGTGAACCATTTTTCCAGCTGTGGCGCAGAAGTCTGAAGTAACAAAAATTTATTTAATATATGTAATTCTTCTAATTGATTAAATTAGAATAGATATTTACCGTTTAAAAATCGATAAAAAAAAACAAAAATCGATTAAAGTAAAAAATCGATTATTTTTTCACAACACTACTATAATCCCACTATGCAGATGGAATCAAAGTGGAGTGAATGGAAGTCCAACGACTCTTTTCTATCGAAAGCAAATTTCCATATTTATGCCATTGAAATCCAGTTTTCCGCATAAAAGCTATTATCTTAGGCAAATTCATAAATCAACCTGTCCCTCTTAAACATTATTTTGTACACCAAATGAAAATAAACTTAGAAAAAAATGTGTGTCTTTAAGTAAAAATTAATATACAAAGAAAATATCGTCAAAATGATTTATTGCTTGTCGCAGGTGCGCTTGAACTAGCGCCTAAAAGTATGTTTACTACATTTTTGATTTATTTGACACTCGCGACTGAATTGTAACAGCTGCGTCACCGAACATTTTTCCCTTCAACGTGTTAACACTTATTTGCAAATTATTTTATATACTCGCAATTAATTTGTTATCTATGAGCCGTATTGTTTATTGCTTAATGCAGGAAGTTTATTAGATGGGCGGAGGGGAGTCATTCAAAAATAAATGAATTTATCGGATAACGATAGCTTACGATTTAGAACCACATACCCATATTTAGCAGTTTATCGTGTGAAAGTGAATAATATATGGACGCACGTCATACAGTTCATGGGGTGTGGAGTGAGTTGGATTTGGTGGAGTGCTCTGAGTCGTCTGAAGCCTGAACACTACTAACGATTTTTTTTTTGGTCAGAAACTCTTTTGTAATTAAGTATAGTATATTTATAAATTCAGGGTGTGTATACTTAATAAATACCTGAACAAAAGCTATGCATGTACATTAGGGTGTGCCTTTAATGTATGTATATGGTGAATTTTTTTTTGTATGTGGCCACCACTGTAGATTGGGTGGATAACTTCGATTACATGGAGTCAACCAAGCTATACTCTCAAATGATGTCCTCACCGTGAAAAAAGCTGAAACTTTTTTCGGAATAATCGAAAAAAAAAATAAAGCTCGTATCCGGTTTTCACAACACGCTCAATTTTATGTTATCACTGACTAATTCTTAAAAAAAAAAAATCGCCTAGATATTTAAGTTAGAAGTCTTTAGCAATTTTGATCACGCGCTTTTTAGGACAAAATTAAAAAGTAAGGTGCACCCTAATGCAAGTAAATGCATGTATGTGTTCGTCCTAGACATTCTTCCAAACCTCAAATAGGAACAATTTCGATAATGAAATGCCTACGCAGTTACATATAGAAAACTATTGCCGAAGAAGTGATATTAATTTGAATATTGATACATTAGACTGTACCAAATTTTTTTTTTTTTTAAATTACAATGTAATAATTTTTTAAAAATGGTAACAAAAAATTAAAAAAAAAAATGCAACCAAGGTGCATTAGCAATTTTGTAAAATAAATTTTTAGATTGAAAGGGTTTACTTTGGTCAAAAACTCAAAAATCAATCCAGAAAAAGTTGAACAGTCTAATAAAAGGTGACTGAAATTTTTTTTATTTATTCGATCTCCAAAAGTTATTCGCTATTGAAGTTAAACCCTCTTTTTTGATATCTTCTCATTTTTTTCATTCAATGCAATTAATTAAAACTTTTCTTAAAACACAAACAGTATAAGAATTTTGAAACTTGGCTCAACATAAACTAGGTAAAGTTTAAAGCCTACATCAGCTAGCATACTTTCTTGACATAGAAATATTTATTGGTTTTTTTTTTAATATTTTAACATTCATAATATTTGCATGTTCGTATTCCGAACTTGTTCACTTGATGAAAACATTTTTTTGGCTCGGTCTAATGTTCATACATATTACACTTCTCAGCCTACACACAAATAAACTTTATTAAATAAAGCACAAAGGTTAAATGATACTTAGCCATAACATTAAGGCACGTACTTAATAATAAAATAGAAAATGAGTTCGTACACAAATTCAATACATAAAAAAAGGGTGTGTCATACTAGATTAATTTGTGTATATGTGTGCATACAAATTTGTAAAGAAGTGTGTAGTATCCTAATGTTCAGAATACTAATGTTGGTACACATATTCATACATACATACATATGCATGTATGTGAATGCCTCTCACCGTTAGACATAAGAAATTAATTAGAAATGAAGTGTGATACGAGCCTGTATTACTTTTGTCGTGACAACATAATAAACATAGCTACTTGTGTAATTAACAATTGTGCTATATAGACATCCATATGTACATATACGTCTAAGTAGATTTTTTGTAGGAATAAACATGTTCAAAATAAAAATATTCTATTGTTAGCAATTTGGACAAAAAAAGTCTTTAGTTTCATCAATTTGATCTCGTAATGTAGATAATTACAAAAATAAGTAAACAAGTAAATAATTAATTAGTTTTTTATTCATTCATTTTATTTCATTGAACAGGATAGAATTGGTCTATAATGCCATATATGTATCTCCAAGGAGTTGCAACAACAATACAGTCCCCGAAGATTTAGTGGCTGCTTACTTTATTTAATATAATTTAATTTTATATCATTTTCCTTTATTTTACTTTATTTTATTTTATTTTATTTTATTTTATTTTATTTTATTTAATTTTATTTTATTTTATTTCATTTTAGTTCTTTTATTTTATTTTTTTTTCAATTTTTTTTATTTTAGTTTATTTTATTTATTATGACAATTAAATTCATTACGAATTATTGTTTATTTGGTCTCGAGCTTGCAAAAACTTACAAATATGTAAACAAAATAGACCGCAAAAATCCAACAACAAAATTATTTTATTTTATTTTATTTTATTTTATTTTATTTTATTTTATTTTATTTTATTTTATTTTATTTTATTTCATTTCATTTCATTTCATTTTATTTTATTTTATTTTATTTTATTTCATTTTATTTTATTTTATTTTATTTTATTTTATTTTATTTTATTTTATTTTATTTTATTTTATTTTATTTTATTTTATTTTATTTTATTTTATTTTATTTTATTTTATTTTATTTTGTTTTATTTTATTTTATTTTATTTTACTTTATTTTACTTTATTTTATTTTATTTTATTTTATTTTATTTTATTTTAGTTTATTTTATTTTATTTTATTTTATTTTATTTTAGTCCTTGTATTATATAGGCTCCTACGACCCCTCACTTTTTCTGTATACTGTCGTCTTATTTTCATAAATGACTCAATAAATCCTTATCAAGCAATTTCCTTACAAAACTTTGAATAAAAAAGCCGCTTAGATTGACTTAACTTAGGTAAGTAAGCATTGACTATAAAAAGGTTTTGTTGACTTTGTATGGCTTTTAATACATTTTCTTTACCTTGCATTCAGACAGCCTCCCATACAAAAGTAATTGATGATAAACTTTTACCATTAACTCTACTCTCTTATTCATAAAAAGTTTCTGTTGAAGTCGCTTTATTATTTCTTACATCAAAGGCTCATTCAACAATATCGTCAAAGTGGGCGAAAACAACAAATGCAATACGGGGTTAATCACTTTGAAGTGGAAACAATAAAACAAAATAATTTTAGGGGGCAAAGAGAATTTGGCATTATCACACCTCACCCTCCAATGACTAGTTCAGCAATTTTTGCCTAATGAAATATGTTCTGTTGAAGAAGTGAGAATTAGTGATAAAGAGCATGTCCTTCAATCAACCTCGGAATTCGAAAAGGCATATTTTTCATATATCTGGGTCAATTTCAAAAAAAACGTACACAACGAGTTTTTTTTGCTTATTTTTAAAGTTTTTCCAATTCGCCTGTAAGAGTGGCCAATTTATGTAGAAATTGATGAAGAATCCGGTGGGACCTTTAGGCTCTCAAAAAAATCAATATTTTTGGTTTTTTTTTAGGTTTTCTATGATTTCTATCTTGAGCGTCACACACCAAATATGTATAAAAAATCGCTGAAAATGCAAAAATATTTGAGATTCAAGTTTACTATGTTGTTCTTTTGTTTTTCAAGATTCACTTCTGCCAAAATCACCTTTTCGATTATAAACACAAAATCACGATTCACCTTGATTTATTTTTTTTTTTTTAAGTGACTAGTTATTTACAAATTTTAAGATGAAAATATGTAAATTATTTTTAAAAAGAGACTTGAACTAAGGGGTTACTTGCAAACTAATAGGCTTGTAACAATGTATTTTAAAAAACTGCATTTATAAGCGTTTTAAGGAAAAAAACTGAGTGTGACGCTCAGGATATTTTGTGACGATCAAGATGAAAATATGTAAATTTTTGTTAAAAAAAGACTTGAACTAAGGGGTTACTTGCAAAGTAATAGTCTTGTAACAATGTATTTAAAAAAACTGCAAATATAAGCGTTTTGAGGAAAAAAAAACTAAGTGTGACGCTCAAGATATTTTGTGACGATCAAGAGATTTTGTTGCACGTAAACAAGAAATAATGCCAAATTTAAAGTGTAACGAAAAAAAGTTTATTTTTTACAAAAAGTAAATAAAAGAAAACAAAAATTCTTCAAGAAACAAAAATTTTCATACGAAACTAAACATATACATATTCTTTGATGTCTTTAACAAAATTTTAAAAAAGGAAGTAATTCTTGAAGAAACTTATACACATACGCGCTTTATCGAGATTTATTTTCTCGCGATATTTCCGTGCTCTTTCAGCCGCCGTTAATTTTGTTGTTTTACTCTTGAAAATTAAAAAATAAAATCAAAATTAAGCATTTTAAGCTATGAAGCAATATGTATGAAAAGTGATGCTCATGAAATATTTGCCTATTTTTGTTTTTTCCGTAGGCAATTTATTTCCCAAATTCACAAATTATAAAAAAATGAGTTGAGACCATGTAAACAATGATTGTCAACTTTAATTTTTTACATTTAATATATTCACTTTTAAAAAAAATTAGCGTGACGCTCAAGAATTTTTATCGCGCCCTTACCATGGTGTTCACATAAACTACGAAAATCCACACTTTTTTTAATAGTTTTTGTTTTCGCTTTTTCACTATTGTAATAATTAAAGTTTGTACTTTTATTACGTTATTTACTTTATTTAAATGAAAATTGAAAACTGCTAATATTTCTTGATTTATAAAAAAAGTGACGCTCAATGCAAATTGTGGGGACAACTGTTCTTTGCAACGCCAAATTCGCACTAATTAATTTTTGACAACTATATCAAATCAAAACAAAAGAAAGATACCCAATAATTCGAAAACTGTTATTAAATGTTGCCCAGTAACTTTTTTCTTGATTTTATTTTATTTTGTTTACTAAAAATTCTAACGGGGGACACATGCTTTTGTATGAAAGGAGTCAGAGGGAGAAACAAAACACCATACTGAATAAACAAAAAAACAAATATACAAATTTGAGAATTATGTTTTTTGTTACATATTCCTCGGTGATCACTGTCCCATTTTTGTTTTTTTTTTTTTAATTTGTTTTTTACCTAAAATAGTAGTGTAAAGTGCGGGGACACAAAAATTGCGTTTTTTTTGAAATTGACCCATCTAGATGTTCTCGATATTTCATAAAAAAAATCCTAGATTCGCCACTGCCTTCAACTAACCACACATTGAAAGTTTTAGAAATAGCGCTGAGAGCATTAGCTACCACCTCTGTTCGTCTTCTAATTCCCTTCTTTATCTTCAAATAACTATTTTCTTTTCTAACACTCAAGGGGTTTCGTTTAGCTTGCATTTGTATAAGCTCATCAATTCCCTACATTTCAAATAACGGAAGCACCTCGCCAGCTCGTTAGATTGTAGGTGCGAACGAAATGCGCTACGATTCGTTTTTCTTGTTTGCATACATATATTTTATACCATACATAAACAAGAAAGAGCACAATAACTTTGGCTCGATTTTTGTTTATATGAAAAGAAGAAGAGAACAGAACAATGTGCCGATTGATTCTGATTTTTTTTAATATATTCGTTTTTTTTGTTTTATTTTTTTAAATGTGGTTTATTTAAAATTTGTTTGTTTTTAGATTATTTTTTATTATTTTCGATTAGTTTGAATTTTTTTGATATTATTTTGTTTTTTTTTTTTTATTATTTTTGATGATTTCTGTTTTTTGATTATTGTGATTATTTTTTTATTGATTATTTTAAATTTGTTTGTTTATTTTAAAATTTTTTTTGATAATTTTTTTTTTTTGTTTTTTGATTGTCATAATTTTTTTTTCGATTTTTTTCCATTTTTTTTTATTATTCTCTTTATTTTTTGGCTTTTTTCTGGTTTTTTTTTGGTTTTTGATTATTTTTAATCTTTTTTTGATTATTTTCGTTTTTTATTGTTTTACTTTGAATTTTGTTTGATTTTTGATTATTTTAAATTTTATTATTATTTTCGATTATTTGTGATTTTTTTTTATTATTTGTTTTTATTCTTTTAATTTATCTATTATTATTTTCTATTTTTGTTTTGATTATTCTTTTTACAGTTTTCGTTATTTTTTTATTTTTTTTTTAATTCTTTCGTTTGTTTTTGTTTTGATTATTTCCGATTGTTTTTAATCATAATAAAACTATAAATAAAAAAAAAATTTAAAGCAATCAAAATAATCAAAAAACAAAAAAGAATTAAAATAATCAAAACCAATTAAAAAATCTTTGTAATAAGTTTCCTATGATTAGATTTTGTGGCTCAATGAGTGGTCTGTTTTTAAAATATCTTGTTATCATGATTGAAATAAAGCCTTCTCTACACCCATAAACAGCGCTCTCCTTACTTGTTATTATTTATTTTGCGCTTTTCCACGTTCTCCATATTTTCCTCGTTTTTTTTTTTCATTTCATACACTGCCAAGACAAAGTTTCCTGTTTCCCCCATTCAAAATGGAATGCGTTGGAATTTCCGTTTTAACTTTAACCAGCTTGTCGATTCTTGTTTTTGTTGGCTTTTTATTGTATATTTGTAACTGCACGCTCATTTTGTTGTATATAATAGGGAGCGCACATGAAAAAGGACATAAATAAATAAATGAAAATCGATTGGTAAACAATGAGACTTCCATCGATTTTGTGTCGCTAAAAGACATGCAGACAGACATGCTCAAGTACGTGTGTGTGTGTGTGTGTGTAGAGTTTAAATAGCCTTGTTTGTTTGTGAGATCAGACGTAAGCGAACGAAAGAGTGTTAAACCGTTAAGTGGATATTATGGCTTGTTCAAAGAATTTTAATTTGCTTCTTGTTAATAGTGATGGGACTTTAATAACACGAAAGCATTTCATGGAACAGGATGTGTGCTACTTTATTTGTAGCTTTAATTAAATAAAATAAATTGAGTTCTTATTAAATTAATTTCGTTATTAATCTTGGTAGTAGAGTTTGTACAGAATAAATGGTTTGGGGATTAGTGGTCGCCTGGTATAGAAGCACACACCAACCACACTCGAAGAAGATTAGGGTCCAATTGCTCTTCCAAATTTGTAGATCCGAACAGCTTCAACCAAGGCAAATAAAACGTTTTCTAAACAATTCGACATTTTATCTCAACTTGCTACAATTTAACAATTTATTATCAAATAAAAATTTAAAAAAAAAATGTATGTTTGCAATTTCATTTCACATGTCGCCGCTAAGTGCTTACGAAAAAAAATTGGACTATGCTCAGGTGTGTGAAAAATGTTACTCATACGTCACGTCGTACCATAGCAAGGCTGTCTGCATTTTGATCTTTGGTCTGAAAGAGTAGTATGGTGTGAAAAGTGGGATTACTGCGGCGTGGACGATATACAAAAACGATTTTGCCATTTAGCTATGTATGTTCATATGTATGTATGTATATCTTCTGTATGGGCGATTTAAATAAAATTTGCTGAAGAGTTTTCATAAAACTTTATAAAACGTTCTCTCAAGAAAAAAATTTTAAATTTTTTTTTTTTTGCAAAGTTAATTTTTTTTAATATTTCGGAAGCTACTGATTGAAAACAAAAAAATAAAATTTGGCACTTTGCAAAAAATATATGTATTTAAAAAAAAAAATTCTTTTTTACTTTTTAATTTTAGAAAACTTTAAATTTAATGAAAAAAATTTGTTAACATTTTTTTTTTACATTCCACTAGCACTAAGCAATTTTGAAATTTGATCAAAATTTGGTAAATTTGTGTTTATAAAAATAAAATGTGGCACTTGCAAAAAATATATTTTCAAAAAAAAAAAAAAATATGTTTTCTAATTCTAGAAAACCTTAAATTTAAAGAAGAAAATTGTTAACATTTTTGTTTTTAAATTCTACAAGGTAATTTTGTGCTTATAAAAATAAAATTTGGCACTTGAAGAAAAAATATTTTTTCCGAAAAAAAAAAAAATTTTTTTAATTTTTAATTTTAGAAAACTTTGTTTTAACATTCCACTAGCACTAAACAATTTTTTCAGTCAACAAAATTTAGTAATTTTGTGTTTATCTTTATTACTAATACATATTCGAAAAATTTCAGTTGCTTAAAACTTTTTTCATATTTATTTTTATATTAGGTAATTTTCCAGTGATCAAGATTAAGTAGTTTTGTGTTTACCTAATTAAACTACATATGTATGTATGTACATACATATGTATGTATACTAGAAAGTAAAAAAAGTTTTAACTCAAAATTAGTGGATTTTTTTTAAGAATTTTTTGGATTTCGAAAAGTCCGAAATTTACTGAAATTAGAAATATAAATTTTCTTTTATATCTTATTTTTCCCTTTGAAAGTGCCGAAGTTTATCTTTTTAGCTTCAGCAGTTTCCGAAATAAAATACCAAGAGCTCATAATTTTTTGATGAAAATTAATATTATCTATGTATGTATATTAGAAAAATAAACTTTACTAAAAAGAAAGGAAAAAAAAACCAAATAAACTTTACTAAACAAGAAAAAAAGTAAAAAAAAGGAAATTTTGGAAAAAAACAAACTTTTTTTTTCTGTAGCAGTACCTTATTTTATGATATAAGAAAACATTCAGCAAATTTTATTCGATTTCACATGGAAATACACTTTTTTAATAAATGCCCACACCTGCTTTTCAACCCAATCGCCCTAACGAGCTTTAATACCAATGGGTAAACATAAATACTAATCGTAATCCCTTTAGAGAATTTTCACAGCGGCGCAAATTTAACAAGAATCCACCCAAATGTTTTCGTGTTTTGCAACCCAAAGTATGTTATTGTCAATGCTAATTTGCAAATGCGTGAGCGCTTAACTGTACAACTATAGGTGTGTGTATGTGTGTGGGAACTTGTGGCAAAAAAGTAATAAAAAGCAACAACAATGTCAACAACTGTTGTCAAGCCTCATTGAGTATCCTGTTTAATGACAAAATTCGTTAGTGTTAAGCTCAGCGCATGGATGTGCACCCACACACACGCGCGAAGGTGAAAGCACAGCTGTTGTTGAACTTGTTGCCTTGATTTGCATTGCATTGTTTGGGTAGCAGGCATAGTTTTGTCTGTTTTAATATAAATATGTACATCGAATCCTTGAACTTTTTTGAACTTTCGTTAGAGCGCGTCAATATATTTTGAAGGTATGCGAGCAAAACAAAGGCGGCTTGAGTGTGTGTGTGTGCGTGTGTTGATACGTTAAATTTTGTTAAGTGCTAACATATATCGCGTTGCTTGTTTGTTTGTTGTTGTTGTCACACATGCATGGCTTGTGTTCAAATTAGTGGTTAGCGTTTGCAAGCTTTCGCAATTTTGTGCGTCTCATACTGGGTTTTGTTGTGTCACGAATGCACTTCTGTGCTCCTAAAAGTATGCCAAGTGTTTCAACTTATCCACTATTTGAGTGCTTAAGTATACCTATAGGTATGTACATACATATGTGTGTGCTAAAGGCTTTGTGTTTCCTACCAGGGTTACCAGTTCTTCAATTTTTTTTGGAAAAAAGCATTTGTTTGAAAAAGGTCCTATTTTTTTCAATATTTGTAAACATTTTAAATCAGAACTATTTACATACACGATTTGAGTATCTAATATTAAATTTGATTAAACTTGAAAAATTAAAAAAAAATGTTGAAATTTTTTGGAAAATTTCTATCTAAACATTTTAAATCAGAATTATTATTAAACTTGAAAAATGTTTTCTTTGGAAATTGTCACCGGTTTTCCATATTAAATTAATTTTGGTGATGAGCTAAGGAGCTTTGTTCTAAACATTTTTTTTTTCTAAAATTGGCAAACATTTTAAATAAGAAAATCAAATTATAAACTTTTATATAAAAAAGTCCCGAATTTAAGTAATTTTTTGGAAATTTTTGTACAAAATCGTCACCCGTTTTTCTATGTTAAATAAATTTTCATAGTCATGCAAAAAAACAAAATTTAAACTAGTAGCCCAATGTCTTATAAAAAAAGTACACAATTTATGTTTGAAAATACGAATTCAAATTTGAGAATTTCTTTTGAATTCGTTCAAAATTTTCTTCTTAAACTTATATCTAATTAAAATAAATCTAAAAAAATGTGTTTAAAGTAAAAAAAAAATTTAAACAATATTTATAAGGAAATCAAAATTAAAAATTCGTAGCTTATCAAATTTTAAAATAAAAAGTAAAAAAGTTTATGTTTTTAAAATGGAATTAATTTTTTAGAGTTTTTTTTGAATTTGTTAGCCATTTTTTCATGTTAAAAAAATTTTGATTTTGAGTGTTAATGCTCAAAATTTTCTTCTTAAATTGTAGATAAAAAAAATTGAAAAAAAAAATTGCTAAAATTTTAAAAAATTTGTAGACATTTCTAACCAGTAAATCAAATTTATAAATTGGCAGCCCATCTAATTCCAGCACAAAAAGTAAAAAATTAGAGTTTTGAAAATTCAATTAAGTTTTGAGAATTTTTTTGGAATGTGTCAGCCATTTTTGAATGCTAAATAAAGACATTTTGATTACAAAATAGTTAAAAAACTAAAAAGTTTTCACTGTAGCACTTCACTTAAAACGTATCAAATTTCATACAATTATGTGCAGTTGGCAACCCTGTTTCTTACCCCTCTCATTTTGCGTTTTGTTTACTGCTTTTAGGAGTCATTTGTTTTATTTTATGTAAAAACACATGCATGCTGTAGTTTTTGTAATTTTATTTAGTGTTTTTGTTTTGTTTTTGTATTTCTGATGAAGGTCTCCTTTTAAAGGTTGCCGTTGAGTAAGTTTAAGCCACAAATTAAATTGTCTAACTTTGTTTGGAATTTTACTTTGATGGCACATCTCTATTAGCGACAAATTTAGGTTTAACAGAGAAGTGGGCGTTGACTGTGTTGAGTTTGTAATTGTTATCAGAAAAGTGTTGAATAGTAGCTAAGTTGAGTTGAAGTTCAACTTGAAATTGGGTGTGGGTAATTGCGGCCTTAAAATTTTACTTCAAAACTCCCGTTAACACTTAAACCATTGTTGTCTTCTACTGAACTTTTCTCTCAAAGTCGCAATAAGCTTACATTAAAGCTAATAAAGTAATTTGAAACCCACTGAAGTTTATTAAACAGAATTGAATTTTATTAAAAAAGTAATTTCCCCCAAACCAAGTTCAAAGGTAACAAATAACCAACAATCGATTTACACCAAATTGAGCTTCAAAGTGTTCTCACTAACATTTGATGAGTACTAATTAATGCTTAATTTAATATTTGGATATTGTGGGTAATGGAAAGTAGCTAAACAATCGGTTGTCAATGGTGAGTTGATACTCAGGTAGGAGAGGTCATTAACTAGTTATGTAACTAATGAATTGGTTAGCAGAGTTGAAAAGTTTGTATTAAAATTTTAAATTAAATATTTTGTCATGTTTGAGAAATTTTGTAAATGAAAAAAATAAAAAAAAAGAGCTCTGTGTGGATATGAAACTAGTTAAAAAAACTATCTAGTTAGGATAAAGGGAGAAGATCTGAGTCTCTTATCTCCTAAGAGATTATATCCGAAAACGGATTGCAACATTTGAGAGAGTTTTTGAAAGCAGAAAGATTATGATCAAAGTTGGTTAAATTAAGTTCCACTACAATCAATATTACATTTCTCAGTAATCAATTCCAGAGAGGAGAAAAATGAGCAGGAAAATGGATGCAGAAAAAGATAGGGAAATTATTATAATAGGAAGCAATATAGAGAAGAGAAGCGAGAGAAAGAAAGGGAAGATCGATTTGATTCAGAGTTCGTTGGAAAAGAAAGAGAAACAGAGAGAGGAAATTATACAGAAGGAAAGTTAAGAAAGAAAATATAAAAATAGTTCATATGAGAGTAATAAATATAGAGCAGAGGAGAAATGAGAAAGAGATACGATATGGGACCCTCTTTTTCAATCACTTCTCATATACCCCTCACCTCTTCCAACTTAAAATGTTTTAAGAGCGGATACACAAATTTCGGGATTGGCGTGGTGTAGAAGAAGCTATTTTTTCGGAAATATAAAATTCTGATTCAAAGCAAATATTTCTTATAAAACAACAAAATTCCACTTCCTCTCAGGGAATCATAACTGCAATCATAATTTTCGAGCAGCAGTCTCACTCTAGTGGTAATAAAGCACAAAAAAAATGATATCTATGAGAGAGAACACATGTATATACATATAGAAAACTATAGTAAAAGCGATTCAAAGTGAAAATTATACAAAATATATATTTTATTAACAAAGTTATTTAATTAACACTCATAAACGTCCCCGACCTACATATTTCGATAACACCTTTCATTGCCGCAGTCAGCGAGCTCTTAAACAAAACACTCGAAAGCAGCAGCAGCTAATGTTAGCAAACACACTTGTGCGTGCTTGATGTAGGAGGTGTTTACATGTATACCCAGTAGTGCAAGTAAACGTGAAATGAAAATTAGCGCGACTGAAAAGGCAGCAAGTGGATATGGAGCGCAATATTTCAAAGCAACCATTTTGCTTATTTTTTTTAATTTTCTAGTAAGGCTTTTATTTACTCAAGTCAACTATAGGGTATAGGTTTGAATAAACATTTTTCCAAATACATATGTATATATGTATGAACGTATGTATACTTAAGTAGAAGGATATAATAACAAGAATAGTTAAGTAGCTAGAGGTCAAGTGGGTCGTAGAGCTAAACATACGAGTATGTATGCTTAGCAAGCAAAGAAATCTAAGCTACCCAATAAACAATGAAGTAAGCTAGTTTATTAAACAATGTTTTCCAAGCGTAAAAAGTAAATGTTTTCCAAACGAGTTTGTAACAAAAAAATTTCACAAACGTTTATATATGTTTTTCCAATGCTGTGGTAGCCTTGGAGAAATAACTTGAGGTGAACTCTCAGCGAGGTGAAAAATTTCCCAGTTTTCAAAAATAATGTTTGAAATTTTATATGCTTCATTTATATTGATTTTGTTATATGGGCATCGTTTTGTGACGGTAGTGTAGCTGGCCTACCACACAGAAGGACCTAGGTTCGAACCCCTGTACAGGCAACATGAAAAATTATTTGAAAAGGTTTTTTATAACGGGTGTCATGAAAGGCTTCTCAGAAAAAATGCACAAATTTGCCTTGCAGATGTAGACTGCATAAAAAATTGCACGCAGCACACCAAAAATTGGCCCTTTATATCCTCTTGCACCAAATAAGAATTTATTAAAAAAAAACAAAAAAATTAAGGAAATGGTCGGGATTCGAACTCGCAACCTTCGGAGCAAAATCCCACAACATATTCGTTAGGCTATTGGTCCGTTTTCACCGTTGTCGCCCAAATTGGAGTTTTATCAATCAGTTTTCAACAAACCCTTACTATACATTGAATAAAAATGTTTATTAAACATTGTTTTCCGAGCATCAATTCCAATTGATTAAAAAGGGACCACTTTCGTTGAGTGTACAATGTTTTCCAAACGTTTTCCAATGATTATAGTAAACGTTTTCCAAGCTAAAAGATTACAAAAGTAAGTTTATTGTAAGCTTATAGTAAGCGTATTTTGCTTATTGGGTAGTGAGGAAGCAAAAACAATATAACGAATTGTGAGTGGAATTGTATTTTTCTTTCATTTTGTTTCAGGGTACGAAAATAAACAGTACAAAATACTGTACATTTGCTCATCGTGTATCATGTCATTTTGGTTTTGTACATTTTGTTACATTTTCCAAACGTTTGCTTTTTGTTTGTGACAATTCCAACAAATATTTATTTGTACACACAAACGTTTCAAATTGAAACTTTAACTCGAAAAAGAAAAAAATTATTTAAAAAAAATGTTGTATTTCATAATTAACTTCGCTCTAAAACTAACTCAAAAATGCCGCGACCGCAGCAGGAGATAATGCGTTCCATCACTGTCCGTGCGCCTCAATAGTGGAACTCCCAAGAATAGCCAAGGTGAACTGTTCAAGCGTTCAGCAGACTCAGCAAAGTAGACTGCGGGTGTTTGTATGCGTAACACCAGATACGACGGAAACGTCAAAATAGAATTTGCTCTAAGGTTGACGTACGTCACTTATCTGACGTATTCACGGACTGATTCTGTTTGGCCTATTACCCTCAAGCAAGGGCGAAGTTTTCGTCATCACTATACGCGCACCTGCTTCGTACGCACGCTGTTGTAAATAATTCCACGCATGCAACGACCACTCTCTGCGGAAACTGCCCATCCCTGCTCTCAAAGGATGCCTCCACTTGAAATATGCATGCTGAGCTTTACTAAGCGTTATAAGTACGGGCATGAGCAAGAAGAGAAGTCCCTTTGTCAATTTGCTGTTATAATCACAACAAATGCATAAGTACATAAAAAGTTGTTTAGTTTTGTTTTCTGATTTTCCTGTAATTTTCAAAAAAAGTATTTTATAATTGAAAAGTGAACTGAGCCTTTGGGTTTTGTTTTGTTTTGAATTATGAAAGTAAGAAACAAAACGAAATAGTACTGTACAATATAGTTTATTTTCGTACACTGTTTTGTTTCGTTTATTTTCGGTAGCGAAGATTTCGGGATAATTTTCGAAGCATTTCAATATTATTTTGGGAATGTTTTTTGGATCACTTTGTAACGTTTTCTTGATTTTTTGGATCCCGAAAATAATACCGAACTGAGTCTGTTCCGAAACGACAATTTCGGGACTATTGTCGCAGCTTTTCGTGAGCATTTCAATATTATTTTGGGACTGTTTTTTGGATCACTTTGTAACATTTTGTTTAAATTTTGAATCCCGAAATGAGCCTGTCCCGAAACGGTTCCAAAAAAGTTTAGAAGGAAATACCGAAATAATCCTTAAAAAGTCACGAAGTGGTCTTGAAGAAGTCAAGAAATCAAACCCGAAATGATCACGAACGAGATCGAAAATAAACCGGAAAACAATGAAGGAAATTATTCTGTGAGGATTCCAAACTAACTTCATGGCTGTGTAACTTTTTCTTGATTATTCGGATCCCGAAAATTATCCCGAAATGATCCTGTCCCGACACGGTTCCCAAAAATTATAGCAAAAAATGCCGAAATGATATCTTAAAATGTCTCGAAGTGGTCCTGAAAAAGTTAGTAAATCAATCCCGAAATGGTATCGAACTTTGTCCCAAAATAAACCTGAAAATAATCAAGGATATATGTATATTCCAAAAAAGTGCAGAAAAATAAAACCGAAATGATACTGAGAAAGTCTTGAAACGGTCCCGAAAAAGTTGGGAAATAAATCCCGAAATGATCCCAAACAAGTTCCGAAATTATTTCGAAATCATAAAACACTAAGCCATATCTATTATTTCCTGCGATAGTTAACAGTGCATCACGTGATATTATTTCATATCTTAAAATGTGATATCATATCAAATCATATCATATCATGTGATCTCGTGAGAAAAGACAAGGAAGATTTAAATTGTTCCAGCATAAAATTCTGTTACCTTTTTGTCCGTATAATATCATATGATATCATATCAAGTCATATCTCATGATATGATATGATGTCATATTCTTCTTTCTTCTTTAAATGGCCATCTAACCGCCTGAGCGATTTTGACCGTCCAACATAGCTCGCCAGTCATTTCTTCTTTGCGCCAACTGGCGCCAATTGGAGACCCCACGAGATCGCAGGTCGGTCTCCACTTGGTCCTTCCATCGGAGTGGTGGTCTTCCTCTTCCTCTGCTTCCACCGGCGGGTGCCGATAAGTATACCTTCTGGGCTGGAGCGTCTTCGTTCATTCGCACGACGTGGCCTAGCCAGTGAAGCCGCTGTGTTTTAATGCGCTGTACTATGTCGACGTCTGCGTAAAGCTCATACAACTCATCATTAAATCTTCTTCGGTACTCGCCGTCGCCAACGCGTAGAGGCCCATAAATCTTTCGCAGAACTTTTCTCTCGAATACTCCCAATGCAGCCTCGTCAGATGTTGTTAGTGTCCACGCCTCTGCACCATATAGCAGGACGGGAGCGATGAGTGACTTGTAGAGTGTGATTTTCGTGCGTCGAGAGAGGACTTTACTTTTCAATTGCCTACTCAGTCCAAAGTAGCATTTATTTGCAAGAGCAATTCTTCGTTGGATTTCTAGGCTGGCATTATTGTTGGAGTTTATGCTGGATCCAAGGTAAACGAAGTCCTTCACTATTTCGAACTTTTTGGTGCCAGCAGTGGCGTGGGTGCCAAGGCGCGAATGCGCTGACTCTTTGCTTGATGACAGCATGTACTTCGTTTTGCCTTCGTTCACCACCAAACCCATTTTTTCCGCTTCTTTTTCTAGTTTGGAGTACGCAGAGGTTACGGCACGGTTGTTAAGGCCGATAATGTCAATGTCGTCAGCATATGCTAACAGTTGCACGCTTTTATAGAATATTGTTCCAGCGCGGTTGAGTTCTGCAGATTGTATTATTTTCTCCAACATCAAATTAAAGAAATCGCACGATAGGGGGTCACCTTGTCTGAAACCTCGTTTAGTTTCAAACGGCTCGGAGAGGTCCTTCCCAATTCTGACTGAGCTGGTGGTGTTGCTCAATGTCATTTTGCAAAGCCGTATAAGTTTTGCGGGGAAACCAAATTCAGACATAGCGGCATATAGGCAGCTCCTTTTCGTGCTATCGAAAGCGGCTTTAAAATCAACAAAGAGGTGGTGTGTGTCGATTCTTTTCTCACGGGTTTTCTCCAGGATTTGACGTATTGTAAAAATCTGGTCGATGGTAGATTTTCCAGGTCTGAAGCCACACTGATAAGGTCCAATCAGTCTGTTCACGTCAGGCTTCAATCGTTCGCACAATACGCTTGACAAGACCTTATATGCGATATTCAAAAGGCTGATTCCGCGGTAGTTGGTGCAGTTTGCAGGATCACCTTTTTGTGGATTGGGCAAAGAACACTTAGATTCCAATCTTCGGGCATGCATTCATCCGACCATATTCTGCACAGAAGCTGGTGCATACGCCTTACCAGCTCCTCGCCGCCATGCTTGAATAGCTCAGCAGGCAAACCATCAGCGCCAGCTGCTTTATTGTTTTTTAACCGGGATATTGCTATTCGCACCTCATTATAGTCGGGTTCTGGGACGTCAATTTCGTCGTCTTCGATTGTGGGTTCGGGTTCGAGCTCTTCTCTGGTTTCTTGCTCAATTTCTCCATTTAAAAGGGCAGAGAAGTGATCCCTCCATATCTCTAGTATTCTCTGAACATCAGTCACCAGGTCGCCGTTCTCGTTCTTACAGGAATTTGCCCCGGGCTTGAAACCTTCCGTCATTCGTCGAATTTTTTGATAGAATTTTCGGGCATTATTCCCATTGGCTAGCATCTCAAGCTCGTTGATTTCACGCTTTTCTGCCTCTCTTTTTTTTGCCCGGAAAAGTCGCCTCGCTTCCCTTTTCAACTCGCGGTAGTGTTCACACACACTCCTTGTTGCACTCGATCTTAGCGTTGCCTTGTAGGCTTCGTTCTTTCTTTTCGTTGCAGCTCGGCACTCTTCATCATCGTACCAGTTGTTTCTTCTCGTTCGCCGGAATCCAATTACTTCTTCGGCTGCGGTACGGAGTGCTCCTGTGATGTGCTCCCACTGCTCATGCATTCCACTGGGTTGAATTGTGCTCTCAGAGAGCAGGTGTGAGAGTCGGTCTGCAAAATCATTGGCGGTCTGTTGCGATTGCAGCTTTTCGACGTCCAGCTTTCCTTGCGTTTTCTGTTGCACCTGTTTTGTCGTACAGAGGCGGGTACGAATCTTAGCTGCTACTAGGTAGTGATCGGAGTCGATGTTTGGACCTCTTATTGTGCGAACATCTAAAACGCTAGAAGCATGCCGTCCGTCTATCACAATGTGGTCGATCTGGTTTCGCGTTCTTCGATCGGGAGACAGCCATGTAGCCTGATGGATCTTCTTGTGCATAAACCTGGTGCTGGCAATGACCATGTTTCGGGCACCGGCGAAGTCGATCAGCCTGTATCCATTTGGCGAAGTCTGGTCGTGCAGGCTGAACTTCCCGACTGTGGGTCCAAATACACCCTCTTTGCCCACCCTGGCGTTAAAGTCACCAAGCACGACTTTGATGTCATGACGGGGGCAGCGCTCGTAAGTTTCCTCCAGGCGCTCGTAGAATGCATCCTTTTCCACGTCGTCTTTCTCTTCCGTCGGAGCGTGGGCGCAGATAAACGAGATGTTAAAGAATCGTACTTTTACGCGGATTGTAGCGAGACGCTCATTCACGGGTGTGAACGACAGTACTCGATTACGGAGTCTCTCTCCCACCACAAATCCCACGCCAAATCTGCGCTTGTCGACATGCCCACTCCAGTAAATGTTGCAAGGTGGTTTGTTCATATTACCTTGCCCCGTCCATCGCATCTCCTGTATGGCGGTGATGTCAGCTTTAGCCTTCCTCAGGGCCTCAACCAACCGGGCAGCGGCACCTTCCCCATTGAGGGACCGGACATTCCAGGTGCATGCCCTTAAATCGTAGTCCTTGTTTCGTTTGCGTGTGTCGTCATCTAAAAAGGGGGTTCTCATATCCGAGGCTTTTTTGAATTTCATTGGTACGTTGTTTTATGTGGTGGGTCCCAAACCCAACGCACAACCCGTTCCACGGGAGGCTGTAATTTAAGTGCACGTTTATATAGCGAGCCGCTTGATCCAAGACAGACGCCCGCTTACAGCCGCACCACTAGGTGATCAGACGCTGCTTGTAAACCCCTGATAAGCCCTTAAACCGATTATGTCGGAGTGGCCTTGCCAGGTTGTCGCCTTCTCACGTTTAGCTCACCACCAAACGGGTGTTCGGTGGCTACCCAGAGGATACTTGGACGCAAGCGCCCGGAAGTAGTGAGCTGCTTGGACCGCATGCAAAAGAATCGCTCTGGCCATTCCCAAGTGAATGGCGATCAGAAACTTTCCCCACTTACGTGGACTTCTACACGCGGACCCATCCTCCAGATGTCATATTACGATATGTTAAAAATGTAACGCATTATAATCTCACCTCGATTATTTGCTTCTAAAAATAAGAAATACTATAACTCTTCCTCAGTCATTATTGCAAGACCAAACTATATTCATATCCATGTATGATGTACATATTCTAATGGATGTTTGATGTGTCAACATTTTTGTTCAGATTCAACATGTAATTTGTAAATTGTAAGTTGTCAGACTGCATGATTGAGTTGACAAGGAGATGGGATGTTAAGATAAACCGAAAATTAAATGGAAAGGAAAATCGAAAGTGGAAAAGATATAAAAAAGGGGACAGCCCAATGAAAACGCGAAGTAAAATCATGAGAAAGTGAGGAATAAAAATTATTATGAAGGCAATGATGATAGTCATGATGCTGATGGGGGTGGTGATGATGACAAAACCAAGTCGAATGCTAATACCAAAACAATACTGGGATTTATTCTAAAACAAAAAAAGTTTTCTTAGTGCATTAGAAAAACTTGACTTGAACGCGGTATTGAAACTGTAACCGAAAATGGAGCCAACAACTTAAAGGGGAATTCCACGAGGATACAAAACCGGAAACAAAAACTGTAGACGAAAAAGGAACCGCAATTAGAAACGAAACGGGAATTAAAATAGTAATAGAAATCTTTACCAAAAATGGATTGGAAACTGTAATCTAGACTAAAAAGGTGAATGGAAATTGGAAAAGAGACTGGGTCAAAAATTAGAAAGGAAATGGAAGTCGAATGGGCAATGAAATAGGAACGCGGAACCAAATTAACAACTAAACCTGAGCTGTTATAGAAGTTTCAATTGATATCTTAACAGAAAATAGAATCTAAAACTTAAACCAAGAAACTTAAACAAAACCGAAAGCAAAATCTGGAAATAAAAGTGGAATTGAAACTGAAAAAGAAACTGTAATAACAACCGAGTCCCAATCGTAACCAAACAGCAGAACTGAGACCCGAAAGTTGAATTTAATTTTTAAGCAAAACTGAAGACGAAACTGGAAACTCTACCGAAACCAAGAATGGTAAGCGGAATCGAAAACGAAATCAATAATCCGTAGCGTAATCGAGTATTGAAACCGAACGCGAAATAATTTGAAACCGAAACTGGAAAAGTAGGTAGAAGGGAAAAGGCCGGAAATGGAGTAGAAAGTGGATCCGAAACAATATTCGTAAGCGAAACAAAAACCGGTATGGAAATTAGAAAAGGAAACCGAAACTATAACCATATACAGAACTGGTACTGAAACCGCCATTGGAACCAAAAAGTAACAGGGAATTAGACTGGTACCGGAACTGAACCCAAAATCCAAAACCGAAAGCTGAGTCAACACCTAAACCGGAATCGGAACCCTATCTGAATTCAAAGCCGGAAGCGAATACGCAGCTATAGTGGAAAGCATACAAATTCTAAATTGAAAAGGAAAGTAGATGAGCTCACACCGATGAAACTTGCTACGAGAAGTAATGTGAGATTTTTGGGCTTAAAATTTGTGTTGCATATGTATTTCTCGCTTAGACGAGTAGAGAATATTGCATACGTAGTACATTTTCCGTGATTAATAATCCAATAAACATTTTTGTTTGGTTGTCTTTTTGGAAAGCTTTTGAGACCTAACCTCACTTTATAATATCAAAAACTAGTTAAACATTTCAAATAAAGCTTTCTATTTTCAAAGCAGAAGATATAAAAAAAAAATAGCATGTTCTCAAAAATGAAATCAACATAAAGTTCTTAAGCTTCGTAAAAGCTTAAGCAAATTAAAAATAAGAAATATTGATTTGAATAAGTAAGACTTAGCATTCATATGATCGAGGGAGCTAAAAATAAATATGGAAAGTAAATTTTGTTCAATTGTTTATTGGGTATATGCACGTTCCACATATACAACAAAATGTGTGCCATTGAGCTTCTCGGCTTTAAAACACAATTGCTTTACCTGCCAATCTTGAGAAATTGAACTTTGTAATTGGTGCGAAAACAATCTCAAATTAGTGTCATATAAGCTTATGAGCTCGTTCCAAATTTGCCAGATCGTAATTTCTTTAGAAACTCCGATAACAAGACAAATTGGTATTGAAGACAATTATGAGAATTCTGAAGCGTACAAGGTGGTTATATTTTTGGCAATTATACGCTTCTACCCACAATCGAAGTCTGTGTTTCCATAGAAAAATTGTTGTTGTTAACATGACTACTTGAAAGTAGAATTAGTGATGCTAGAAATGAGGCGCTAGGAGTAATCCAAATTTGACATGAATGGAAACGAGAAATCATTCGTTTTCGGATACGAAGCTGGGACTAAAGGGAACCAATCAGGAAAGTACAAAAAAGGGTTACCAAAGGCAATAAAAATGCGACGGAGAATCATTTGTACTCAATTAAAAATAGAAGGGGTTTATAGGCAGAGTAATTTGACGTTTAAAGTTGCTTGATTGGAGTTTGGTTGTTATTACAAGTTCAATAAAGCGCAAGAGAAACTTTGGCGGCTAGTTTTTTTTCTGTTTATTTATGTTATAATTTCATTATACATTTTACTCGGAAATTTTGGAATATTAATTCAACTTCAACTATTATAAGCATATTTCTCGGCTTGTTTTGGGATAAGTTATTATTCCAAAAAAAAAAGAAAAAGTTTTTCGCAACTTAAGTTCAATTTTGTTTTTTTTTTTATAAAATTTTATTAGATACACAATAGTTAGTGTTCCAGTATACTCTAGTAAGCGAGACCTTCATTTTGTTAATAAATTTTAGCGTAAAATTTGAAATTCTTAATTCAAGTTGAGCTGTTTTACCAGTATTTATGAGATAGCTCATTTTTTAAAATTTACCTTTTTGAAACTCAAGCTCGTTTTGTTTGTTAAAAAAATATTTTTTGAGCTCTCAAAATTTTTGTACATCAACCAAAAATTACTTAGGTTGTTATTCGAAATTGAATCAGAGAAAACCAACACTTTGGCTGTTAGGATTTTTGCTCTTAGTTCTTTGTGTTTTTCTGTTTTAAGGAAATTTTATAAATATTTCAGTTTAAAAATATAAAATTACTAATGCAACTTTAATAATCAATACTTTTTAGGTTATATTCACATATTTACATAGGTTGTTATACCATAAAAAATAAAAACAAAAAATAAGTTGTTGCTATTTCCAGTTGCGAAACAATGCAAGCCGTGCTGATTTTTTGGCGTAAGCGACTTATGAATAAAATGGCAAAATGTAGGGTTAATATTAGCTAACCTACCTTGACTTAGGTTATTATTACGAATTCGAAATAGAAAAATTTAGATTGTTATATATGTCAATTTTGCATTAGAAATCACAATTTTTTCACAGATATGCGAGTTTCACCAAATGGATTTCGCTATCACACAAACAAATGTTATGTTAGGGTAACTGCCGGAACCGAGCGTACACCAGTATCCCTTTCCAGTTGTACTCGACATAACCTAAAATGCTCCGCACAGCACAACATTATATGAAAGTGAGGTTAGGTACATACATACATACATATGTGGGTGATACTGCTAAAATTACGCATACGCAGCGTACCACGCATTGGAAAAATTTTCAATAATTTAATTGAATCATTGGATGCATTGCAGGCGTGAAGGGTAATTGCCGAAAATATGATTTGAAATTGAAAATGTGAAATGTAGAACTTTGAATATTTTTAAAGTACAGTCACGTACAAGCAATCTCATATACATATGGCTGACATATTTTAAGCAGAGATTTGTAAAATAAGTATCTATATGTTGTGTTCGTATAGAAAATGCATGAGAAGGTATAATAAAACAGTGATTAGCATAGTAAATCTTTTAGCCTAAGCTAGTACTTAGGTTGTTGGCAGCTTGTGTGGGTGTGTGCTCATGTGTACCTGATTTGGTGTCTATGCTAGAGGCTTCACAGCTCAATAAATCTTGTTTGAGTATATTCAATCTTGATAGAAAAATAAATAACAATTTGTTATGTGATAAATTGGGTGCCATTTTCTTAAGCATAGATAAGCGTAAGAGTACATACATATGTACATATGTTTACATACTTCAGCCTAAGTCTGCATGCAGCTAAGCCCACACCGCTGCCTTCAAAACGATATCTACCATTTGTTATTAACTGCGAAAATATTCCGTCTACTGTCTATGCATGAACGCGTTTGTTGAATATTTGCATAATTGATGAATAAATAAAATATTTTGTTGTATAACGACCTAAACCAATTTGTGAATGTATGAAGAAAAAAAAAATTGTGTTATATAAAACTTTTTTTTAGAATTTTTTCATTTCATTTTAAAGAGCATGTAATATTTTGTTGTAATTAAAATTTGTTTCTGAGAATTAATAGAGTTACAATGAATAATAAATATTTTTTTTCTATATCATTTCATTTCCCAGCAACTGCTTGTTCTCCCACCAGTTTTTTGGGTGAAATCCTTTAATTTTTTCAAACCCATTAAATTATTGTTTAATATTCAACTGAAATAAACATAAAACCTACCATTTTCCTTAAACAAATTTTATTTCAATATATATTTAAAGGTTGTGGAATCACTCCATTTACAAATAATTTTTCACTTTGGGGTTATTCACACTTTCGTTGAATTTTTTTCACAAATTACAAGAGCGTTGAAGTCACACTCGAAAAGCTTTCAGAACTTCCTCGAAAAGGTGTTTACATTACACGTAAATTTGTGTATAAAAACAAATTTGAATAAATAAATAAAAGTGCGTTAACATTGAATATATAATATTCACACCTTTATGTATGCATGTATGTATTCGTGGACAGGTAAAATTCGTGCTAGGTTTAGGTTGCTTGGCGGTTGACCGTATTCGTGTTCTAGAATCGTGTCAGCAAATTTGTTAATTACTTTGTTCTAAAAAATATGTTAAATAGCAGGCAATTAAATATTCAAACAGTACGTGCAGACGGCAACTGAAAAATAGTCGAGCTAATTGGAAACAATGTAATTGAGTAATTTATACTTGGTCATTAGTGTCTAGAGTTAAGTGAGTTGTCGAATAGGCTAGCGGCACAGTGCCACGTGGGGTATAAATTAGCGACAGTATTCGGAAAGTTATAAAATTCTGTGACAAAAGTGATTAATTTAATTGAGTTTTATTTTATTTTATTTTACTTTATTTTATTTTATTTTATTTTATTTTATTTTATTTTATTTTATTTTATTTTATTTCAATTTATTTTATTTTATTTTATTTTATTTTATTTAATTTTGTTTTATTTTATTTTATTTTATTTTATTTTATTTTATTTTACTTTATCTTATTTTATTTTATTTTATTTTATTTTATTTTATTTTATTTTATTTTATTTTATTTTATTTTAGTTTATTTTATTTTGCTTTATTTTATTTTATTTTACTTTATTTTATTTTATTTTCTTTTATTTTATTTTATTTTATTTTATTTTATTTTATTTTATTTTATTTTATTTTATTTTATTTTATTTTATTTTATTTTATTTTATTTTATTTTATTTTATTTTATTTTATTTTATTTTATTTTATTTTATTTTATTTTATTTTATTTTATTTTATTTTATTTTATTTTATTTTATTTTATTTTATTTTATTTTATTTTATTTTATTTTATGTTATTTGATTTTATTTTATTTTATTAAATTTTTTTTTTTTTTTTTTTTTTTTTTTAATTTTATTTTATTTTATTTTATTTTATTTTATTTTATTTTATTTTATTTTATTTTATTTTATTTTACTATCGTTATTTCAAAGTGAAATAGTTAGTTCATCCCTTAAAGTTTCCATAACCGATTTAAAGTATTTATTGTTTTGTTTCTAAATCTTTCATTAATCCTCCTACTTTGCAGAGTTTTCATATTATAAATAACTTTTTATTTTATGTGAATGTTTCACAAGCGTGTCTGTAATTACATGTGAGCGATTGCCATACAGAGGCAACAAGAAAATTTACTTTTATATTTTTCATAATTAAGTAAATAAACCGTTTTTATACACATAAATATAGAATTGTATGATAAATTAAAATAGCCAACTATATGAGTGCTGATAATTGTTAACTGCAAAAGAAAAAATAATTAATGTTGAAATGGCATGCAAGTGAAGTACAAACTAATGCTTTCTGATGATTATACGAGCAGGTGATTATTTTACAGGTAGGACGTGGCGTATGAGTGATGGGAATTGGGTACAAAATGTGTCTAGGGATGTGAACTCGATTGGAAAAAATCGATTACCCAATAATTGATTTTTTTGTTTAGCGATACTTTTTTTAAAAAAAGTGAAAATAAACCAATGAAATTTTTAAGAGTCCTGCCAAAGCTGCATACTCCAAAATCCTTCTCTCCCGGTTTGTTTTGTAATTTTCAAGAGTCTTTTTTACTCTGGATTTCTTTGGAAAAGTCCTTCAACATTTTGATTTGAAATAATCCAACCAATTTTATCAGAATAAGATTTCTCAATAACTCAAGCTAAAAGAGCATATGAGTTTACCAATTGTACTTGAACAGTAGAAGTAACCAGCGAAGTGAAGATAAAGTGTCGCTAATGGCACCATCATTAAAAATATTCTTACTCCTGGTGCTGCTCTTTTATTGCTACAGCTCTTGTTGCTATTGTTTCAAGTACGCACTATCGAAATTCACAGAAAACATTATCAACGTCGCATAAAAGAAAGCATATGGAGCTCGGTTAATCGTAAGAGAGCAAATGTTAAAATGGAAAACGCGAAGATGCCATAAAATAAATTGACTACGTTGAGTAAATGGGGGGAAAAATAATAAATGAAAAGTCAGCTGTGGAATAAAAATAAAATGAGTTGCCGTATCGCCTTGTAGTGGAGGGCTCTCTATTGACGTGGCAAATGTGAAAGAATATTAAATGAAAGAATTCAATAAAAGTCGCATGTTGATTTATCATATCATTTAATTTGGTTGTTGTTGTTGTTGTTGGGGTGTGTTTGTCCTTACTTAGCTACAAATGGAAATTGGCTGTTTGAAATTAATATGCATAGCTAACATTTAAAAGGGCTTTTCAGGTGAAATTTCAAATGAATTAAAATTTAGATTAAAATAAATTCTATTTTGATGAATTCTAAAAAATTTGTTGGCTTCTTGAAATGAAATGAAATTTAAAGAGTATTTCGTGGACTTGCTAACGATTGCTCACCGGCCTCTTTGTAACTTAGAATCGAAATTGATTCATTGAAAAGCGAACAAAATATTTGCAAAAATTAAAAAAAAAAAAAATTTGTAAATTATTTTGCATCTATTAAATAATTTTGTTAACAAGAGGGTAACAAATTATATGTTTTTTAAAATGCCTTGAATAAGTTCCAGAAGCGGGTTATAGAAATATTTCTCTACAATCCCGAAACTGTCAGATTGCATAAAATCCCGAAGTATTCCCATTACAATCCCATCGATGGAGCATAAATAAATTTACTGAATATACAGTAAATAATCCAGAAAATCTCTAGCCACGTAAATACCAAAATAAATACATGTGATACAATTTCGAAAATTATACCTGAACTAGCTAATTAATACGGATGGAATCTTTTTTATCCCGAATTAATCTTGATAGAAAATAATAGTTACGTAAAATCCTATATTAATTTTCATAAAAATCTGAAATTAAATACTAAAATAATCCCGAAATAATATTAAAAATAGCAAAATAGATATCACTATATATGAGTCCCGATAATATCTGAGCAATTTGTGACAAAATTCAGAAAGATCACCAAAAAAGCCCAAGTAACCGATTTCAAAATATTTCATATACAAATCCGAAAATTTGAAATTTAGTGACAAAAACACCGAAATTACCTGATAAATTTATAAAAAAAAAAATCCCGAAAAATCTGAAAAATTTAGAGAATATCTTAACTATTTTGGAAACAATTTCGAAAGATCCCAGAAAAAGCTTTGATAATCTGTCCCAGATAAAATCCGGAAAAACTTTCTTTGATTTCAAAATAATCCCCAAATAACGTAAATACCAAATTTATAGCGACAAAAATACCAAAGTTACCTAAACAGTTCTGAAAAAATCGACGACCTTGCAAAATAAATTTTGATCCAACCCCGAAGATTCTTGAAAAAAAAAACCTTAAGTAATTTGCAAACTACAGCAATTAGAAAAAATTTATAAAGATTACAAAAAAAAAATATGCTCAAATTTTTTTAAATTAAATTTAGTCTTGAAATTTTGTTTAAATTAAAATTTAAGATATTTGAAAACAAAAGCAATTTTTTGCTAAAAGTACTAAAAACATGCAAATTTTTTTTAAACTAGTTTACTTTAAAAATATTAGAAAATTCAAAATTAATATTTCTAAGATAAAAAAAAGTAACAAGTTTTTTTATGGCGAGTGATTTAAAAAAAAATAAAAGTTTTCGTAGAACTAATTATTGTAAAATGACACAATTTGTTGTCTGCAAAGTTTTTAATCGAAAATGGTGGGGTGATTTTGTTTTTGTATAGAAAATTTGCCTTTTGAAATGTAATTCGTGTACACTTATTGTGGATTATAGAAATTACACTGAAGAAGAAAAAGGAAACTTTCGACAATTTAAAATGAAAATCCAATCCATTTATTAGCTAAATGCTTTGCATACTTACATGCGAACTTGCACATTCATATACCCGGTAGTGTGCATTCTATTTCTCAGCTATTGCTGGGAATCGCAACTATTTCGTCAAAAATTCCTTTTGTATGTAGACAACTGATGAATTGCCAATGACGATATTCTAAGCTGTGAAAATTCTCAATTATTTAGCTCCTAACAACACATTTCGGGCCAATTATATAAAATAGATAAACACGTTTTTTTTTTCTGAAATAAATTTGACCTTTTCTTAAATTTTCTGAAATTTATTTGCTCTCTTCTGAAGTGGATTTGAATTTTTCTAAAAATAAGTTTTACCTTTTCTAAAATACCTTTTTTCTATTCTAAAATTAATTTGACCTTTTCTTAAATTTTCTGAAATTAATACTACCTTTTCTGAAGTAGATTTGACTTTTTCTGAAATAAATTTGACCTTTTCTTAAATTTTCTGAAATTTATTTGCTCTCTTCTGAAGTGGATTTGAATTTTTCTGAAATAAATTTGACCTTTTCTTAAATTTTCTGAAATGAATTTGCCTTCTTCTGAAGTAGATTTGACTTTTTCTGAAATAAATTTGAACTTTTCTTAAATTTTATAAAATATTTTGCCCTCTTCTGAAGTAGATTTGATTTTTTCTGAAATAAATTTGACCTTTTCTTAAATTTTCTGAAATTTATTTGCTCTCTTCTGAAGTGGATTTTACTTTTTCTGAAATAAATTTGACCTTTTCTTAAATTTTATAAAATATTTTGCCCTCTTCTGAAGTAGATTTGATTTTTTCTGAAATAAATTTGACCTTTTCTTAAATTTTCTGAAATTAATTTTCGCTCTTCTGAAGTGGATTTGAATTTTTCTGAAATAAATTTGACCTTTTCTTAAATTTTCTAAAATTAATTTTCCCTCTTCTGAAGTAGATTTGACTTTTTCTGAAATAAATTTGACCTTTTCTTAAATTTTCTGAATTTTATATGCTCTCTTCTGAAGTAGATTTGAATTTTTCTGAAATACATTTGACCTTTTCTTAAATTTTCTGAATTTTATTTGCTCTCTTCTGAAGTAGATTTGACTTTTTCTGAAATAAATTTGACCTTTTCTTAAATTTTATAAAATATTTTGCCCTCTTCTGAAGTAGATTTGACTTTTTCTGAAATAAATTTGACCTTTTCTTAAATTTTCTGAAATTAATTTGCCTCCTTCTGAAGTAGATTTGACTTTTTCTGAAATACATTTGACCTTTTCTAAAGTGCTATCAAATACTTTCTCCATCTTCAGAAGCTCATTTAAGTTTTTCTGAAGTAAATTTAAGCTTTTTACAAAAACTTTTTGCTCTTCTAAAATATAGTTGACTTATGTATATACATAAATATCAGTCAATGGCAAATCAATAGTGGGGTTTTGAACTAGTTGGGACTAGTTCTTGGTATGCCCTTCTCTGCCATGTAGCTATTCTTACATAGTACATAACTACAAATAACAGCTGTCTTCATCTTAAAATCACTTTGAAACTTTCAACATTTTTATGCATATTGAAAAAAAGCATGCTTATCGCTTATAATGGAAAATAATTTTGAGGACTACTAAATGTCATTCAAGCGTGTTGTTCCATATGTCAAACAAGGATTGTTGTTGCTGTTGTTGCTTTCTCCGCCAATGCAGTGCCTGCCTCGTTTATAGCTGACAAAACAGAAAACGATGAGAATTCGCACACATTTCCCTACAAATTTATGTATGTCTGGAGTTGTAGCAATTTCCCAACTTTTGTACATTTATTGTTATTACACGCCAAGTTCTCCTCGTATGTACTTACACACACACACATCCATGTGCACACACAACTACAACAAAAATATAATAATTTCCAGTGTAATAAACTCGAGTACTCGAATAATAACAAAATGTTGCATATGCCAGAATAATTTTACTTCAAGCTTATATGCAGTTAGAGAGTAATGTTTATGTGCAAAGTTTAATGCAAGTGTATGTATGTATGAATGTACATATGTGTGTATGTATGTGTGTAAGTTGAAGCTCGTCTAAAGGGCTTCTACTTTGAAGTTAGCTTGTGAGTGATGCGTAACCAGGCCAGCTGTGCAACAAAGAAAAAGTAATAAAAAACAAAAATACTAAAAGAAAATTGACTAACAAGCCACTTGAGTTCTCTTTGTGTTGTGCTTCTTATGCTCGTTTTGTGTGTTTGTTGTATTTGTAAGCCAAATGTACTACAGTATATCAATATGTATGTATGTACATATGTGTGTGAGCTTGGTGGTGTGACTTAAAGCTGATAAAGCGTAGTTCGAGTTTCTTTCATGAAATATTGTTGTTATTTTTATGAATCCTTTCTACTTCGTTATTTTTTCCCTTTTTTGGTTGTTTCTGGTTTTATTAATCTATTTCGTATTCCTTCTTGCTTCTCATTCTTTATACAGTTGTTGTCTAATGGTATGAGTTTTTTACGTTTTTTCATTTTTTTGTTTTTATTTTAATTTTTCTTTTTATTTTTATTTTTCTTTTTTTTCTTTTTCTTTTTATTATTATTTTCCTTTTCCTCTTTTTTTTTTTTTTTCTTTTTTTACCTTTTTTTAATTTTTCTTTTTCTTCCTTTTTCTTCCTTTTTATTTATATTTATTTTTTATTTTCCTTCTTATTTTTATTTTTATTTTGGTTTTTCTTTTCCCTTTTATTATTCTTTTTCTTTGTCTTTTTTTCTCTTCTTTTTATTTTTATTTCCTTTTTATTTTTATTTTTCAGTTTCTTCTTTTTGTTTTTTAATTTTCTTTTTATTATCCCTTTTTTGTTATTTTTCATTTTTTTGTTTTCTTTTTCTTCTTCTTTTAATTTAAAATTTTTTTTTTGCTTTTTATTTCTGTTTTTTTTTTTGTTTTTCATTTCTCCAATTTTTTTTTTAATTGTTGTTTTTCTTTCTATTATCCTTTATCTTTTTATTTTTTTTAGTTTTCTTTTTCTTGTTTTTTGATATTCCTTTTTATTCGTTCGTTTTATTTATCTTCTTTATTTTTCCTTTTCTCCTTTTTTTCTTTTCATTTTCCTTTTTTGTTAGTTTTCATTTTCTTTTTGTTATCTTCCTTTTCTTTTTCTTCTTCTTCGTTTTTTTCTTTTGCTGTTTCTTTTTCGTTTTCACTCGCTTTCAAAATTCTTTAGCTGCATGGCATGAAGTTATATCTTTACAATCATTCACATAACGATTACGTACTTAGTTATGTGCTTAAGGCACGTGACTTAGACGCTATAAAGCAATTTCTCGCACAAAGCAGTTCTGATAAAAATAAATGAAAAGTATTTACAAAGAAATCTGCAAAAACCTGCAAGGGAATACTTACATAGTTGCAGAATATTGTTAACAAGTTTTCGCATTCTGGGCCGTTCCATTGTGTAAGATGTTAAGTCATTTTGGACAAAATTTAAAAAGAGAGAAATGAGAATTGATTAATTTTAGAGAGAAAATCTTTACTTGCTTCTTACATGATTCTTTTTTTTTCGTTTTCTTTTTCCTTGTACTATTTCTTCTCCTTTTTATACCTTTCATGAATTTAAATTTTTTGCTTTATAATTTTTCATCATTTTCCTTTTTATTTTTTTTTCATTAAATGTTGTTTTTCTTGTCACCTCGTCAACCTTGCTTCACTCGAAATTCTCAAAACAAGAAGCAATAAAAACCATTTCATTTCTGTTATAATTGACGTGGAATGACCCATATATTCAAATCACATCGGTTTGTTAGTTCTTTAGAAATAACAACTGCCAACAGGCACGTCAGGCGCTCCACCAAATATGTTGTGGCATGTGTAATGACAGGCAGCAACGTGCACTTTGCACTACACCGCAAATCACAACAGCACACACAAACACACCAACAAACGCACACATATACATACATACATACAAACGCCACATGTTCAATCAAATGCAGGCACAAGAAAACACCGAACAAACATAGAACTTGGCAAACCCATTTTTGCTTTGACTTTGCTCAGTTCGTTGTGCTTCATTTCTGTTGTTGTTATTGTTGTTTTTTATGTTCTACAATTTGTCAAGTTTTTTTTTTTTTTGTTTGACGTTGGCAGGCTTCGCGGTTTTGTGGCAACAAATGCTGTCAGGTCATTGCACTCGCCAATGTGTGCTGGTGGGGGTCATATCAAACATACAAACAAACACACGTGGTGCTTGTGTGGCAGAATTGTTGCATGCAACATGCTGCAATTTAATGATAAAGAAAAATATACAACAGTTAAAATGAACTTATGTAAGTGCACAACACATACACACACACACATGCTCGTAGCTCGACTTGAAGGTAAAGTGGCAGCGTGTGGACAACTAACAACGTGGCAACAAATTAAGTGTAATAAATTGAGTGAGTTGCATTGTTGTTGTTGTTGCTATTTTAGAGTAAAGCTAAGAAGAGATTCAAAAACACACAACCACGCCCACACATACGCGGTAGGCACTTCATGTGTAACGGTATGAAAGAGAATTTGAAAAAACGAACGAAACGATGGCTACTTGCTTTGGTAGTGGTGAATAGGGCAAACCGATTTCCTAGTTGCTCTAAGAATTCATGTTCCTATACAACATAACATTGGAGTCATAAATGATTCAAAAAGTAGTCATAAATGATTCAGAAAGTAGTCCTAATAGAGAGCACTTACCGTCTTTATCCAAATATGAGTACGAAATGAGAGTATTTTGCTCCAAAAATCTTTTGCTATTAAAAATGGTTTAAATCGGTTTTGACAGCCACGCCCTTAGTTTCGTTATTGAATATATCGAAAAATATAGAATGCGCGAATTCATACAAAGACTTAAGCAGCTGAAGCGTTACAAATTTTTTTGCTCACATTAAATTGGTCAGCCCTGAGTGCTTTTTCCACCAGCCACATATGCCCCATTGACTTTTTCTCGCTTCATTGCTGTCTGTCCTAGTAAAGAAATAGTGGAATGAAAATGTGATAAAGAATTAATAAAAGAGCCACACAGCTAATGGCTTGCTGAAAATGCAGCTAAAGTGTTTATTCTGCAAGAATGTAAGAGATAATAAAAACTCAAATAGTAAGGGAGTGCCAGGTCGGGTGTAACTGGAAGTTATATACTCAGCTGTGAGCTTTAGTAGATATTTTTTCCTCAATGCGAGCCACGCCCACATAAACCTTGAGATCTACATACCTTGATTATGTTTAGCTGTGTTGAAGAGAGAGAGAGAGAGAGAGAGAGAGAGAGAGAGAGAGAGATAGAGAGAGAGAGAGAGAGAGAGAGAGAGAGTGAGAGAGTGAGTGAGAGAGAGAGAGATAGAGATAGAGAATAGCATGATATGGAAAGTGGGCGTGCTAAACTATCCAACTCCACTTATAACAAATTTTGTTTTAGAGAAGTAGCGGTCGTAGATTCTATGAAGGAGCATTATTAGGAATAGGACGGAGGATTGGGGTTAAGCTGATGGAAGGGATAGAAAAAAAGAGAAACCCAGATAGTGATAAAAAAGAGAGAAGTATGAGGAAGAGGGACATGTAGCATAAAAATAGGCAAGGTTAGATGAGGGGTGGGGTTGACAGGCAACTTTTTTTTGTGTCAATGCAAGTCAATTCTTATGTAGACTAATGCCTGCGAGGCCCTCTAGAGGCTTGGTACATTTCTGGTTTCTTACTGAGCACTTTGATATACAATTTTTTTCGATAAAGTGTCATAATGTCAATGGAAATAATGTCACTGACATTAATTCACATTTCAAAATTGCGTGATTTTTTATTACAACCCTGCAGCACTTTTCTGACATTAAACCATTCCTCTTTTAAAAGAGAATTAATGTCAACGACATTATAATTTGACATTTGTAAAAGCGTTTTTAAAAGAGAATTAATGTCATTGACATTATGACACATCATATTTACATATTTCATTTCGGTTTATCGTTAGGCTAATATACATATACCAAAAAACTATGGTGAGTATCTTTTCACTGTGGTGGGAAATTTTCTCAAAAAAGTCGACAAGTATATGGAGCTACCTTGACCTCAAAAATGCCTATACCGTGATCACGTATGTAAGGGGATAAACAGGAATAGGGTTTTTGCGAAGTGCGAAGTATAGAACCCTTACTCTGTAGTTCTATTCGAAAAAAAATTTGTTAACTTTCGAGTGATTTGTACTCTGTAAATAATCGAGTAGAACAACCATTCGAATCGAAATATAGAGGAAGTGCGCTGCTATGGCATCAACGGTAAGGCACTTGAAAGGAGTGATTTCTTTTTTGCATAAAAATCCATCAATAAGTGCTTTAATGCTTGGTGTACTACAACAACTGAGTATAAGAAGGCTTTCCATCGCCGCCTGGCCAACTTCAGTCAAAGCAAAAACCTAGAAATTTGCATTTTTTCATTTTTTTTTGGTCGCCCTACACTTAGAAGCGCTTTTGCTAAAACTTGAAAATGCTCACATCCGGAAAAAGGAAATTTAAAAAAGGCAAAAAGCTATTGCTGTTGTTGTTGTTCTTTATGTGTTATTTTTTTGTGTTGCCACCGCTGTTTGCTGGCATTTTTGATTGGCGCGCTTGTTCTCAACGCTGCTATGTACTTGCAACAACGCGAAAAACCTTTCCCCAAGAGCCACTGGAGTATTGCAATTGATATCCGGGGAAAAATAATTTTTCAGCTATTTTCGCTGCTTTTAATTTCTTATTCGCTTTTGTGCCACAATTGGCCATAAATTGAGTGTTGAGCTCAGAGAGGAAGCCACATTTTGTTGAATATTTCCAGTGGATGGCGTTTAAAATATACTTTTTGCAGGTGCACTTTTGCATTTTATATCACCAATTGGAGTGGAGGGAAAAGATTTACATATTTTGGAGATTTGGTTAGTTAAGAATGGGTAGCCTGTGGTTGAGGCGGAGAGCTATACTTGGGATTGTTGGTAGTTTTCTGCACTTCTTACTCAATCATCCTAAGGAATTGTCAGTTGGGCCATGGAAGCAACTCTGGTTTAAGTGGAAATGTCGTGTTGCAGACTAAGTCAGATCAGTGGTAAACGAACCTCTCGACTTTTTCGAACTCACCCTCTTTTCTGCTGCTGCCAAACGAACCATTTGTTGGAAATTAAATACGTTCTCTATACATCGCCATCAGACAGAGGCCTGTTATTAGTCCACTCAGGAGATAGAGATAGGTGGTCTGTGGGCTAGGGCGTTAGAAAACGATCGAGGAAGGTATCCGGCGCAAGAGGCGACTAATATCCACAAAAACTAATTCAGGACTACTTGTTGGCTGATCTTTAGATGTGATATCTCTCACACGTCTTTACCCATCTTCTACTTCCTCAAGACAGAAGGGGGTGAGATGACGTAGAAGGCTCCCCCTGTACATACCAAATCGCGTCCACGACAGTCGGTCATGTTCCGTAAGGGAGTATGGGTGCGTACTGAGCTCATGTCCGACAAAGGACTATCACTTTCTAAAACCGTCTGGGAGTATTTTTGTCGCCAAAAACATAGCAACAACAACAACATGGCCACACATTCAGGATGCTCAAATTCTAATACTAGAAATGTTTTCTCTCTCCTCTAATTACAAAAAAAAAAAACAATCACCGAATCATCAACCGAATAAAATAATAATTTTCCTCTTTCTATCCTCTCTTTGCAGCTCAACCCCGAAAACCAAGCAGAAATGCGCCAAATAAATTTTGAAATTACCATAGAGTTCACGCACAGCCTCAGTCGACCAGCATCAAACTCAACAACCAAAGAACTCAAATAGATAAACAACAACAACAAACAAAGAAACAAAAAAATAACAACAAAAGCAACAAAATGCGTTCAGCACCCTACGCCTATCACCTCGGCAACGGTATGAACGAAGAGGATACCGACTATCATATGGCGGCTGCTGTTAGTGCAAGCCATCAAGATCAACAACAACAACGCCAGCAACAAATGGAACTCAAATGGAAAGATATACCGGAAAAATATTTAATGATTATTGCACACTTTTTGGCTGGTGATTTTAACGACACCGAAGCAATGGACCATCTCAATGGACCCATTTTGAAATCGAGCATTAAATCGGTCTATTGGATTTTTCTCATACAATATGCAGCGCTGGCGTTGATCGGCATTGCAATGAATGTCGCGATTATAGCTTATGCAATACAGCATCGACTCTTCAAGGATGTCACACATGCGTTCATCATCAATTTGGCGTTGTGCCATTTCGTACAATGCGCCTTGGTGTTGCCCATTTCGTTGATGGTGATGCTAATACAGAATTGGATTTTTGGACAATTTTTATGCTTCTTTTTGCCAATGTTGCAGGTGAGTTGATGAAGGGGGTGGGGCGGAAAAGGGGAATTATTTGAGAAGTAATTATATGAATGAATATCCATCATAATTGATTTTAGGTTAGAATTACATGTGGGGGCAAGGGGATAACTGTGAGGATAATGAAGAGAAAGCTAAAAGTAAAGAGAAATTAGATTTTTTTTGGTTACTATCGAAATCTATTTTTTGCTTTCTGCTTATGTCATACATTATGTATGCAAAAATTGTATCGATATTTATTTACAGTTTTTATGATCGATAAACAAATCCGATTATCGCTTTTGGTTGATATCTAGCAATATTGTGTAGGCTTTTTCGGTCGATGGATTACTTAACATCTTTCATTGGTTTTTTTAAGTATTGAAATATTCAACGAATTTAATGCGTTTGATATCGTTTTCAGCCTATCGATAATTTGTATTATTTTTTATCGATTTTATTTATTACTTAATTATTTTATATTTAATTATTTAATTATTTTTGTTGAATATTGTTTCGATTTCTTCGGTTTTAATCATCTTTTACGATTTGTAGGAATACGTATTAAAAAATTCCATTGAATGTGGCAGTTATCGATTAAATCAATCGACTTATGTATGTGGTTTTAATTTTTAAAATTAACAATTTGTATGGTTTTTTAATGCGCTACACTTCTTCTAGCTTGCATTCCCGTTTTGTTTTCTTAGTTTTTTCAAGTGTTTTCCCGTTAGTCAAAATTTATCGATTAATCGATTTCAGAATTTCTTAAAAATTTACGTGTTTTTAAACTTTTATTTTACTATTAATGCATTATTTCCTATCATATATTTTTTTAAAATTGTATTTTTCCTTATGATTTTTTTTTAGAGATTTTTTGAGATTGTTATCGATTTTAGCTAGCATAATTTATTTGTATGGTTATATGCATTCCGCACTATCAAATTTTAAGTTATTGTCGTTTTTTTCAGTTTTTATATTTGTTCACTTATCTTTGTGTTATCGAAATTTATCGATTTATCGATTTTATAATGTCTATGGTCTTAAGAATTTTTAATTATTTTTGGAATTCAATTGGCTTTAAAGCATTTTTCTTTGTTCATCGAAACTTATCGACTTATGATTTTGCAAATTTTGATGCGAACTTAGTTGATTATATCGATTTGTGATGCATAAGTATTTTTTAAAATTACATGCCTTCTATTTCTTTCGTATAAATTTTATTTTTCCCAAAAATTTCTTATATTTTATCGAAATTGATTGAATTATCGATTTCAGAAAACTTTAAGTTTTGGGGTTTCTTGTTAATTTTATTACAGATTTTTAAGTGCACTCTATTGCTTTCAATTTGTAGGATTTTTTTCACTTTTAATATTTCTGTTAACTTTTTAAAATTTAATCGAAATTTATCGACTTATATCGGGTTATAATAGTTTAAGGGATTTTAAAAGTTTTATTTAATATGTTTTGCATTCCTCTCTTTTCAATTTATATTACTTTTGGAATCATTTTGGAAATTTTATCGAAACAAATTGGTTTATCGATAACAAAATTACAATTTTATTTTCGCTTAAGCGAAATATGAAGCATTAATAGCTTAAAATTTTTATTCAATTTATTGATTTTAAATAAGCGGCAACTATCGAATTTACAGATTTATATCGAGTTAGTAAATATTGCTTTCAAATAGCTTCCATTAACTTCTGTTGACTTAAATGTTTAAAAGTGTTCAAAACCTTACCAAATCTCAAGTCTGGCCATAAATTACTCGAATGTGTATAGAACTATTTATGAATGCGCCAAATTTTATCAAAACATGCCCAGACTTGCTTGAACCGAAGTCACCAAATAAACCTAAAAACAACTCAAAAAAATGTTGCTTCAAAAAATGTTACCACCACCTACGGGCACATTCAAGCCAATCGTAACACAATGTAACATGAACGTTCAGGCCTTTTTATTTTGCCACTGAAATGTGCTTTCACTGCGTTTTAATAACACTTTTTTATAGGGCACTAAATGGTGCTGTCACACTTTGGCACGACACTTTGATGTCCCAATAAAAAAATGAATGTTCGAACAAGTATGTATGTATGTATGTATAAGCCTGAGTGAGTTACATGACATTAAGTGGACATACTTTTGCTGGTTTCACATAAAGTTGAGTGTACGAGCAAGTGTGAGAGCAGGCAGGGCGTTTTATAGCGGTGTTCGAATGGTTTGATTGTCCCACCCAAGGGTCGCTCGAATTATTGACCACCGGTCGACAGGCACGTATGCATGATAGGCCTGTCAAAGCAATAAAGATTATTATTTTGAGTGCTCAATTTATTTGCAGATCGAAAGGTTACTCTAGACGCACAGTGTTGTGATAAAATAAAATAAAATAAAATAAAATAAAATAAAATAAAATAAAATAAAATAAAATAAAATAAAATAAAATAAAATAAAATAAAATAAAATGAAATAAAATAAAATAAGATAAAATAAAATAAAATAAAATAAAATGAAATAAAATAAAATAAAATAAAATAAAATAAAATAAAATAAAATAAAATAAAATAAAATAAAATAAAATGAAATGAAATGAAATGAAATGAAATGAAATGAAATGAAATGAAATGAAATGAAATGAAATGAAATGAAATGAAATGAAATGAAATGAAATGAAATGAAATGAAATGAAATGAAATGAAATGAAATAAAATAAAATAAAATAAAATAAAATAAAATAAAATAAAATAAAATGAAATAAAATAGAATAGAATAAAGTAAAATAAAATAAAATAAAATAAAATAAAATAAGATAAAATAAAATAAAATAAAATAAAATAAAATAAAATAAAATAAATTAAAATAAAATAAAATAAAATAAAATAAAATAAAATAAAAAAATTAAAAAAGTAAAAAAAATAAATAAAAGCAGAGTAACGATTTTAATTTTCGAAACAAGTTTTTTCAAAATTCTAAGTGTGGTACATCGATATTTGACGCATTGAGGAGCTTTCATCCTGATTTCATGACGTTAAAAAGAAGGCTGCTGTACCCACTGTTTCGTACTAAATGGCTTCCTAACGTAGTAACTTTCAGTGAAAATGTTTAATCAACATGACTTGAGATGTGCATGCACTTCATTTTTATGGATAGGAATAGCCTCATCATGGCAAAACGAAAAAAAAAATTTTTTTGGGGGACAGTAAATTGAGATTAATAGCCAGTTTCTTTTGGCAGTAGTCGTCCTTATTAACAATATTTTATTGAGCTACGACACATTAGCTCAAAACATAAAATTCGAAAAAAAAGCTAAGACCAATAACTAAGTCTAAGTTCAGGGGACAAAGAATTTGTTATACCCAGTTGGGTGATTTGGTGGCGTTCCACATGAGCAGAGGCCCATGAATTGTAGAAAAACTTTACTAAAGCTACATATATCACACTGGAAATATTTTTTTATTACATTTAACAATTTTTAATAGGCTGTACACTGAAAAAATTTTACATTACACTGAATTTTTTTTTTTTTTAAAACCTACATTCTAAACTGAGAAAACACTTTAAAGGGCAAGTGTTTTGAAATTATTATTTTTTATTTAATATACAAACATAGGTACTACTTACATACTACATAACACATACAAAATTTGAAATGGCTTTTTGCTACTTTTTTTAATTTGCAAATATGCATTTGCTCAAAAGAAAATATATTTTTTTTTAAACACTTGGCCTTGGAATTGTTTTCCCAATTTAAAACATTATTTAAAAAAAAAAAGAAAAACTCAATATAGTAAAATTTTTTTTCAGTGTATATTTTAGAAAGCTGATATAAATACCTTTCTTATGAGACAAAGAAGTCATCTTCTTTGAAATCTGTAATGACATTTCGAATGAAGAAGAAGTATATTTGAAAATAATATTTTAAAAGTGCACTCTCTAGCAACTGGGTATAAACAAAGCAAACTGCCCACGATGCCAATTTTTTTTTGTACTTTCCCTTTAGTCGCGCCATTCATTAACCATAATGGCTTTAACTTCCTTCACGTAAATTGTAGAAAATGGCCGTCAAGAGAGCATCAATTCAATTTCCGTTAGTTGTATTTGTTGGGAGCGCTCTAACGTGCGACCAAGGCAGGCCAACTGCTTTCGGAAATGGCGCAATTAGGTAGTTGTTATTGTTATTGTTGTCGTAAGAAAAATATGTAATTGAAATTAAATAACTAAAACAGCTGTTTGTTCTGTTTTTACGATTCTGCTTTGTGCCTTTTTTTCCATTTCTCTTTAAGTCGTTTTAATAATAAATTTCTAGCTTTCTGCAACTTCTTAGCCAAGTCGCTTTTGTAGTCTTAAGCCATGTTTATCTTTCTTGCTATTTGTTTACGGCATTTTAATTTCATTCATTTAATTTGTTTGCCAAAACTGCCATTTCGCTTAATGCGGACTTAAGTCACTCACATTTATTAGTAAAATTATTAGAGAATACTTTTTTTCATTCAAACTTACAAAGACGGAGATTGAATTAGAACTTATTTTGGTTTGAGTTGCAGTAATCTGAATGTGAGGTGGAGGGGGTACCTTGTCATAGCTGACCAGTCCAGAAATAGCTTGGAACTTCAAGAAGGGAAAGTGTCTCATGCTGTTAGACTGCAAAAGTAGTGAGATATTGAGAAACGACATTTCGTTCTAGGAAAGTCGTTAGATGAACTTCAAGGTAGGTTTTAACAACTAAAAGGAATGTATCCATGCCAGTAAATGTACTTTAGACTAAGTTAACTTCTTCATCGGCGCTGCAAAGTTTTAATTGAATGGGAAAGCTTTTTCAAACTTTTTTTTAAGTAAATTGACACTTTTCATTGATGTAGGGGAAATAAATATTTAAAAAGTTTAGCAAAATTTTGGGTAATAGAGCCAGAGTCCAGAAAATGACGGATTGTAGTTTTATTGTTTTCAGAACTTTTTGGGGACCATTTAAAAGCTTTTTTCGGGATGAATTTAGGACCATCTCGGGCCTTTTTCGGGATAGTTTCGGAATGATTGTCGCATCAATTCAGAATGATTTCGATACCTTTTTCGGGACAATTTCTTGTGTTTGTCGGGATAAATTCGGGATTAGATAATAGTATTTGCGGGATCTATCGGAATTATTTTTAGTGGCTTTTTCGAACCCTTTCTGAGCTTTTCCAACTTCATTTCTTGATTGCTTACGCAATTTTTTCGGGACCATTATCTTCATAATTTCGGTACTGTTTCGGGTTGGTACCGAAAATATGTTTGCTTCGATCATATCGGGATAAATTTTGGACCCAGTTGGGGCTTTTTGGTGATCATGTCGGTACATTACGCTATCCTTTTCAAGACAATTTCTTTTGTTTGTCGGGATAAATTCGGGATTATATAGTGATATTTCCGAGATCTATAGCAATTGTTTTTAGTGCCTTTTTCGAACCCTTTCCGGGATGTTCCAACTGCATTTTTTGATTGCTTACGGAATTTTTTCGAACCATTTTCTTCATCATATCGGGACTGTTTCGAGATTATACCGAAAATGTGTTTGCTTGGGAAATATTTATGCCAAAAGCGAAAATATATTTAGAAAAAATTAAAAAAAATTTCTTCAATGAAGTTATGTGGCGAGAAAACAGATGAAAAAATGTTTGAATTGAAAGCAACAAAAAAACTACTTTAATAAAATATATAAAAAATTGAGTTTAATTACTAAATATACAAATTTCAAAAAATGAAAAAATTAATTCCTTTTTTTAGGCATTTTTTGGAAGTTTAATTTTGGTGGATTCGGTTTTAGGGTTCAGATCCTTTTAATAAACCACGTTTCCGATCAATTTTCAAAATAAAATCGTTGCATCAGAAAATCATTTCATTGTTTACAACTAATTTTAGCTCTAGAAAATAGTATTAAGGTCTATCAAATGTATGGTATTTTTATTCGTCATACTCAAAACGCATATCAATAGGTACAATTTCGTAAAAAAAAATTTTTTTTCGGGCAGTCTAATGTACCAAAATACTTCCGCTTATTCGAAAAGTTCTTTGAAAACAAAAGTCATTAAGGATTTGTGTCTCTATGTTCTTTTAAATTAGAACGTTTAAGCTCAAATGCTCATTTCCGTGAAGCATTAACATGGCTTCTAAATAATTATTACATAATCCACTCGAAAACTTAAATTGAACGCCAAAGATAAAAGGAAAGTTGTTGTTGTATAACATATGTATGTCTAAATGGCAAATGTGCGTTACGTTTAAATCCCACTTTGCGATTGTGTTGGAGATAATTTATTTATTTATATTGAGCACAAAACGTTTTAACTTAAATGAAATAACTTTAGTTTCGGTAGGGGGAGGAGGGGAGGAGGTGTGGCAATTAAGGCCGTGTTTACTAGCACTTTAGCTGATGGTTTGAAGTACTTGTGAATGTGGGAGTTTCAAAAGAAATACTTGCAGTGCCGATGGTAGGAGAGATTTGGTTTATTTTAACTTCAAATTAAGTTCTGTAATGATTTTGTTGTTTTTTCGAAGAAGGGCTAACCCGGATGTGATAGGTTATAGTACATAATCTTAGAAAGTTTCGCAATTGTTTTGCATCTAGTGTTTCTCCAATCCCAAAAACAATAACGAAATGACGCGGAAAAAGTACCCAAATAAACTCAAAAAATTCCCAAAATCACCCGACAAACCATAAAAAACCCCCTAAAAATTCCAAAAGAGTCCCGAAACAACTCTGAAATAGGTAAGCAAAAAAGTACGGAAATGGCTCAGAAAAATTCTAAGAGTGAAAAGGTCCTGAAATATCCGAAAACCAGTATCCAAAGCATCTCCAAATAATTCCAAAACAAGTCCGACAAAGATCTAAAACTTTCAAATATGATATGAAAAGTGCCGAAGTAATCCCTAAAAGTATTCCGAAAATGTTACAAAATGATGTAAAAAAAGTTCTGAGAATGATAACAAGAAACATTTGAAAATGGTCCTGAAAATACCTCAAAAAGGTCCCGAAAACAATATCCAAATGACCACGAAATAATTCCAAAATAGTTCCGAATATGCCCAACAATAACCTGGAAAACAACCACAGTAACTCCAAAAAAAGTTTCGAAAACCATCCCGAAAGAACCCGGAAAACTCCCCTAAAATAGTAACGTTCGCCATTAAGTGAAGAACTCTAATGTTCATATTTAAAAACAACACGAAAATCTGAAAATTGAAAATCTTTAGATATACATATGTACATACACACAAAAAAATTTTGAGCTCAAATTTGAATTTTTTTACTTAATTTTTTTTTTTGCGATTTTTGATGAAATATTTTCTAAATTTATAAATCAAAAATTTTTGTTTCGAATGCTCTTTTTTTACACTTCTAAATACCTCATTGAAAAGGACTAAAGCTTAAAATTTTTTTTTTTAATTAAAAATTGGTGCTTTATATATTATTTTTTTATACTTTGATGCTGTGAACTTTATTACTTTTAAATGGGGTACATAAAAAAAGAACATTCAAAAAAAAAATTTAAATTTCTAATTTTAGAAAATTTTCGACTTTTTAAAATCGAAAAAATTTAAATTTGTCATTATGTGTCGGGCCCAAAGTTTTTTTTTGTATTGACCTGTGGTTTTTCTTAGATATCCTGTAATTTTCAGAGTGGTATTTTATGTTTTGTTTTTTGAATATGAATTTTATAATATTTTCAATATAAATTATATAATTTTTTCCAAAATCTATTTTTTAAATTTTTTTTAACATTTAAGTCGCGTTTATTTACTTAAACACAAAATTTCTAGGTTTGGATCACGGAGAAATATTTTGTGTAGTAGTTAAATGGCAACAAAAAATATGCAAACTTTTTGTTTATACATACATTTCAATTTCATTACGAAAAATTTGTAGTTATGAAAAAAAAGTTATAAAATCCATATTTTGAAAAAAAAAAAAAAAAAAATGGTGTTAAGAAATAGACCTCAAATACTTCCAGATATCTGTACTAAGGAAAATTCCATTTGTATTTTTCGTTATACCCAGTTTTCATACAGGTGTTAGGCATTACCCTTATAAAACCCCTCAGCAAATTTCAGCGATCTAACCTTAACATTTCCAGAGATGTGGACACTGAAAATTTTCATTCTTATTGGAGTGCCTCGCCCCCTATATATCAAAATATTTTTTAGCCTATGACCATCCCTGCAAGATATCCAGGCATACTTAATTTGAATTTTATATATATAGATAGATTTAGTCTGAGTGCGACATAACCTCCCTCTAATTTTTTTAAACTTTTTAAATACAGATAAAATTGTTATTCCGCAGCCACAATCAGACCACACATTTCACACTTTCGTATTTATCTATGTATATCGATTGGCGCTTACAGCTGCAAACTTTAGCTATTAAATCGGCGCGAAAATCTCATTTGCGCCCGATGTGTTAAAAGTTTGCGGCCTAAAGTCAATTGGCGATGCGAAGTTCCGTCAGTTCACTGACATTTGCAAAATTGCGCAACAAAAAATGTTTTGTAATGGGCTGTGGTAAAAAACAAACAGAGAAGCGCAAAAAAAGTTATAAAATAATTAAACACAAAGTTATGGGCACGGGTACAGGGTGAGGGTTAAACATCAAAGTCGTCTGAATAGTTCAAAAAGTTTCGACAGGTGAACGAACATAGAAGAAATGAAATTGGAACATGAGACATGAGAAAGGTAAAGAGCATACTAGCATAGTACGATGAAAGGTTCAGTAGTGAGAGTCCTGTCGTGAGAGCGATTTTCTCAAATACATTCGAATAACCGCATTGGGCCTACTCTGTAGTTCTATTCGAAAGAAAATCTCTTCGTTTTCGGGTGATTCATAGGCTGTAAACAATTTCCGAGTGGAAGGCATGCTTTTTTAGAGTTCCATTCTGTTCTCTCGGCTTAGATTTATCGCCTTTTCGATTTTAGAAAATTTGGTACTCTCAATTTCGAAAACAAAAAATGGTCGAAAGATAGAAAATTCGATGTAACAGCAATGTACAAATGGATATCCACAAAACAAAGAAGGTTAGGTAAATGTTAAAGAATTTTAACAAAAACAAAAATTTAGGATTAGAATTAGTTATTTATACATTTAAAAAAATTAAATACTATTTAATAAAAATAAAATTATAAAAATAAATTCTATTAAACAAAAATAAGAAAAAATAAAAATGAAATTTTTTTTTTAATGAAAATAAAATAGGGAAATTGAATTTTATGCAAATAAAATAAAAAAAATTGTATTTTATTTAGTAAAAATTAAGTTTAATAATAAAATAGAAAAAATGAAAATTAACCCTTAGCCTACCTGATCACTTACTTAAGGGCACATTATGTAAAACACAGCTCAAGAAAATGAGCCAATTTTATTCGTTTAAAGCAAAATTATTTTCAGTAAAAAAAAGTGATTTGCTATGAGAATATGTTTGATACCATATACGGCTGAAGGTGAACATAAACGACTGCAACGCAAGGTGTCACAGTGACTAACATAATCAACCCTTAAGTCTATCAAAGATTTTTCCAATGGTTTCCTTTTTGGCCCTCCTGCGCATTTTTAATTTTGCTACTTATGACACTTGCTGTTGAGTCTACGACTTCTTTATACTCGCTTGGGAAATCAGCAATAAACATATTGACAGTTCATAAAAATAATAGAAATTAAAAAAAAAATTGTTTCAAACTTATATAAACAAAAATAAAATTCTCTTAACATTCATTTCTACCTTCACCTCCCACAGGACATACCACTGCATGTTGCCATGATATCACACATACTCATCGCTTGGGATCGTATGCGTTGGTTGAGCGATCCACTACAGGGACGTTTACCGGCATTTGTTTGTTGTTGTGCAACATGGCTGACTGGCATGGTGATTGCGTTGCCATATCCCATCTATACGATTTATGTGGAATTGGGGGTAAGTGGGAGGAAAATATTTTTAAAACTTATTTTGGTAATATGAATTAAATGGATATTGGAAAGTAGAAAGCGCACAAGCACAAACGACAAATTTAAGCTGATAGCCAAACTGTTCGTTGACAAAAGTTGTGACAGAATTATGCTTGGGAAAGTTGGGCCATAAAAAGTATGCTGATTTGTGAATTAGTAAAAACATCAAAGGAGTTTAAAAAAAAATGTTACGTTGTAAGGCGATTTTTGTCATATTCAGAAGTATCACAACGAGTGTGGAAAAATTTGTATTTAAAACGTCGAGCTTTGGATGCTTAAAAGCTCTGTAACTCTGAAGTTTGATTTTAGTTGAAAAGTATGGTTGGAATTAAAATTGAAATTTAATATATTTTCTTTTTTGATGTGATTAAAATTACTAACAACACACGAAATGGCTTTAGAAAAGTTTCGACATAATCTCGAGGAAATTTTCGAATGGCCTTAGAAAATTCCGAAATGAGCGAAAAATAATCGCGAAAAGGTTCTAAAATAGTACCGAAAAAATCCCTAAAAACGTTTCCAAATGGTCCCGAAAACAATGCCGAAACAATTCCGAAAATTTCCTGATAAAAATCCCTAACAATTCCCGAAATTTTGAAATGGTCCCAAAAAAATCCCAAATTATTGTAAAAGAATCCCGAAAAAGTCTCAAAGTGATTTCGAAAATGTTCCAAATGATCCCAAAACCAGTCCCGGAAAGGTCCTGAAGTAATCTTGAACGAACCCCTATATGTCCCAAAAGGCCTCAAAAACAATACCGAAACGATTCCGAAAACAATGCCGAAAATGTCCTGAAAACAGTCCCTAACTGATCCCAAAATTTGGAAATGGCCCCAAAAAAAAACGACAAACCATGCCGAAAAGTTCCAAAGCGATTCCGAAAATATTCCAAAGTTATTCCGACACTAATCTGAAAATGGACCGGAAAGGTGCCGAAGTAATGTTGAACGGATCCATATACCGATTACGAATAAGTTCGGAAATGATTTCCAAAATGTTCTGAAAACAATCCTTAACTGATAACGAAGTGATTAGAAAACAATCCCGAACTAGTTCCAAAGTGATTCCGAAAATATTCGAAAATGATCCTGAAACCAATCGCAAAATGGTCTCGTAGTAATCTTTAACGGATCCATATGTCCTAAATAGCTCCGAAAACAGTGCCGAAATAATTCCGAGAAGGTACCGAAATGATCCCGAAAATGTCCTGCAAGCAATCCCGAACTGATCCCGTAAACCATCCCGCAAAAGTTTCCGAACAGTGGTAAAAATGTTAGGCAACCTTTTCGAATTTATTGCAAAAAGTTATGCAATTGAGTTATTTGAGCTCAAGAACTTTTTTTTATTATTGTAATGACTATTCGGATCGATCTATTTCGGAAGCTGCTAAATTTTCCTTATCAACCTTTCCAAAAAGATGTTACAGAAACCCAAAATGTGTTACATCTCATATCATGTCACGTAATCTCAAAAGTAGAATACATTACTGCTTGTAGTATGTAAATTAATAAATTCCCCTTTCCTCTTGCATATTAAACTCGAATTGGAATACATCAAAATCTAGGTTGCCAGTTACCATGCTTGTCTTTGCACATGTGTACGTCTAACAAACACAAGAAATTCATGTTATCTCCCGCCTATACTCCGCACCCAATTAAGTTTGCATATTTAGAAAATTCTAAATTTCATTGTTATTCCAAAATTTAATAAAGCTCATTGCATACTGAAAGGCTTAACATGAAATTTGACACTTATTATTGTCACTGTCGGTATTAGTCGAAGCTCTGGGCCGCACTGAATGCGCCCACCTTCCGTGTTGGAAGCTTCATTTTTCACAAGTACGCAATGTGAGGTGTTTTATTGATTCTAACTCAGAAATAGCATAGCACAAACAAAACATGAGCCGAGCATAAACAAACAAACAAACTTCGAAGAGTTCCTAACAAATATTGAGTGGCGCTCAGTTCTATGGCTTTGTTTAGACACAAAAGTGTATTTGCGGAGTGTCACAACGTTTTAGCAATTTTATACGAGAATTTATGTGAGCGTTAGTGATATTGTATAACAACAACAACAAGAACAACAACAAATAAACAAGTGTTTGAGAAAATCACTATGGTTGAGAGCTTGAACGTTTCTTTAGCAAAGTTTTTAGTACCGAGGTGCGATATTGAGTATTTAGGGCAACTGATACAAAAAAAAAAAAAAAAATACATAAAATAAATTAAAAAAAAAAAAAATTTTAATTTTAAACAAAAATTTTTTTTTAAAGTTCTATTTTATCTTAAAAATAAAATTGGTTTTTTTCGTTTCATACAATTTTTTTCAAGTACATACATATTACATAAAAAATTAAAAAAAAGGAAAAATCAGCATCATTGAATTTTTCCTCAGTTTAAAACTTTCTTTTTATAACAAAAATTTTTTCAGTGTAATATAAAATTATTACTGTGTATAGTTGAAAGCTGATTTAGGCACATTTCTAGTGGTATGCAGATCTTTTCCTAAATGCTTCTAAAATTATTCGAAACCAATCGCGAAAACTTTCTAAAAGTACCGAAACTCTGCCCAAATAGTCCCGAAAAACAATCCCGAAATGTTCCCGAAACTATCCCGAAAAAGTATAAAACTTCGGAAGAAGTCAAGAAATCTTGCAAAATGTTCTTGAAAAATAAAATTCCCGAAAGGGTTTAAAAAAGATTAATCCCGAAATGTTCTCGAAATTAATTGCAACCAATTCCGAAAACGTTCTTAAACTCCGAAAACCTACCCAAATGGTCCTAAAATGTTCCGAAAACAATCCCGAAATGGTCCCCAAAAAGTTCAAAAATTATCCCGGGAAAGTCCGAAAAATTTTTGTAAACAATCGCGAAATGATACTAAAATTATTCTAAAACAATCCCGAAACTATCACGAAAAAGTTCCAAAACTATCCCGAAGAAGCACCGACACTATGCCCAAATGGTCCTAAAAAATTCCCGAAAGGGTTTAGAAAAAAACCATCCCGAAACTATTCGAAACCAATCCCGACAACGTTTAAAAACTCTCAAAAACTTGCCCAAATGGTCCTTAAATGTTACGAAAACAATCCCGAAATGGTCCCGAAACCATCTCGAAAAAGTTTAAAACTTGTTCCAGGAAAGTCCAAAAAAGATTTCCGTTGGAATGTAAAGCCCATACCACTATAAGAAGATAGAGTCACCCAGCAACGCCGTCAAACAAACAATAATACACCCTAATGTATGTACATTTATCTAATATTTGCTTAAGGATTTTCTACATGAACTTAATCAATTTGAATTTATGGCTTCGTGGAATGTTAAAGCCGCCACCACAAAAAATGCATTCATTTGCCTAGCTGCAGAGTTTATTTGTGGAAGTTATGTAAATCATGATTTATTGCACAAACATTAATATGGTGGATCTGTTTGCTTAGATTGAACTAGAATTTACTGTTGGCAAAGATGTACATACATATGTATGTACAACAGCAGCAGCCAGAGGCCGTAATACAGCGAACATTCCATATCCTTCTGGGGTATTATGAGAGCTTTGAAGAGAGAGAGCTCTATATTCTAACGATTATACAAATGTAAATTTTTTTGTTGAAATTTCCTATGTATCAACCTTCTCTTAAAACCCATAATGCATTATTTTTAAGAAATATCAGAAGCGTGACAACATTGCCAAAATATCGCCAAAGCAAGAAAAGTAGAAACGCTTAACGAATATTCCGTGCTAGCAGAATCTTAATTGAAACTCCGTCAAATCTTTGCTACGTAGAAATACCATTAAGTATATAAACTAACTAAGACATTTGATTGCAGCCGATTATTTATTGATTGTTGCGCTCTTAATGCCCAAAAGTGCCACAATCATGTTAATCGCTTTCCAAGAACTTTCTTCTACATGTCGATGAGTTGTCTGTGTGCTTTTCGTACACGTATGTATTTATTTCTAATGGCTATGCTAAGTGTAGATTTGTTCCCCGACGTCTCTAATGATAATGTTCTTAATGATTTTATTAGCTTGAACTCATTCCCCGTTAACAACGCATTAAGTCTAAGCGAAACTTTTCTCATTTTGCTCACAGTTTTTTATTGAGAATATAAATGAATTGTTTCCTTAAACCACACATACACACAAGACTCCAATCTACGGCTGGCTTATAAAGTGAGTAAACTCATACTTCACAATTGAGCTATATTTGAGCCCACTAAACGTCATCAATTTTTATGAAGAATTCGAAAAACACACACAAGTTGTAGCTCCATATATAAATCATCAAACTGCTACTAAGCTTTTGATTTGCCTACGTGTTGCGATTTGAGTCAGTCAGCTTACGAGATTTATTTTATTTTATTTTATTTTATTTTATTTTATTTTGTTTTATTTTATTTTATTTTATTTTATTTTATTTTATTTTATTTTATTTTATTTTATTTTATTTTATTTTATTTTATTTTATTTTATTTTATTTTATTTTATTTTATTTTATTTTATTTTATTTAATTTTATTTCATTATATTTTATTTTATTTTGTTTTATTCCAGTATATTTCATTTTATTTCATTATATTTCAATTATAAAGAAAGCAAACTATAAAGCAGTAATCGAATTAATATCGTTCTTTTACAAATATAACCACCTGTTACTACACATCTCTAGAATACAAATAACAACTTGTTACATCGTCAGACCTGTCACTTTCGATTTGCTTTGTAAAAACTATTTGGAGAGAAATTATGTTGACAGTTTGAATAACTTTATATTATTGAGTTAATGAAGCACCCATAAATATTAAAGCAAAACAAAAACAAAAAACAAGATGCTGGAGAAATTGAATACTTGGAGGCTGGGTTGGATTTGATTCACATCAAAGCCCATAAACGCTTTTGAATTACTTTCGGTAAATCTTAAGTAAACTAAGTTTCATGATGTTTGCTAAACTTTGGATTTGATTTGGCTTATTTTCATTGCTGAAATATTATCTCAAACAAATAGCTGATGATGGGATTATTGCTGTTGCTATTGTTATCTAACTATATATAAAAAAAAATGGGCCAAATAAAATTTTTTTTAATTTGTTTTACATTAGTTTTTTTAATGACGAAGGAATACTGCACGATTTGCAAATTTTATTTTGGTTATTTCTATGTTGGATGCAATGGTTTTTGGAAATTCAAAAGGAAAATTGTTTTTACTTTAAACTTTTTATAAGGAGATCTGTTTTTTTACTTAAAAAAATCTAAGATTAGCAACAACAAAGAAAAATGAAAAAAATTAAATTAATTAAATGAGTCGCATATGACGCACGTACTTAGTTGAATACACTCGCACGAGTCACATATGACTCAAGACACAGTAAATTTTAAAGTTGTTTCCGTATAATATTTCTGTGAAACTGCTTATGTTACAAGATTTACATTAGCTTCATACTTTGCCCGGTCCACCTTTAGAATTCATAAAATTTTAAATTCGCTGTATTTGAAATTAAATGACGATTTAGATCAACGCATAAAGCTTCGCATTTATGGTTTAGCACAGTTTATTGCTAACACCGTTATAACTGTAAGATGTGAAAATGTTGCTTGCTCTTCTTCCATTTTTGCAAGTTTATTACTCTGACTTGCTTTTTTATTTACTTCAAATTTATTATTTTCTATTTGAGCGCCATTTCAATAAGTTTAATGACGATTTTTATGAGAACTCGGAAGACCGCTCATAAACTGCCAAATGCGCATCGTTTAAATTTGACTTTTAACCAAATAACAAATCAATTGTCAACTGCGTGGAAAATTGGAATCTTCCCTGTTGCGAGTTGGAAAAGTTGATTACTCAATGATCGATTATTTTGTTCAAAGATATATCGATTTGAGAAAAATATATTTTTTAAATAAAATAATCGATTTGTTTTGAAATAATTAAATTAAGGGAAAATTATTTATAAAATTGCCACTATTTACAAAAATTAAAAATTAACTATTCTCACAATCGATTTATAAAAAATCGGGTTTTACCGTTCATAAAATTTATCAAAAATAAATCGATAATTAATAAATTTTATAAACACAATTCCGATAATTAGTTACAAAAATCGATTTAAAATGAGTTAATCTAATAATCTATTTATTAAAAATATGTGTTTGGCATTCATAAAATTTATCAAAAAAAAAATCGATAATTAGTTACGAAAATCGATTTAAAATAAGTTGCTCTTATAATAGATTTGTTAAAAAATGTTTACCAGTCATAAAATTATACAAAAAAAATCGAAAACTCGATATTTATAATTCATAAAATTTAAAAAAAAAATCGATAACTAGCTACAAAATCCGATTTGAAATGAGTGTTATTCTTATAATCGATTTATCAAAAATCGATATTTATCATTCATAAAATTTAACAAAAAAATCGATAACTAAGAAAGAATGATTTTTTTTGAAACTTTTAAAAATGGGCATGGCACCGGCCACCAATGAAAAAAAAAGAATAATTTAACATGTACATTTTTTTTGCTAGACAGCTGCCGCTCTATCTCGACAACCGTAGTGAATTGCTTGTCAAAATGGAATCTATCCGCCACATTTTATATATTTCAATGCTTTCATATTCTAGGATATTATATCCTTCACAAAGTTTACGAACCATACATTTGTAAATGCAAATAAAAATGAATATTCACAACGACCCTCCGTAAATCTAATCTATTCAAGCTGATGCCATGTGCTGTGCTGCTAGGGTAACAGTAATAGAAACAGAGGCATCAAAATGCTGTCAAGTACATACATACATACATACATATGTACATACACTGACATATACCATCAAGGAGAGAGATATTATTTTTTATTATTTCTGGAAAATTTTTGGGACCTTCTCAAATTCATTAAAAAAATGGTCCCGAAAATATGCGAGATACAATTTCAAATGCTCTTGAAAAGTCCGAAACTAGTCCCGAGAGCAATACCGAAAAAATCTTGAAATAATCCCAAAACGGTTTCGAAAACGTTGCAAAATCCATTAAAAATAGTTGCGAAAAGTCCCGAAAATAATCTCGAAATGATGACGGAAAACCAATCCCGAAAAATTCTTGAAATAATTCCAGAAAGTTCTCAAAACGTTGGAAATTGAATTAAAAATGATTCCGAAAAGTCACGAAAATAATCCCGAAATGTT